>JBAMNC010000749.1:0-376811 GCA_037902135.1 Cetoscarus ocellatus
ATCCTCTACAGCTTTATTATGGAGAAAACAGTAATAGCTACATTAGAAATAAATTTAATTCTAGCTATAAGGATTTTTTTTGGTGGAAACATCATTTTTGCCCCTCTAAAATTTACATTTGTGTTTAGAGTGAGACAAAAGAGTTTGTGTAACTTCTGAATTGAGTTTATATTGGTGAAAGAGTGTGCATCAGATCCTCCTGGGTTTGGGGGCACAACAAGCCCAAATGAGGAACTGCACTTTTGGAACAAGCCCAAAAAAACACAACCTGCAACTGCCAATATTTACAAGCAATTTTTCAAAATAAGAAGCCCAAAGTCGCTTATTATAAGCAAACCTGGCAACTATGGTGCAGAGCATACCAAACCAAGCCTTAAAGTTGGGGCTAAAAATGCTGCAGTCTGTTAATTGATCACAGAAATAGTCAATACTCATGCCACCGCAGCAAAAATGAAAAATACACACCATGTTCAAATAAGCCATGGATTTAGAGTGATCTGTTCCCTCCTGATGTCTGCATAAAACATCTACAGAGTGCTGGAGCGCTGGAGGTCCTCCGATGTTGCTCTTTAATTACAATTGCGCTCTACAGTCTACTCTGCACTGTGTCGCGTGGCTGTGACATCACACATTTCTTAACCAGCCTGACCCTCCCCTCTCGGCTCACATCTCTACCCTCAAGTAAAGGAACCGGTGGGTTACTGCTCCAAACCGGGCCGAACTGTACTCGTCACTTTCCAAAGGAAATATAAAGGAAGTGTGAGGAATGTGATGTGGCTCTTTAAAACATTTGAGATCCAAGAGTGGCAATAATATCTCAATTGCTACGTTTACATGAGAGCTTGAATTCCCCTTTAATTCAGAATAAAACTTAAATCCTCTTTAAAAAGATTAAAATGACTTTGTAAACACTTAATTCTGAATGAAACTGACCATTCCAAATTAAACTTAATTCCTAAGTAGGTGGCTGGTTTATTTTGATTTTAAATCCGAATTGAATAATTCTTCGATCATGTATACGTTCATTCCACTTTAAATTAATTCCGGTCTTTCTGCGCATGCTCGTTGAATAAAGGTGAATAAATGTGTTTTCCATGTAAACCTCAATTTGGAATTACTATTTCCATGTAGACACAAAGGAGAGTACTTTAATCCTAGTTATTTAATTCTGAATACTTAATTCCAGATTAAAAAACATCATGTAACTGTGCCCAGTGAGGTAAAAAAAATGCTTTTCCATAACAGCCAAAGCTTCAGGGAAACATATTCAGATGTGAAAAGGCCTCTTCATAACACATAAAAAGAGTATAACTATATTTTCTCTTGTTGGCATTTGGCTGCTCCTGATTGGACGCTTTTGTCAAGAAAACAAGAGAGGAAGAAAATGGGCACATTAGATTGATCCATAAGACTGACAGGAAGTTGTCACTTACACTAAGAGTCAAACTGGAGGTCTAATATCATCACTGCTACATTTTTAACCTCTAAAATGTGAAAAAAAATCATCAACTATGATTTTTTCACTGTGGATCCCCTCATACAAAATTTCTGTACTGGTGATCCCGTGGAGTACGGAGGGTTAATTGTTGGCAGTGGCTTGAATTTCCAAATCCTACCTATAAAGACGGCTTTTAAAGAAGAAACAAAACATTACCAAGCATCTGAACCAATCCAGTTGTCACTTGGATCAGCCTTGGATGATACTGCACTGTTCTTTACAATATCCATCTCTATGTGATCGATGAGGCCCCCACAGCTTTGATGAATAATTCAGTCCATGCATCACATAGTTAAGTGTAGGTGGAATATCCTGAATCTTAACAGATGTTCAGTTTATTAATGACAGACCCAAAGCTCCCAACAAGACGGTCGGCTTCAGCCTCACAGGTCATGAACTTACTGAAAGAGAAAACTAAACCTTTCACATCCATCCATCCATCCATATCTATAACACTTATCCCTTTTGCGGGGCGGCTGAAGCCTATCCCAGCTGACTTTGAGCAAGAGGCGGAATACACCAAGGACCAGTCACCAGCCAATCACAGGGCCACAAAGAGAGACTGACAACCATTCAACGTCATACCCAAAGACAATTTGGAGTCACCAATCAACCTCATAAGCGTGTTTTTGCTCTGTTGAAGGAAGTTGGAGTACCTGCAGAGAACTGATGCCAGCACAGGAAGAACATGCAAACTCCACACAGAAAGGCCCTGACCTATACAGGGACTGAACCGATGAACTTCTTGCTGTGAGGCACGTGCACTACCTGCTGTGCCACCATGTTGCCTGTTTCTAAACCAACAGAACTAAAACATTTCATTTGTGAGCTTCTTCTTAAACCGTTTGTTTTCATGATTTGGTTCATAAGTTGTTCTCTTCTCCTAAAAGCCCCTTTTGCTCTTCCTCAGAACTCATTTAAATCAAGCTAAAGATAACTCTGACCTTACTGACCAAACCTAAAGGTCTGTCTCATTAGATGTGATCGGCATGTACCTGATGTTCTAGGTTGTTGTGCCAGAACATGCAAGATGTTGCTTGAGCGTGTAAAAGTTTGCTCATGACATACAGATGATGAACAGAGATGATAATCTGGAAATGAACTGATGCAACGTTGGGGAAATCCCGTATTCCACATTTATCTGCACAACCCCAGCGTATCTGCAGAGGATCAAGGATGCTTCTCAAAACCTCAAAACATGTCCTCTTGGTGTCAACATGTCTCATGTTCCAATACAACACTCTGTTTCTCATTCCAGAGGCGGCTCTACGTTTATGTAATTTATTCGAGGGTGTGCACATGTGAGAGAGAGAGGGAGCGATCGAGGCAGCCGACATGAGACAGGAATTATGCTGAGCTAAAAAAATGATGTCCTAAAGATGAACCAGTGAAACCAGATCCTTAGAATAAGGACGACAGAGGTCAGCATGTTATGATCACCCTGTGCTGACGCTGTATGTACTATGTGTCATGCTACACACATGTTATCATACATCCCCCACCCTCTGCTCTTCCCACCACCCAAAAGTCTGTGGCTGCAGCGTGTCCTTGGGCACAACTCTCCTGAAACACACTTGGTCTGATGGTTTAACGTGGCAGCAGCGCGGAGGTGAGTGATGGACCTTCAAACACTGAAGTCAGAGCAGAATTATGATCCGTGTGTTTCAGCAGACAAAGACGGCGTTATGTATGCCCTTTCATATTTTTATGCTCTTTCATATTTCCCTCTTATGAATTATTTCAGTCGAACAGTTGGGGCTTCCTCTTGGTGTGGAAGACTTTGCGTGCATCTATAATCACGCCATGGCCATTTAAAAAAATTATCAAATGACTTCATACATGCAAAAATTAAAAGATCTCAATTAATTAATTACTACTTATTATGGAAATTGATGTATTTTTCATGCAGAAATATCAAATGTCTTTTACCCCATAGCTTCTACTAAGTAAAGATTTTCAGCTTTCATAAGAACTCTTTGGTTTTAAACTTTTGGTAAAAAGAAAATCATGTAAGGACATCACTGGATGGTTTAATAATTGTAATGTGGACTTTCGTGGAATTATTAAGACATCAAATTTTGTAAAAAAAACAAAAAGAAAAAAAAAAGAAAAAGGAAAGCTTAGTATTATTTATTCTTCCTTTATTACTCTTAGTGGGTATGGTCTATTCTTATTGAAAACAAGTTAGTAAGTATGAAACTAAAAGTAAATAAGGTATAAACACGACCTCAATTAGCTTAGGGAACATATTCTGAGTTAGAGGTACTATGAATTATTTACACCGAACTAAGACCAGAAGTTTGTAATTGGAGCAGTACTTAGTACATTATAGGAAAAACATGTAAATAATAGCATATTAGCTGTGTGTTATTCTCATGCAGATTTAGATACTAATAAGCCCTCAATATTGTCTAATAAGCAGCCAGTTAACCACTAATATGCAGCTATTTTATGATAAATATGATGACCTTGAAATGAAGTTTTACTAGAATTGCTGTTGCTGTTCCTGTAGCAAAATTGTTCTTACTGTTTGAAGATATTTACTGTTAATGTCACTGTGAATATTGAACATATTACTTTCTCTGGGGATTGATGTGACATGTTGTATAGCTGTATTATCTGCTTCTATGTTTTTCTTTATGTCCATCCTGTTTAGTATCTGCCTCTTGGCCATGACATTATTGTAAATGAGAAGTGGTTCTCAATTGACCTACCTGAACAAATAAAGGTTATTATTATTATCATTAAAATGCTATTTAAAACACCAGGCCAGTGTGTTAAGTACCATCAAAGACACAGTCATGATGAAAACATGATAGAAAATAAAACACAGAGAAGCTTCATTAAAGAAAGGTTCTTCAAGTATTTATATCTGGTGGTGGTGGTGGGGTTGATAATAAATAAATAAATATCTGTGTTGCTATGTAAGAGTGCATCCACACACTCCTGCTGTTTGTGTGCCGATGTGTTTGTCTACAATTGAGTGTGTGTGCACTTAAACTGTTGATCCATGAGTGCTGGAAGCATGCGGGTGGATTTTTAACCTGCGTCTCTGCCTCATTAGGCCTGCCTCCGTTGCCATGGTTGTCTATTAGAGCAGCGGAGATTAAAGTCTGATTTACATGAGAAAGAAAGAAGAGAGCAGTGAGAGAGAGAGAGAGAGAGAGAGAGAGAGAGAGAGATGCTGCACTCAACCGCTCTCGCCCCTCTCACAATCTGGAGAAGAGGGTCAGATCGGGCTACAGCAAATGTTTGCAGAAGTTTGACCACATTTTGAACTTTAGCGTGCATGTATTTGTGATCACGGATCGGCCCATTTCCTGTAGGCCATTGCAAAGCGACTGTAAGACAGTTCAAAGTCATCCTCAAGCAAAGGTGTGAATAAAAACATTTTTGGTTTGTACATTCTTGTGGCCTGTGGTTTGAGACAAACAGCCTGTAATCACAACAAGTCAGCCTTTGCTGCATATAAAGTGTCTTGTTCTCTCGCCTGGTCTTCCTGTTTTTCTTTTGGTGTCACAGAGCAGCGAAATACCCACAAGTTCCTTTGAGAAGATTAAAGTTACTTGTAAATGCATAATAAATAGTTTTTATGAAATTTATTCTTTATTTGCTTGTCTTTTGTCTGTGTTTCCTCTGCTACAATGAAAAGTAGGGGGAGGAAGAGCAACAATCCAATTTGATGGAGCTGAGAGCAGGCCTCAAGTAGAGCACCATACCCTAGTTCTGCTTTCCCTTTTCCGATTCAGAGCTCTTCTTAATACATTTACTTCCTTATTTGTACATATTTCTTCTCTGTCCTTAGGTCTCAGATAAAAAAGAGGTACTAGAAAGCACTCAGGGAGTGCAAACCTCCGCCAAAGTAGCTAACATATTGCTGTTACATCTATAAGCAAAAGCTCCATGATAAAGCTACCATCATTATATGATTCCTTGACCCTGAAAACCCACACCTAGCACTCAGAATCATGTTGATATCATTATTACTTTGACAGGTATTGAGCAAAAACAATCGCTTGCCAATGGTGGTTACCTGGATCACCAACAAAATCTAATAATTTTTAAGTTGGGCCATTACCAACATCTCCTGAAAATTTCAGCAAAATCCATTCAATAGTTTTTATGTTAACAAACAAACAAACGTACGCCGGCAAAAACATAACCTCCTTGGCGGAGGTAAATATGGGGAGACAGCCCAATAGCCTTATCCAGTCATGGTGAGATCACCTCAACCCTAATTTAAAACATTTGACTCCCTATTTTTTTTTTATCTGTCTTCTATTTTCTAAAAAAAGGTAGAGAAGGGTAAGGTAGAGCAACAGCCTGTTACAGTGGGAGAAAGCGATCACCTCATCCAGGGCACCAGGCCCTATGGTGTGTTCAGGTGTCCTAAGAACTTGTAGGTGGGAACAGGGAATCTCATCACATCCCAAATAAACACAGTCCACTTATGAGATGGTAAAGTCAGGATACCTGCAGAGCGTCTGTCTCCCTGAGAAGATTACCTCCGCCAAGGAGGTAATGTTTTTGCCGGCGTTTATCTGTCTGTCTGTCTGTTTGTCTGTTTGTGTTGAAAATAACTTGAAGAGTTCTGAACGGATTTGGATGAAATTTTCAAGAATTGTCAGAAATGGGATATGGAAGAACTGATTAAATTTAGGACCATTTTCGCCAAAGTGGACCGAAGCTGCTTGGCGGAGGTCTGCGCTCTCTGAGTGCCTTTCTAGTGATGTATCCAATTTTCTACTTGGACAATCAGACTTCTGAGATTAAATGGAACTAACCATCCGATCTGCTTCCTTGGCCACTTTCTTAGCTCTTTTTAAAACGTTTGTTCACTTCATTGTCTATCCTTTTAGTCTACCTTTTCTTCTCTCATGAAATGAGGAAGTGGGGGAGCAGAGGAACAGCCCAATCTGGTGGGAAAGAGTGCTAGCCCCTATCAGGGCACCTCAACTTAGTTCTTCTTCCCATGTTCCCTTTCTGAGTTCTTTAACTCTACATTTATTCCTTATTTGTCAGTGTTACATTATACATTTTTTCTACTTATTTTCACTGCGTATTATAACAAGCACTGCACTTTAATCTTCTTGTGCAATAACTACTGACCATACTTGTCACCGACCTTTTGCTTATGCAACTTTTATGTCGTCTAATGGTTTTTTATGTATATTGTGCTGTTAGTATCACTGCTGTCCAAGACTAATTTCCAGCAAGGGGCAATAAAGCCTATCTTTCTTTCTATCTATCTATCTATCTATCTATCTATCTATCTATCTATCTATCTATCTATCTATCTATCTATCTATCTATCTATCTATCTATGTCCGTTATTCTCCTATGAAAAAAGAAGAATAAAGGGGAAGTAGTCCCACAGCCTTATCAAGCCAAGGTGAGAGCACCCCTAGTTTAGGTCCCACTGTCCTCTTTCTGAGCTTCTTTAATTACATCTATTCCCTTCATTGATATTTTTTTTCCTGTCATTTATTTTCTAAAAAAAAAAAAAAAAAAAACTAGGAAAAGGTAGAGCAACAGCCTAATCCAGTGAGATTGAGTGGAAGCCCGAACCAGGGTACCTCACCCTAGATCTGCTTCCCCAAATCACTATCTGAGCTTATTTGAAATGTTTTGTTTGCTTCATTGTTCGTCAGTTTTATCAACATTTCCTTCTCTCACTAAGATAAGATAGTAGGGGGAGGAAAGCAACAGCCCAAAATGGTGGGAGTGAGTACCTGTCCCATCCAGGGCACCTCTTTTTAGTTCTTCCTTTTCTGAGCTCCTTCTGAGTTCTTTGCCATACTTTTCTAACTTTTTTATTCTTCTTTTTGTTTTTCATCCATCATGAAAGAGTCAGGGGATGTAGAGTTGCAGCTTAAATCAACAGTGATAGATACTTGCATCTTTTTGAGCACCTCAGCTTTGCCCTTGGCTCTGCCCTCATTCTGAGCTCCTTCCAAAACTGCCTGTCTTAATATGATTGTTTTCAAGCTTACTGAAGACAAGGAAGTAGGGGGAGGTAGAGCTACAGCATGATCTGGTGAGGTTAAGAAAGTGCTCCAACCAGGGCTCCCTATCTGAATTCTTCTTCCCCACAACTCAATCTGTGCCATTTCAATTCTTTTATACTCTTATTTAACCGTCTTTTCTTTTCTCTCTCTTTCAAGATGCGACAGTAGGAGGAGGCTGAGCAACAGTCCAGTTTGGTCAGGGCAAGTCCCACCTCCAAGCAGGGAACCCCACCCAGGCTCTGGTTCCTCTGTCCTCTTTCTGAGCTCTTGTCAAACATTTATTACCTTACTTGTCCTTCTCTCTGTCCTTTCCTCTCTTACAAGGAAGAGGTAGAGCAATAGCCTGATTTGGTTGGTTGGCAGTCCTTTCTTTGCTCGTGAAGAGGAGGGTGTAGGTGTTAAGGTAAGGGGTGAGTGAGTGCTCATCTTTTCATTAGGACATGATGTACCTTGAGTTTTTCAAAAAGACCCCCAGACCCTTCATTATTACATATGCAGTGCTGCCCATGCTGCTGTGAGGCAGGTGGAAGTTTTGCATACTGCATGTAGGGCAACATCTGGCATCCTGTCACAGCTCATCCTCCCAAAGTAATGAGCAGAGAAGAAGAAATGCATACATTTTAAAATCAGGGTGGCCAAAAAAACTCACTTTCAGATGAAAATAAGAGAAAAAGTGCTTCAGTATGTCACGGGGTTTGCTGTTTGGAGATGGCCTTTGGCGCGTAATTACTGAAACAAGCCATGAGTCACCTCCCTCACTGTATCTAATGTTTGTCATGAAGCGAAGCAGGAAAGACAAAGTGGAGCACTTGGTCTCACTCTGACTCACTTCACCACGGACGCTTTGACCAAAACAAGCCACAAGATCAACTGAGTGAATCTGCAGCTCTGCAGGGTGGAGGTGAAAACTCACAATAAACACATTAACACTTAAACTACCAGCGTTTTATAACTTACATGAATTATTTGCATACATTTAGACAATCTCAAGAACATAACAGTCATATTAAATATTGGTTTTTTTTTAAGTTTTCTTTGTTTTCTTTTAAGTAATAATGAGAATAAGAACAACTCTGTTTGCATAGCACTTGTGAAAGTCAGAAGGTTTAAAAAGTGTTTTAAGAGTAAACAGAAAAATGTAGAAAACAAAACACAAGAGAGAGAAACTATTCAACGACAAGAAGCACAGATATATACATAAAACAAACAACCAAACAAGTGAAACTTGCCTGTAAGTAATCAAAGCATAATAAGAACTCATGTGATATGTCAAAAGTACCCAGGGTAAAACAAGAACCCAGCAACATAAAATGAAACCATGAGGACCAAAGATAAAACGAAACCAAATAAAATAAGATGAAATGAAATAAAACAGCAGGCTATAAAAAGCAGTAAGAAGGCAAGACAGCATAATGGGAAATTAAAAGCTATTCAACAACATAACAGAACAAATAATGAAAACATTTGGAGGGATTAACCAGTAATACCACAAAAAGGGGGGTTAGAGAGCAAAAAGCAATCAATAAGAAATGTAAGTATAATGCAATGTAAAAAGAAATCAACAGGAAGAAAGAAGAACAAAGCAGCATGCAATAAGTAAAATAGAATTAAGAATAAAAAGCACATCAGAATGTAAAAATAAAAAATCCAACAGTGAAAGAAAGGATGGTACTAAAAACTAGAGCAATAAAAACAGATAAGAGGCTAAAAGGACAGTAAATCAGAAACTTTGCAGATGACATCAAATAAAAAAGTATTCTAAAGTGATCGAAGGTTTTGATGGAAAAGGCCTGATCACCTTTGGTATTTAGAGAGTCAAGATATTAGACAGGATCAGAAACAGAGCAGGGAAAGTCAGGAACTATTTAGATTTTAGCTGAAAAATAAAGCAATAGTTGAAGTGCAAAAACCTGCAGTTCTTTGGGTGCACTAAATTTTATGTTGGCTTGCAAGCCCAAGCCAGTGGACTGAACTGCAGACAAAACCATGCTTCTGTGATACCTCTGGAGACGGAGCAAAGAGGGGATCAACTTGTTCCCCTGAGCCGTCTGTGGGACGTTCACAGCTGAAGTGAACTGTCACAGGGGTGTAAATATTACGGCAGTGTAAATTGGCTTCTATCTGCTTTACTGTCTCTGAAATAAAGCCATGAAAAGTACAAAAATAAATCTTAACTAGAAAAGCATCAGAGAGCACAGACCTCTGCCAAGCAGCTCAGTTCCAGCAGTGGCTTTTTCACAACCCTGTAAATAGTCCAAGGGTCTGGACCAAACTCAGCACATACATGGAGGTTGTTTTCCTGTATGAACACAGCAAGTATTGGGAATATAGCTTAATATTTTGATGTTATATGAATTATTGAATGTCGTCAATGGTATTTCCCATTATAAAATTCAGTATAAAGATGAAATTTATCCTGATTATAGAGACATGGACCCCATATTAACCTCAGCCAAGGAGGTTATGTTTTTGCCGGCGTTTATCTGTCTGTCTGTCTGTTTGTCTGTTTGTTTGTTTGTTTGTTTGTTTTGAAAATAACTTGGAAAGTTCTGAAGGAACTTAGGAATTGTCGGAAATGGGATATGTAAGAACTGATTAAATTTTGGGGGTGATCCGGATCACCGTCTGGATCCAGGAATTTTTTAAAGGATTCTTTAACATTGCAAGATAGGACCATTTTCGCCAAAGTGGACCGAAGCTGCTTGGCGGAGGTCTGCGCTCTCTGAGTGCTTTTCTGGTATCCTGTAAAATTGGAAGAAAATTCATTAAAAATGGCAGAGATGTGATTTTTTAAAATTCCACCCAATGTTAGGTTATGGGATTTTTGGAATTTTTGGGAATTCCAGTTGAGAATCGTTAACAGCTCCATCAAAGAATCGATATCATGAGTCTTTGACATTGTTGCCACTGAAAATCTACAGGCCAACATTTGCCCACACGGAAAATCTGCAGGAATCAAGGGAATTTAAAGAATTGGATCGATTTGCAGGATTGCTTAGAGCATTGGTATTGATAAAATCCTATAAATTCCCATCCCTAACCAAAATCTAATCACTTCTAGGATGGGCCATTACCAACATCTCCTGAAAATTTTAGGAAAATCAGTCCAGTAAGTTTTGCATAATCTTGCTAACAAACAAACAAACAAACAAACAAACACACAGACAAACATACGCCGCCAAAACCTAACCTCTTTCTGAGGTAAAAAAAAAATATGGGATGCACATGGAAAGACAACTTCGGGCAACAAGAGCAAAAAAATAAATAAAATCAAAAAATGTCAACAACACGAACAGTCTGGTGGTTTCATGACACGGTCCATGGCACATATCGCCCTCACTCCATCAGTCCACACAGTGTGTAAAAATCACAATAGCCTCTCCCAGCAGAGTCTGCTAGCCATATTCTAGCTTCCTAATAAGCCAAATGTGTGTAAGTGTGTGTGCTACAGGCAGCAACAGACAGCACGAAGAGGCGAATCTTCTCTATGAATATTAATGTGTGGTTCAGGGGGGAGGTTGGGGCAGGGCGGGAGGGGAACCAAAGCCTCTTCCAAATCCTCCGCAGATAAACTGAGAGGGGAAGAGAGATGATTACATGCATGGTTTTTCACACGGCTCCCCCAAATCTCATTTTGTGGAGTGCATTTTAATGGGATCCTCGCGCACACACCTCAGTCAGCTCAGCCTCTGTGCAAAGACAAGGCCAATAGATTCCCGGCCAACGTGAATTTTTTATACACAGTTTTTGTCACATTTTTGTGAACATGCGAGCTCAAACGGGGGCCTTGTCGACCTTTTGTCTTTGTAATGTGTCGTATGCATCACTGTCATTTCAATGCAGCTGCAGACAATGGGGAGTGGTGAGAGATGGATGAGACGAGGCCGTGGAGAAGGAATCAAAGTCATTCTCGGCTGCAGATGATGGAGGGGGTCAGCGAGGGGAGCAGGCCCAGAGGGAGGGAGAGGACTTGGACGAGTGTGTGACGTGAAGATGTGACAGAAAATTAGTTTAAATGAAGATGAAATCCCTGAGTTCAGTGATTCGGTGTCTGACTGAGCACATAAAGCTCAGAAAGGGACGTATTACTGACTTTATGCTGCCGATGGTGGGGCTCAGATTCTTTTAGGAGATTATTGAAAATTGTAAGTTGTGAAAATGTTGACATTTATCAATATGCTGTGGTTTTTATGCAATAAAATTGATCCACATCTAATAGACATCCATCTATCTGTTATCTGTACTATAACTTTTCCTTTCTTGTGATGTGTGAGTGTGTGTGTGTGTGTGTGTGTGCAGGGTGGGAGCTGGGGGCTGAAGACTAGGTACCGATTACAAGCCAGGTAACCACAGGGCCACAACCATTCACACTCAGACCTAAGGGGAGAGAACCTATGCATGCACATGGAGAACATGCAAACTCCACACAGAAAGGTACTGACTGACACAGGGATTGAACCAGCAACCCTCTTGCCGTGAGGCACGTGCACTACCTGCTGCGCCACTGTACCATAATTAAAATCTTTATTCATTTTCATGAGGCTTTAATGCCTTGGTCTTAGCTTTTAACAACTTAAGTGCTAAGTTTTAAAATGCCCTTAAATCAGAACTGTTTTTTTTTTTTGTTAGTTTTTTTGTTTACATTTCTGGATGTTTTTCTGAAGTCTTGAAAAGTTGTTATGACATGATAATCTTTTTTTTTTTTTTTTTTAAATCTCAAAGACAATTAGATAGTTAACCAATTTGAAAAAGAAAACCAGCTATTTAATCATCTAACTAGAAAAGCACTTGGAGAGCACAGACCTCCGCCCAGCAGCTCAGTTACGGCAGTGGCTTTTCCACAACCCCTGTAAAAGGTACAATACTGGATCACAATGCGCTCCAATTGGACAGCTGCGTCTCCGCTCATGTCTGTCCATGTGGAGAACTCCTCTGCTGGCATTGCAAGGGAAGCTGGGAAATGTAGTGACACAGGCTTGAAAAACAATGACCTCAGTTTTCAAATAATCTACATTTCCCTTAACGACGCAAAGGGGGCAAAACCCTCACAGCAGCCGAGAAGAAATAAATTGGAATTCCTATTATAAACTTCAATGATTTTTTATGACATCAGTCTGGATCGGATCCAGATGGAATCGACCATGATGATAGACTTATGTTATTTATACTGTCCTGTAAATTTTTAAGCGAATCCATTAAGTGATGTCAGAGATAGGATTTTTAAAAAAATGCGGCCGAATGTTAACTTATGGGATTTCCAGAAAATTTTGGGAATTTTTTTGCATCCAGACAAATATGTGGATCACCACCAAAATGTAATGGCTTCTTCCTTGGACCAAACCACACCTCTGGTAAAATTTTCATGTAAATCCATCCAGTAGTTTTTGCGTAATTATGCTGACAAGAAAATAGACAAACAAACAGACAGACCCTTGCGAAAACATAGCCTCCTTGGCAAAGGTAACTGTAAGATTCACACGTTCAGATCTCAAGAACATGACTGAAATTTACTAATGTCCAAGAAAAACATAAAAAACTAAAATACAATATCCCAATAGACTGTACTCATGGGGCCATAATCATGATTACTTGAGATTTCGCCAACAGTCCATTTGGATTTCCACTGTCCACTGAGTCTCCTTAAGAATTTACTGTGATGTTAGAACTTTAGCATAATTAGCCCATGTGTCAGATCTTTAAGGCTACAGCACAAGTGATTTTAACAGAGTGATATGAGAGTAAAATGTCTGCTGTATTAATGATGAAAATGGACCTTCATTCTCCCTGAACTCACATGACATGACTTCCTGTTTTGAAATGCGAGCCTCAGACATTGATCTCTGTCCCTGCTCTCTGCGTCGTCTTGTGTTTATTGCTGATAGCCATCAGGGCGACCCTAGCACACACAAGGGACTGTTTAATTACACACTCTTTCTCCACGTGTCCGTCAATAATCACACTGATGCAATCAGTCATGTGGCTGTTTGGATCAATATTTCCTGTGGAGGTGCAGTCAGACTCTGGATCAACATCATGTTTATGGCATCGTTACAATCGTCATTTTACAATCTGCAGTTTAGCTCCAGTTTACTATCAATCTGCTGCTTAAATGGTCAGTTTATTAGCTGCTAGAGCCACCAATGTGGGAATTAAATTTGCAGGTTGTCTCTGTATCAACACAGTCTCTTGTATACTGTTAACTTTGTTTGTTGCCTTTGGTTACTCACTCAACTTTCCAGGAACATAATATATTGACCCAATTATAGCACAGGTTGTTTTCCCCTGAAAGCACATCCAAAAATGCTGAGTTGTCCAAGAAGTCCAGACTTTGAAATGCAAATATTCATTTACCGCAACAGACAGAGCTGCTTATCTGCACAGCCAACGTATGACTTATCAAGCCTTCACACACAGTGGCAGTGCCAAGGGGAGACAAGGTGATATGCTGCTACACAGAGGCTCAGAAGTGGGTCAAGTTAATCCAAGAATTACCATACCAACATCAAGATCTGTCCGTTATCTGTAACTCTTGTCCTGTTTTAAGGTACGAGTGGCTGGGGCCAATCCCATGTGTCCTTGCGCAGTCAGAATAACAAGTACTTACACCTATAAACATTGAATTGTCACCATAAACCATTACAAGCATGTCTTTAGACTGCAAAACAAAACTAAGGACCTGAAGAGACCTTATACAAGCACAGGTAGAATAGACATACTCAACTCAGAGGGACTTCACTTGGTGGTTCGGTCATACTAGGAACATTCTTGGAGAACGGAAAAGGTGCTAACTATAGCAGCATCAGGTAAATCCAATATTCAAGGCATAATCTTTTACATGATAGAGCACCTCTATGAACAAGACAAGGACTCCTCCGCTCCACCTCTTCATGATGCCAGCTGCTTCCTAAAACATCTTATTCTCTCAGCTCCCGTGAATAGACCTACCAGTGTGACATCATTGCGGCATCAGCAGTTTAAGCCTATTTGCTTGTGGTAGGAAGTCTATAATACAGAGTTGTTGACAATATGGTACTGAGCAGTGCTGAACTGATCAATAACCACAGAGTTGACCTGTAAACCAATCAGCGGACTGGGTGCAAGTGGGGAAGGAAGCCTTAAAGAGTTTTAAGGCTTCCTTCCTGTCTTAAGAAGGAAGAGAATATGACACTACCAGGGTTACTCTAGAAAACTAGAAGTTTTGTTGAACATCAGTGATTGTAAAAATACTCCAGCAGTCATCAAAAATGCAAAAAGTGAAGCTGATGTAAAGCAAAATGATCTTTTAACCCTCCCAACTCCACAGGGTCGCCAGCACCCCAAGTGGTAGCATTCACTTTGTTCGCCTGTATCTTTGGAACTGTAACACAAAACTTTTTAGGAGACTGTGCTTGGAAGCTTACCCTTTGGACAATCTTTGGAGGGCTTCAGGTCTGATAAATCCCATACAGATTTTTTTCAATGTGACCATAAAGTGGTTTTTTTTTTTTTGGTTTTTTTTTTTAATTTTGTGCTTTTAGATCCAGATCCAGATCCAGTGACGAATCTAAAATTAGTGATATTTTTTGGACAGGCTAGTGAAGAAGACTGGCCCTGTGCTTGACAGGAGTTTGGACTCACTGGGGCCAGTGGTGGAGAGGCGCAGGCCATCCTGGACAATAGTAAGCCCCCCTCACACAACATCCTGGAGGGACAGAGAAGCAGCAGCAGTGGGAGACTCATGTCACTGCAGGATTAAGAGGTTCAGGAGATTTTTTTGTTCGGACAGTCATCAGACTGAACAACACCCTGAACAAAGGCAGTGGCTCATGACCTTGAACATTTATTAACAATACTACTGTTACTGAATACCTAAATTTCCACAAGTGGATCAATGAAATATCTATCTATCTATCTATCTATCTATAAGTGATTCAGAGGGCATGAAGGAACGAGAGGACATGCCAAATCATCTAGCTCTCCAACCCCAGGATGCATTTTTGGAAATTTTGCTGTGATGCACCTCAGTTAAAGCCTTGGTGTTAAGTGGCACTGAAACAAGCAAATACTAAAAAGGGTTATTTTTTAAATTAATTTATTGAAGTATTTTCTGACCTGTTTTTATGTCTGTGTTCCTCAGTTTAAGTCAAAATTTCTTTCTTTCCCTGTTTTAAATACTATTTTTGGGGCTGGTTCGCTGACATTAAACAGCAGAAAAGCTGAAAGCACATGCAGCAAAAAAACAGAGGACTGGAGTTGTACCTTGAGCAGCCTGGTCATGAACTTTGACCTCACTTTATGGAGCACACACTCCAAACTTAATAAAGACCTTTAAGAGTATCATAAATAATGTGACAACAGAGGCAATGGGTTGTTTTCTCTTTAAAGACTGATGTGTAATACCCTTGTAAACTGATTTTATGTGTTTTTGAATGTGTGCGTGTTTTAACATGGTTGACACCTTTTGAAAGGTCTGTTATACGGGAGTTTCAAGAATAAGAAATAAAATGAAAATAAACAGAAAAAAAACACTGCAGCAAAAGCATCTGCTTGGCATCTTCTCTTCACCTTTACTTTTCCAACCGCAACCCAAGAGCTTAAAGGCAATCCTTTATTATAATCAGTGTGAGAAATTATTTATCAAATGGAGCTTTTCTGCAGAACGAGTCGACCCCCATCAGAGGATTTCAGGAAAGTATCACAGCAATGTCTTAAGGACGCTGCCCACTGAGACGATGATGCCTGGTTAGAGAGTTTGAATAAAACAAATATATGTATGTGTCTCCCTCTCAGCAGCCTTTGAGTGTTTGAAGAGGACTGAAGGAATGAGCTGATTTGGGTGTGTTGCGCCGCGACAGTCTTGTTATTCTCTTTCAGCTCAGAGCATGTGCTGGATTCTCATGGTGTGTTTGTGCAGGGCAGAGCTGATAGAAACAACATGATCTGGCAGCTCTGCAGAAATATGAACGAGCAGATGACATGTAGTTTGATTAAGAGATCAGTGTGTGTGAGTGTGTTTATATAGAGCTGTGCATGATGAAATATTGACTCAGTGTGTTTGTTATACATAAATATACTCACTCCCCGGCCTCTTTATTAGGTACACATTGCTAATACTGGGTTGAACTCCCTTTCTCTTTCAGAACTGCCTTCAATCTTTGTGGCAGTATTCTACAAGGTGGCGGAAACATTCCTCAAAGATTCTTTTCCATATTGACATGATGGCATCTAGGGCAGCTCAATTAATCACGATTCCATCTTAATTTGGTATGAGCCTTCGCAATGAACTCATTGTGACAGTCTGAATTTAGCTGAACAACTTTTTTACTTCAATCAAATGAAGTTCCATGGTGTAACAGCCCTGTTCTCACAACTTTTGAGTCTGGTTCAGTTCAGATCATGTACTTGTGTTTCCACTGTCAGAAAAGGAGTAAAGATACCAAAATAACTGACAAGTGCTGTCCCACTTTTTGGCACCTCTCTGAAATGGTGCAGTGTATCAAACTGACCCTAAAAGGGTAGCTCAGGTCCTGTTTACACAACAACGAAAACAGCCAAAAATGGAGAGTTTTTGTTGTGTTTGTGCTTTCTGTTTACACCTGAACAGTGCCCGGAGTGCCTGAATCTGCAAACTTTTGAAACCTGGGTCCAGAGTAAAAAGTTTTAAAAACGTTTTCATTGTTGTCTCCATGTAAACAGGAATCACCGTTGTCAGGGAAAACGAGAATGCACATGTGCAGTACTCTTTAGATAAAGGTAGCGTATGCACCTAGGAACAACTACAACAAAAGCTATGGCCAACTACCGAACAACATGTGTGCTGCTAACTGCGCTAGGTTTGTGTATCGTTCCTCCAACAAAATGTTTATTGGCTGCATCAATCCTCTGGCGCTGTCTTTACCGGAAAGCTTCAGTGCGCAGACGTGTGTTGTAACACTGCTGCTTTACTACAACTTACATCGCCAACTACTGGCTTGGCATGCGTGCTACTGTTTTCGGTCATTCTCGCGGATCTGTGTGAACATGCACTGTTATTACGCCGTCTCCATGTGAACATGGAACGCTTTCAAAACTGCAAAGGAAAAACCTGTCCTTTGGTGATAACACTGTCGTGTAAACGAGCCCTCAGTCTGTTGATTGGCCACAAAAATCATTAATTCTCTTTTACTGCTGCTGCTGTAAAGGATGTCCAAATAAAACCCTGCCCCACAGAGGACTGGGTGCTGGACATCCTCCGCTGTTGCTCTTTGTTTATACAAGCAACAAGTGTGTCGCGCTGCTGTGACGTCACACATTTACAGAGCTGCATGACCCTCTTGTTTTGGCTCAGATTCCCGATTCTCAATTGAAGGTACAGCTGGTAGTGGAACCGCAAACAAGATCAGAGGTTACAACTCAAAACTGTACTGAACCAAACCAGACCACTTGGTGGAAACGAGGCCATAAAGTTACAGCTGGCTATTGTCTACTTTTAAGTTTATTGGTCCGTTTAATGAAGAAAAGATGTCTCAGATTTCTATTAAAGTCAGAACAATTGTTTTGCATCTGTAAGTGTATTATAAAACAGGGAGAAGTGCATTAATAGATATAACAGATATCTGTTAATGCACAGATAACAGATGGGCGATTAAATAAATCCTTTATATATATTTCTGAAGTCCATCTGGGCAACATGCCATTGAAAGAAGTTGAGAGGGAACATTTAGAGAAAAACTAAAAGGTGATTTAATGAATGTTTTGTCTGTCACATTTATTTTGGGGGCAACCAGAGGCTTGCAGACTCCTCCTGTTTCAGAACAACTAAACCACAGCAGAGCAACACTCTCTCTGTCCTCAAAAAGACGCTGAAAAGCCTGCTTACTTTCTGAATGGGACCAATTGTACCAGCTTAAAGCTTTGCAAGATGGGCCTACCTGATGACAGACATTAAATCTGGCAGATCCAGCTGCACTGCAAGGTTATAATTGTACAAGTTATAGCTTAGACTGTAAGCTCTCCTTAGTTAAATCATCACAGTGCATATCATAATGGCAATGCTGAACCATTTTATCACATGTTGCATGTTTTTGTCATCAGGCCCAATGAGGTTATTCCCAGGTTATTTGAGTCATTGTGGCCTCTCTAGAACTGCCTCTTACTGGATATTTTCTCTTTTTTTTGGACTATTTTCTGTAAAACTTTGATATGGTTGTCTGTGGAAAACCACAGTAGAGTGGCAGTTTTTGAAATACTCAGAAAAAATGTATTTTTTAAATGACACTGTCATGAAGACCTTAAAAACAAACTTTCAATGTCAACTTTATTAATATCGCATGGGAAATTTGTTTTGCAGCAGGCAAAGGTGGTGCTGCTGATAGTGATAACAAACAAAACATCGAAGCAGATGGTGTGATTCAGGTCAATAGAGGAACCAAAAAAGTTTTCAACTCAAAACCAAGCATGACAGGACACAAAACAGATAAGAACCAGTGAAAGCAAGTCATCTTTCCTCCTCACTCTGATGCTGGGTTCAAAATTCAGCAAGCCATCTTGATCATGTCTACAAGCCTTGATGCATTGAATTGCTGCCTTGTGATTGGCTGGTTAGCTATTTGCATTAACAAGCGATTGAAAGGTGGACCTAACAAGTGGCCGATGAATCAACCTAGCAAGCATGTTTTTGGTCTGTGGGAGGAAGCCAGAGTGCCCTGAGAGAACCCATGCATGCACAGGAAGAACATGCAAACTCCACTCAGAAAGGCCCTGACCAACCCAGGGATCAAACCGATGGCCTTCTTGTTGGGCAAGCGCACTACCTGCTGCGCCACCATGCAGCCCTGAGAAAGTCAACACATATATGAAACATTAGTAAGAAAAAACAGCTACTTATTCATGAAACAAAAAAGAATACTAAATAAAAATGCTGCACAAACAAAACAACAATTCAAATTTAGATGCAACATTTAAAATGGATGCCTGACAGTATAAGAAAATGCATGACCCTGTGTCCTTCTGCACGTAGCAGGAGTCAGATTCAGTGCAGGGCAGAAAAGGTGAATAGGTGTGAGTGTTTCCCGGCCCTGAGGCAGCTCCATGTGTGAGATGAACATCACACAGTCGAGCCCCTCTCTCCAACTCAGCCACCACAGCATCTGCAAACTGTGTGTGTGCAGAGGAGCGGCCCATAAAACCATGATCTCTCCCATAATTCACTTCTGTGTGGCTTCATGTGTGCGTGGGATGCATGTGAGCAGTTTTTGCAAAGGTGTGAAAGGTGATACAATGCAGTCTATAAAACAACACCTCTGCTCCACGGCGGCTGCAGAGGTGTTTGTGTGTTAGTGTGTGTGTTGGGGGCTGGGGTTGTCTCTGCATTAGTGTGGCACATACAGTGAGTGTTCGATTCAAAGCCTTGAATAGGGCAGATCCATTTTGCCAAGCTTGTGCTCAGACCAACGTTGCATGGCCTAATCAAGATTAGCATAGATGCTAATAGCTTTAGTTGTAGTTTTATCAGATCTGGACTACATTTCTTTAATAAATGAAAAACAAACTTCTCTGTCTTAAGGACATTTTTGCTCTGCTTCCAACATGTTTTGGTGAGTTTGTTCTACAAAGTGGCAGTAGCACCCGCCTACTACATTATCTGATCGGCCTTTATTGCATGTGATTGAGGGAACGATTGTCCAATCACCTGCCAGGTATGCTTTTGAAAGCATGTCCTCTCCAAACACTTATGTGCTGTTGCCCAGATGAACTAGTGAAGTACATTGAACGGACATCTTGTGTGTCAGTCTAAGTTATGGCTCAAAGGAGAGTCATCAGACTTCCAAATGTTTGCTAACATTGCAAGATAGGGCGGTTTTTCACATTTTTGCTAACAACTCTGCTAACAATGTCAGAAATGCCTTGGAGGGGATTTGTGCTCTCTGGTGCTTCTAGTTCATGTATACAAAATAAGGAATTTCAAATACTGTTAATAAAAAACTTCTAGTTAAAAGTGTGATGTATTGCTCTGTTCATACTGCAGCATATTGTGATGTACTGTCTTGTCATCCATGTACCATGATATGCTGCACGATATCACCATATTCCTGTCAACACACCTCAAATACATATATGCCCACTCCAACTCAATGTTGGCCCTGATAAGACAAAAGGAAACTGTTGTCCTTAAATTATGTTATAAGACAGGCACTCACACCACAGACATCAAATTTCTACTTAATAAAACATCACAAAAACAGTTGTTCTTTAGAACTGGGGTCTTCAAACTATTTTAGCCCAGGAAAAACCTAAACCTAGCAAAAATCTTCAGGCACACCATATTTACATGCATGCAAATAATCGCTTAAATGTTTGTTTCAAGGGCTCGTCAGTCTGTTCAGGGTTATTTTATCTAAGAGTGTGTGACAGAATTTGACAAACACATGTTTCAGTGATGAAATATTTATTCACAGAATTATCCAACATTTATATTCAGAGTAAATTCATTGGTTGTTGTTTGGTTGCACAAATTTCCAAAGCACACCCAGACTAGCTTCAAGGCACACCAGTGTGCCCCACCACATCATTTCAGAACCGCCGTTTCAGACCAATCTCTGTACTTTTGTGGCGCAGAAATTGTTTACCTCAACAGGCAAATAACTGTGAGAGTGTGGTTCAAGTTCATTCTGGGAGAAGTCTGGATGATGTTTACTTTCCAGCTTGTTGCCCGTGTGCACTAACGCTTTGTTTCCACCATTTTCAGTCCCACTGATCAATGAAAACAAGAAGACGAGGGTTTGATCTGACAGCGTTCACACTGAGAAAACTGCATCTCTCTGACAGCTTGTTAGTCATCCGCTCTCCTCAGACTGCACAAACACAATGGAGGCTCTTTGAAAAATCGTCTCGACCCAAGGAGTTTGGCGAGAGCTGCACCCTGACGAGGGCTCTGCGGCCCGGGACGCGCGGAGGACAACCTCCCCTTTGTCCGAGCAGGAGTGTGGGGGAGAGCCGAGCAGTCACAAAGTGTTACTTCAGCTGTCATTGAAATCTGGATTTGAAGTGTTACTCCCTTATTTCCCACCCACCAAATCCACATCTTAATGTGCCCAGAGGCTATCAGCGGTGGCGGGGATGATTAAGCAGGATTTGCTGTGGATCCTAAGACCCTCCTCCTCCTCCTCTCGCAGGTTTCCAACTCTTCAGAGAGCGGTGAGTCATTGAGGGATCACCAGCTGTGTCACAGATAAAGACGAAGGAGGAGGCTCTGACTGACAGAATGGAAAGTGTAAACACAGTGGACCTCGGGGCGTCTCGTCTTGTGACATCTGTCTCTTCTTCTCTCCCTCTGTGGTTTTTGTCTTTGCTGGTGGTTGGTGCAGATTCATTTCTCTCCGCTCCTGTCATGGTTTCATCCCGACCGTCGCTCTGGAAAAAAACAGCATTCCTCAGAGTAACCATTCCTGTCTCCTCTGCCCAGTAGGAAACTGCTGTCCGATCCATAAGTCATGATAACAACCGTCTTCCTCCTTTCCTCCCACACACACACACACACACACACATTCAGGCTTATAGTACCAACAGCGGACTATCAGGCCACACTGGTCTGATGGGGACCGTTGTCATTTTACAAACACAAAAAAACATTACAGAAAAGTTAAATACATTAAACCCTCAAATACATATTTAATTGTTTTAAAAGAAGAAGTCTGACTTGCAGGCTTGAGACATGACCTAACTGGGGGCCTTGTTGAACTAAAGGTTCCAGGGACTATTAGGTCTCTAAACTTGGTTCAGGCTCATGTTGCAACATTGTTCAATTTTTCATTTGGCTTGGTTTACCTTCACTGGTTTACCTGCACTTTGTCAGTCAGACAAAATCCTGTCAAATGCTGCATAAAATAGACCCCCACCACTAGTTGAAGCTGTAGCTGTGGTCTTTGTTCCTGCCATCAGGTCCACTGTTTCACTGTGGAACAGTAGCGTTGTTAAACTCGAAGCAGATCGAAAGTAAATTGTGAAAAATAAATGAAAGATAAAGTGGCATTTAGGCTGTATCAGATCAATCAATCAATCAATCAGTCTTTATTTGTGTTGCGCCAGTTCATAACAAGTGTTATCTTAGGCTCTTTACAATAGAGCAGGCTGAAGATAAACTCTTCATTTTATAGATACACATATATGCATATATACATATATAAAATACACATATATACACATACATATATCCAAAACCCATCATGAGTACAGCACTGGGCCAACCAAACTACAGTGTATGCATCTGTAGGGGGCTTACAACAGTGGCAAGAAAAAACCTCTACATAGGCTATCAGCACTAGTAATGCTAACGTTAGCTGCACTCTGCTTGATATTGTCAGTGAACGCTATGTCAGCTAGTTTAGAGTTGATGTATTTGCCCAAATTCAAGCCAGACACTGCTTGTTGGTTTTGCTTGTCTAGTTTGGTACATATGGTTTTCAAACCCACTATGATTCAAATGTTGATTTACTGGGAGAGAACCCACGCATGCAAGGGGAGAACATGCAACCTCCACACAGAAAGGCCCTGAACTACACTGGGATTAGACCGATGACCTTCTTGCTGTGGGGGACGTACACTACCTGCTGCACCACTGTGCATCCATCATTTCTTTTCACCGCGTTATGTTATGTTATCTATTTTTAGACTAAGATCAGCACTTTATGCAATAATTTCAAAACACGGTAAAAAAAAACGAGTCACAACAAGCACACAGAGCCATTTAGAGTTGCTGAAGAGTTTATCTGATGACTGTAGGCAGAGGTAGGCTAACACTTTCCATTGACTCCCAGTGTTTGAGCTAAGCTAATTAGCGTTGAGCGAGCTCTGCCCGTCTCTTCCTTGTTACTGCACGCACAGTCGAAAGAATGGAGTCTATCTGGTTGTCATGAACTCAGGAGTAAGGCAAGACATGAATAGAAAAGAAATGTTGGCATATCCCTTCAATGCTAAAGCACCAATGTAACGGAATGTCCCTGTTAGATATATGAATAAATAAATAATAAATGATTAAATGTCAAATCAAGCATGTTGTTCTTGCTGGTGAATTGAACAAATATGAGAATATTTTGTTAAATATCGATCATGCAAAGGTAAATTAAAACCAAGATAAAAACACAAAGACTCAGAGATTGTTATGATATTTTTTTCAAAAGAAGTTGGAAGATAAATACATATTTAAAGACCTATTTTTGTTGCACTGTGTTCTTGACAAAAGCAAACACTGAAATAACTCAAAGGAATCATTCATTCGTTTCTTCTTACAGAGTTTGAAGTTGATTTAAAGCAAGTCCAAGAGCAAACAGAGAAAGTGTCCTCTGTTTGCTGAGTGTTTAAATGCCTTGGTCTCCATTTTGATAGATATACGAGTGCACTGACACACACACACACTCACACACACAGAAACACAGGCAGTGGAAAGCCCACTCTTTGCTCCGAGCATGATGTCAGACGTCTGCTAGCTGACAGCTCTTGCCATGGGAAAAACATGCATAAGTGTGTTTAAGTGTGTGCGCACACACTGCGAGGACCCTGCAGGCACATCCACGTCCTCCTGCTGCACATGTGTGAGCTCAGACAGTGAACACACACCCACAGCTGTAACTGAACCACACACACCCCCACACAAAAACAGCAGAGGAAGCCCAAAAGGAGAAACACTGGTTCTTCAAGGAAGCAGTGGATTCAGGTATTTCTCTGATTTCAGGCGGCAGGTCTTGGCAAGTGTAGTCGACTTAAATTACAAAAATGATTAAACATTCATTTTCATAATTCACTTTAAAAATCCATCTATTTTTTCAAAGACCTCCACTTCAATTTAGCCTCCCATCCTTTAGGCCGCTCCATGAAATGCCCGCTCTCCCCTGTATGGCTGGTGTTATTGATTTGCCATTATGTAGTACGGGGGGAGAAAATCCATGGCTCTCCCTTTAAATAACCATCACATGAGGACGAGAGAGATACATCACGGAGAAACCATATCGAATTGGAACACATGGGACGCGTGGTGTAAGCGGTGCAATCTTCTCTGTGTGTCTTACGTCTGACAAAGACGAAGCTGGTGAATTATCTTAAGCATTGCTGAATCAGGATTTTCTGAAGACCCTGGTCGGGTGGGATTTTGATATTGTGGGGGACTCCTCCTTGCATATGGGCCCCAACAATACATCTACATCCCTCTGTTTTTTTGTATTGAATATTGTATTATTCACCCATCATTCTTGGTTGTGAAGACTTGTGATTTTATTTCAATAGGAGTTATATTTACTCTTGAGTAGGGTTGGGAATTGAAAAGATTCTATTGATACCAATGCTATTAACAATTCTGCTTACTGATCTGATTTTTTGACTATTCCAATACCAATTTCTGTGTGGAAAATAAGTTGGCCCACACAGGTTTTCCATGTCAAAAATGTCAAACATGTTCTTAAATGCTTTTGCAAGTTGCTGGTGTTTTAACTTACAGACAGTTGTGCAGCAAGCGTCTTCTTAATGAAAATTTGGACAGAATTTTGACCACTTCAGCCCTGCCTGCCATGATTTTTGACCTCTATGTTGTCCTTTCTACTGACTGCCTCATGCATGGCATATTTGATTTGCAAGGCATGCAGAACAAAGTGAAAAGAAATGATAAGAGAAATCAGATTTGATTTTCTATTTTCATACCTGATCTTCAGAGTTTAGTCTTGAGCTTTCAGTGATAGTTTGGTATTTTTGTAATGATATTTAAAATTCACTGATATTCATCAGTCTACTTTGCAGAATTCGGCTGATCAGTGCACTGACAATAGATCTTATGGCACCTTATTGAATGCCCAAAGTAAAGCATTTTGGCAGGCAGGGCAGGTGTCTTTCCTATTTTCTACCTGGCAGAGTTGTTATTTTCCACTGAGCATACTGCGGAGCCTGATAACATCATGATACTATCCATAATATCCTCCTGAAATCCATTAACAAGCTAATAAATGAACAGCAATAAGGGCTTTTTATTAAGCATTTTGTTAATGGTTTAGTTCAGTATTTTTGAAGTTGGGTTGTATCAGGTACTTGACAACAGTCAGTGAAGCGGCTGAAAGTGCTCCAAGCAGTGCTGCATCTTTAAAGATAATAAGTTCAGACAACCGGAAAGGTACACTGCTGTTGGCAGGTTGATATTGTCAGTGAACACTGTGTTAGTTTGCTTACCGTTGTTGTATTTGGCTTTCTGGTTTGCTTTCCCTGTTTGGTACAGATTCAGGGGGGGCAATAAATGCACACAGGCAGAACTTTTGCTACATCATAAAAAAGTGCCAAACACAGAGAGTTCCTGGGGGAAAAATAAAGTGCTCTGAAATGTTCACATAACTGCACATTCAACCAAAACTAGATTTGTGGCTCTTTCATAAGTAAAACTCACACAATTATGTAAAATAACTGCACCCGTCAGCATTAGTGTATCTTCCCAGTTGTCTGAGCTTATTCTCCTAAAAGGTGCAGTGCTGCTGGGAGCCCTTTCAGCCACTTCACTGATTATTGTCAAGCAATTGATTCAACCCAACAAAAATGCTGAACTTACCCTTTAAAGTTTCGCTCTGAAAATTTTCCAGATCTCTGTCCTTTTGAGCACATTTGGGACGTGGCGGAACGGGAGATTTGCATCATGGATGTGCAGCCAATAAATCTGCAGCAACTGCTTGATCTGTTGTGTCAATATGGACCAAAAACTCTGAGGAATCCTTGCTCCTTGTTGAATCTATTCAATGAAAAATTAAGGCAGCTCTAAGGCAAAAAGGGTTTTGATAGGATGTTAGCAGAGTACACGTTAAGTGACTTGCCAGTGTATAACGTAGGCTAAGCTGTTTTGATTAATTTAGACATTTCAGTGGAAAATCATCATATCATAACTAAAACCAACAATAATACAGTCTTAGCCCGGCCTTACCAGAGGCTGTGATCAACAATACTGGCAGCCCATGTGTGGCTCCTCTTTTACATGCCATTCTCCACTTTGTATTTATCATATTATAGTCTGTGCTTCATAATAAAGGCATTAAAAGCCCAAAATATACATATTTAAAAATGCTGCTTGTTTACTTCAAAGATAAAGTCAACTGTATGCTAAAGTGCACAAGTAAATCTATTAGTTTTTATGCCATAATTTGTGTTTCCACTGAGTAATTCTTCGGTAAATCTTTGTTTTCAAATCTGTCATCGGTGTGACACATCCTCTTAATGCATGACTGGTGGCTTTAGCTGAAGACTTTACTGAACACACAGCAGACAAAAGCCTGTCTGTGCTGTCGCACTCAGGAAGAGGCCTGCGTTGCTCTGATGTGGCGAGCTGCTCTACCTGCGACACACACACAAGTTCCTGTGTTGAGTGTGTGAAGTGTATAGCACGTAGCAGGGCGATGAGCGATGCGCACTTCCAGCTTGGCCTCATGTGAGTCCTGACAGGCTCGCCGGAGGCCATTGCACCAAGCGAGGTGATTATACAGTCATGTGGGTGTTGTGGCTTATTGCCTGGAAAGTTCTCTATCATGGAGGGATGTTTTTTTTTCTGCAAATATGCATGCAGGGATAGAAGGAAAACCAGCATGAGATAGTGAGACAATGACTTTAAAAGAAAAACCAACCAAGGCGGATTGAAAGCATGAACTGGGAAACAAAGTACTGAGCTGTGGCGTGATTTAAATTTGCAGAAGACGGCAGTTTTAGTGTGATTGTCGCCTCTTTTGCAGAGGGAGTGGTGCCCTTTCTGCATGATTATCTCTCTAAATTTAATACAAATCTTAAATCCCTGTTGTGCTCTTTTTTTCTCAAGTAAAAAAAGCTCCCTTTATCTCTCAGCTCTTCCTCTGGAGCTCTTTCTCCCGGCTCCCCACGCAGCCAATCAAAACCTAAAGTGAATTATGATAAAGAAGAATAAAAAAAAGGAGAAGAGGAAGGAGCAGCAGAGGCGCGAACGCCCGCGTGGCTGAATTTCCATATAGATAGACGAACACATTAAACTTGTCTATCTGCAAGCTCACTGTCTATTCTTCCTCTTATTACATTTTGATTGAAAGATGGCCGCCCCTTCTACATCATGCACTTGCTAAAACACTCCCCTCCTCGCAGCAAACCCCCTCCTCTCTCTGTCGTGTTCCTATCTGCCCCCGACACTTGATTGTTTCTGAACCGGTGTTGACCCCATAAAGAGGAACAGTGCGGCTGGTTTTCCTGCTGCGGTTTGTTGTCTTCATTCGTGATCTCGGGGCTCTTATTGCTCAATTTTCCCCGTCCAGTAAAAGCATGTTTCCTCTGCAGAGAGGGGGAGATATGGTGGCTTAAGGTGCAAAGGCTCTGCAATGGCCAGAACATCCTTTTTTTTTTAAAACAGGAACAAAGTTGGACAGATATACTCTCACTGGCTGGTTTATGAGATACATCTTGAGTGGACCCCCTTCTGTCATCAGATCTGCTGTAATTCTTCATGACATTAATGTAACAATGTGATTTTGGTCCACATTGAGACAATAGCATCACTAATTTGCAGACTGCACATCCATATTGCAAATCCCTCATTCCATCACCGCCTAAAGATGCTCTATTGGATTAAGATCTGGTGATTGAGGATGTTTATTTTATGCTTATGAAACCACTTTGAGATTATTTGAGCTTGATTACATGGCATGTTGTCATGCTAGTGGTAGCCATCAGAAAATGGGTAAGCTGTGGTCATTCAGAGGTGGACATGGTCGGCAGCGCAACAATCAAATAGACTGTGGTGATTAACAATCCCTTGTCCTGATGTGTTTGACCCTCTACATCATGTCTTGGGTGTCTTTTCCGCATGAATTTGATCTAAGTTGAACAAAACAAAAAGTAAATTTAGTCTCTGTGGAGGATCAGATGCAGCTCTTTGTCCCTCCCCCTTGGAAACACTCAGATCTGTAGGGCGGGGAGGCTAAATGTAATGGCTTCTTCCTTGGACCAAACCACACCTCTGATAAAATTTTCATGTAAATCCATCCAGTAGTTTTTGCGTAATCTTGCTAACACACAAACAAACAAACAAACAGACAAACAAACAGACCCTGGTGAAAACATAACCTCCTTGGCGGAGGTAATAATAATTGTAATAAGGCAACTAGGCAACCAGTTTGATGACAAGGTACTACTTTATAATAATGTTGTCTATCCCACAGAGTCACTTTCTGTGCACAGGCACAACATAACATGAATATAACAGGTTACATCACTCACCATCTCTACAGCAGATCATCACAATACATGGACTGATTTAAAAACTGGTTTAGCGCACAGAATTTAGTCCAGCTTATTAAAGTAGGAGAGTTTATCTTTCTTAAAAATACTCTCTACTGCAACACTGACAGTTTCTTTGCAGACACTTAAACAGGTGTTATGTTGTAATAAATTACCATGCTATCTGGTGTCCTCTATGGTCCACTGTAGACAACACTGAGCTTTGAAAGCCCCTCTTCTTCGTGAATAAAGTTTGCACATTGATTTATTTGTTCATCTGCAGCCTGCTAGTTTGTCTCTCACAACGCACAGCGTGACTTGTAGTCATAGCAACGCTAGCTGTAATAACGTAAGGGCAGCTCTGGCCTTTTGTGTAACTGTTCTGGATTCTGGCTGCTTCAAAGTGCTGATGTGTGACCATAAAGCCATCAACACTGATCAACTGAACTGCACAAAGAAAACAAGCTCATGATGAAAAAACCACCATCGATTGTCATATGTCAGTGCACCTTGATGGGTTGTAGCCTTATTTTTCTGGATTTAGCTAACAGGAGTGGCACCTGATGTGGTCTTCTGCTGATAAAGCTCATCTCAGAGGGTCTCAGAGGGAATGAGGCTCTGAAAAATCAGTCTACATATATTAAATAAAACAAAGACCACACAATAAGCAAATACTTTGCTGAAGGTCTTAGCACTTCAATGTTTGTAGGCTATTTTGTCTTTTTTTCTGTTTGGGTCCCAGGGGAGCTCAACTCTTCTTGGGCACAACTAGAGGGGCTCCAAGTTAAAAGGCTGGGAACTACAGAGCCAACAGAAAGACCACTCATCTGTCTCATCCTCAAGTGTTATTTTACATAACTCTGTCATCGGACTAGGCAACCGTCTAACCCAAACAAAACATTCATTTCTGCTCAAACTGCATGCCTTTGGAAAATGAAAAGTTTCACTCAAAGCTCTTACCGACTTGAAGGACTTTGAGATTTACTATGCAGTTGCATCCGCGTTTGCATTTTTTTCCACACTATTTTCGTCATGTATGCGCAGCTTTTGATGTTAATGCAGTTGTCACAGACTTGTGTAATGCATTTGTTCCACTGGCAGCACATTTAAGTCATTAATCATTTAAGATATTTGCATGTGTTTTTCATTTTAAAGCTAACAAGCTTTGCCTTGTGTTTGTCTTGGAGTAAGTCATTTCAGCTGTCTGCATCAATCGGCTGCTTATAGGGAGAGAAGAAGAAGAGGAAGCAGAAGGGTTAAAATGGGAAAAGAAAGACAGCTCCTCATCACACTGCTTCCAGGCTTACATGTGAATTAAAACGCAATTAAAAACAGGCAAATAAGCTGTTCCCGGGAGATGTGGAGAGAAGAGGAAGGAGGGGTGAAGGAGGAAAGGGCTCTCAGGATAAGGGGCCTGCGTCACTCATCATTAGCATGGCATTAGAGTGGAGGGAGCTAAATCTGAACACTGGGTCACAGGCACATTTAGCTGCGTCTGCTCTGGTGAAAATAACCACAGCATGCAGGGAATCGTTTGTGCCTCAGATCGTAGAAAACTCCACACAATTACTCAGTGCATTATTCAGCCATTGTTCTCTGAAGCGTACCATTGTCTGCTTACTATTGTGCTTCATGTACAAGCTCACTATTGTGATTTACTGCACACAGCACAAGAGAAGCATCCATCACTGATGTGTGCTGGATGAATTATTTCAACATGCAGTAGCATAAAGGTTCTCAAATAAAGGGTCAGGACCCAAATATGGGTCAGTGAGCTATTTTTGGGGTCACATGAGCGCCCAGAATAAAAATCTGCGAGGCAAAATGTGTTTCCAGTTGAATTTTATTCAGAATACAGTCATCATTCTGTAGAAGATATCATCATGTGGGCTCAGGAACACTTCTGAAAACAATTCTCTGTTAATACAGCTCATCTCTACATCTACAAGTTAAAACTCTACCATGCAAAGGCAAAGTCATAATCCAACAACACCCAGAAACACTGCCACTTTCTCTGGGCCCGAGCTCATCTGAGATGGACTGGTGCACAGTGTAAAACTCTGCTGTGGTCTGATAAGTCCACATTTCAAACTGTTTTATGGAAATCATGGATGTCCGTGCTAAAGAAGAGATGGACCATCCAGACTGTTATCAGAGCAAAGTTCAAAAGCCGGCATTTATGATGATATGGGGGATATGTGACCAGAGTCTGAACAAAATTGGGGAAACAAGGTTTTTGTTACGTGCCCTCACCGCTTTGAACGCTGAACAGACAGAAGTGAAAAGGTCTGGACTGGTTTCAGTCAAAGCTTTTCCATTTTACTCACACTGAGAATCCTATGAACAATGCTTGTGTTTTTAATAGTTACTGTCCTCAAAACTGTCACACTTCCACTGTCAAACTGTTGATTTTTTTTCCATATTTATTGTTTGTGATTTATTGCCTTAATCTTTTCTTGAATTTATATTTATTATGATGTGTGATGCTCACCTCTTGGCCAGGTTGCCCTTGTGAATGAGATCCTGATCTCAATGGGACTTATCTGATTAGATAAAGTTTAAATAAATGAAAATAAAAACTGTTAGTGCCCATGGCATGGGTTACTTTCACATCTTTAAGGGCACCATTAATGCTGAAAGGTACATACAGGTTTTGGAGGAAAATATGCTACCATCAAAAAGACGCCTTTTTCAGGGACAGCCCTGCTTATTTTACCAAGACAATGTCAAGCCACATTCTGCAAGTGTTACAACAGCATGGCTTTGTAGTAAAAGAGTGCTGATACCAGACTGACCTGCCTGCAGTCCAAACCTGTCTCCCAAAGGTAATGCACAATGCAAAATGCGTATTGATTTATAATTCAGCATTGTATCTGATTTGTAAGGAAGAGGCAGGACTAGATAAGCTCTGCTTTTTTCTATTCCTTCTCAAACTGGTTGTTGTGCATGTGTATGCACTCATATGCTTAATTAGTTTGATGGACATGTACAGTGTGGTGTACATATTACTTTGCATTGATTTGGCTATTGTTGTTTGTTTTTTGAAAGTTTGAGGTAAAATAAATAAATAAATAAATAAAGAGCTAAACATGACAACGGCATCAAAATTCCACCTACACAACTTCAACAATAGTCTCTTTAGTTCACCAACGCTTACTGAGTTTTGTTAAAAGGAAAGGTGATGTACCAAAGTGGTAAACATGCCCCCTGTCCCAGCTTTCTTGGAACATGTTGTGGGCATCAAATTCAAAATGACTGTATATTTGCAAAAAACACTATAGTTTATCAGCTTGAACATTAAATGTCTTGTCTTTGTTCTGTATTCAATTGAATATAAGTTGAAAAGAACTTGCAAGTCATTGTATTGAGTTTGTACACATTATACTTTGGCAGAATTAGTAAGTACTGCTAGTGTAGTATGCAGGTAAGAAAATGTTTCAGTGCAAATATGTCACTACTCTGAATGATGGGGTAAATTTTCTACAATATGGGTCCATGAATGTAATTAATGGGTGGGGAGGGGGGCGTTGAGCTGAGGTCCCACTTCAGTGGCCCGTTGCTACATTAAAACAAAGAGGGGGTGCACGTCTCTTTGACTCTCAAACATAAATGCCATCCCCCTCCCCTGTCACGCTGCAGCTCAATACTGTATCGACAAGTCGTGCATTCAGCTGCCGGGATTCCTCCGCACCACCTCCTCCCTCCGCCCCCACGGCCTCGACCCTCACCCCTTCACCACCCTCCCCTCTCCCTCCCTCCCCTGGAAGCCCAGTGCTCTGCGTCTAAGCCCTCCCTGCGCTCTTTTTTCCCTCCCTCCGAACCTCCTGCTCAGGCTCCTGGGTATGTTGGGGATCAATGGGAGAAGCGTTTGAGGAGGTGGTGGGGTGAGGAGGGGGGGAGGGCGAACCCCACACGACGGCAGCCTCGCAGGCGGTACGGTGAAGAGAGCGAGGAGGAGGGCGGGTGGTTGGAAACAGGGGGCGAGCCCACCCTGGCAGAGGAGCACCCCTCTCTGTAGACCTGTCGCCTCCCTGCAACAATGGCCGTGACAATGACACTGGAGGAGGAATTTCCGCTGCCCCCCCTCCCACTCCTCAACCACAAGCATCTTCACGTTGCATTAAAATCTCCATGAATGGCCTCCTAATAGCGTTCATTTGTTACAATTATCATAATTAAACATATGTCAAGGCGAGACAAAGGAAACGGGAGATTTCTGTGTTAGCACCTGAAGCAGAAAGAGAAGCAGAGGGATAGCTTTTGTTACAGCATAATTAGCCCGAGCAGACTTCTATATTGTAATCATGCTGCATATTTACAGCAGCTAATTAAGAGCTTCTATTTCAGGAGCTCGGTGTGCTTGTGCCTCCTGTTTTCAGCCTCAGAGTGAACCCTGGCTCCCCTGTCTTTGTGTGTAGGTTTCATCTGGATGTCCTTGCTACATCAGCCTGTTTGATAGCGGAGCTTAATGACCGCCTGCTGAGCGCCGTGAGAATGGCTGTAGGGCCCTCTTAACATTTTTGTAACCCCCCCTCCCCTGTCCTTCCCCTTAAACTCTCTCACTCCTGGTGTCCTTGCTTTCCATCCCTTAAACCAATCACCTTGTCCTCTTCGCTGTGGAAGCTTCTCTCTCCCCTCTCTTTTCACCTACACCTTTCTCATGCATTAAAGTCCCAGCTTCCCCCCTTTCATCCTTTTTACCCCTCATCCCCTCCGCTCCCTCAGTTGGCACTCCTGGCACTGTGGGTGGCGGGTGCCAAGGAAAGGAAGGGAAGGGAGGGCCTCTGGGCTTCCCAATGAGCCACCATTTTGAGGCTCGCTTCTGCAGTGAGCCAGCTGTGTGCATGCAAAATGTGTTTCTGTGTCGGTGTGCCAATGAAAGACAGAAAAGAGAAGCGGACTGAAGAAAGGTCTTGAGGCAAGGGCGGGCAAGTTTGGTTACCATGAGGGCCACGTTATTGTTATTTTCAGTTTTAGAGGGACAAATCTTTACATATAAAAAGACACCATTGATGACACAGTTACAAAATACCTGCAAATTACAAAAATAATGAAAATCTGGCTTCATCAGAATATTACTTATATTTTCAAGCTCCAAACAAAACATCCATCCATCCATTATCTATACTGCTGGGTGTGAGGCGGGGTACACCCTGAAACGGTTGCCAGCCAATCACAGGGCCACTTAGACCAACAATCATTCATGCTCACTCTCATAACTACGAGCAATTTCGAGTCACCAGTCAACTTATGAGCATGTTGTTGGTCTGTGGGAGGAAGCCGGAGTGCCCAGAAAGAAGCCACGCATGCACTGGGAGAACATCTAAGTCCACACAGGCACGGGGATCAAACCAGCAACCTTCTTGCTGTGAGGCACACCACCTGCTGCCCCCATAAAAAGTGACAAAATACAATATATTCAGTAAAAAGAATAGTATCAATAATGTTACAGAAACTGTTAGAGGATAACTATACATCCTGTTTTTAATACAACCAAATATTTAAGGCTATTGTGATTCTTCTTCATGTTCATGCTGTTATTCATTTGAGCCCCTGTGTTGCCTTTATGGTTGCAGTTTTGGGAATTTAAAACCAACTGGCGGGCCACACTGAGGTAGGAGGATGAGGCCCCCGGACTGCCAGTTGCCCACTCCTGTCTTGAGGCTTTGCTTCCCGCTGAGAAAGGATCAGAGATATAAAACGATGCAGTACAATACACTTCATCATACCCTTAGGAAGATCAATTTGGACCCACATTTGTTGTTTAGCAGAGAAAGGATAGTGGAGCATCAAAAAGAAGAGCTTTTTTTGACACCTTCTCTGTCCACATCAAAATATTTCAACACTGAGTCAGAGTGGATGTTGATTCAAAGTTTGGAGAAAATCCCTCAAAGCATGTTTGAGACATTCTTTAAAAGCCAGAGATGGACATGAGGCCCGTTGACTTTGACCTCCCTAAGTATGACCTTTTAATTTCTTAATCCATCCTTGATGCAGAGTAATTTTTTTAGAAAATCTGAAAAAAATCTTTTAAAGTGTTCTTCAGATCTCTTAATCAGATGCACTCTTTCACAACCTGAGGATCACTGGCAGCTCAGATATCCCCTCACTTCAGTTTCCAAAGAGCACCGTGTGTGTGTGAGACATAACACTCTTCTGTCTTCCATTAAACATATCAGATTATTGTTTCTGGAGGAGTCTTCAAAACGTCTTGAACAAGTTGGTAAAATCTTCAGGATTACATAAAAGTGTCAGACTTTTCTGTTAACTCATGGCCGGGAAAATAACAGACGACAGATTTTAAAAAAGAGTCTTAATATACCTGAATTACTATATCAAAGTTCAACTAAAAACCTAAACATCTGTTACTGCAGCTGAACAAGACCTTTGACCCATGATCAACCAAGACTGATCATGCATATGTAAGTGTTTATTCAATTAAACAATCGATCTTTATTTGTGAATAAACAGTTCATAACAAACGTTATGTCAAGGCACTTTACAATAGAGCAGGCTGAAGCCATACTCTTCATTTTATAGATAAACATACAGTATATACACATATACACATACGTACATCCAGAGATGTATCCATCCAGGCAGAGACAAAGGAACTAAAAATAAGAATTTATGATAGCGACAAACCCATGGATGCCCAGATCATAAATCTGTCCTCATCACATTTGTCTCTGCTGAATATAGATCTACTCGAGGTTAGCCCCTTGAGATGTGGCATCTTGTTTTCAAGAGGGTCCTCATGTCTATATGGTTGTAAAGGTATTTATTATGGAGGTATAATCAACAACAACCTCTGATAGAGAAGTTATTTTAATATTAACATTAACATCTATAATGATTATAAACTGGAGAGGACTGATGTAGATTAATATTACAGCATCTAGCTGAACTGCCATTAAAATGGTTTAACTGGTCTAAAGGTTTAAATATGTTGAATTGGTGTTTCTGTGTAACTTCTTTTTGTTTTAAATCTAAATCACTGCTTATAAATGGAGATTTAACATTGATGTGTGGCTGGATGTGACTCATGGGGAGTGTCGAATTATAAAACAATAAAGATAGCATTGGCAAAACCCCAAGTGCTGATGGAGCAAATGTGCTGCGATTACTGTTGGATTTGGCGGAGGTCTAAACTCGATATACAGAGGTTTGGAGGGGCATCCTAGATGTTTTGTCATTGAGAGCCCCCTTTATTTAATAAAACATGAACAAGATCATTCAAGCAATGCCAACAACCTCCAGGCAAAGTAAAAAATAAAACAATGCTTAAGTTTCCATGCCAGCAGAGCAACATAAAAACTAAAACTGTCTCGAGAAAAGACAAAGTGTTAGATTTAGTGTTTCCTTCCTGCCATGGAAATCCAAATAAATCTATGGTCTTTTCTCCGGCGTGTAAAGCCGAGGCAGCCTTGTTGTTCAAATAAATTCCCTCTTGCCTTCAAGCAGGAGATAAAAACCAGATCTGCTGACCCTGACTTTATCCTCATGTTTTAGATAAACAGCGGGTACGACCTTGGTCGGCGCAGCAAGGACAAAATAAATGTTGGAGGGGTTTCTAAAGCCCTTTCTCCTTCAGTTATCTTTCCACAACTTTTGCCCATGCACGTATACTTTTCTTCATCTTTACAATACTTTAATATGTTCACACAATCACCACTGACGTCCAAGCACATAGACTTAAGTCCAGTTCACACATTTTTACAGTTTTGCTCATTTATTCAGATTCTTGCTTTAATTGCTGACTGTATTTTTGTATTTGCTTTATTGTTTGTCCTTTTGTATTTTTGCTTATTTGCCATTTTACATGGTTGCTTTATTTCTTGACTTGGCTTCAGGTGTAAATGGAGCAGCTGAAGCTTGATTTTATACAGCATCTATCTATCTATCTATCTATCTATCTATCTATCTATCTATCTATCTATCTATCTATCTATATTTGGTATATCTTCATTTATGAGGCAATTCTGTGACAGATTCCATCTTTCTTCTTTTTAATCCAAACATTATCACGACCTTTGTTCCTGTTGTAATTTATGGGTCCCAAAGTCTGAACTAAGATGAAAAAAAAATCAGATTTTCAGCCCCTTTTGTTTGAAATACCAAGAATGGCAGCAACACACAAACTTATACAACACACAATAAACATTAGGATCATAAACAAGTCACCCGTTAACACAGCTGCAAACTGAAAGTCTGGATTCAAGCTTTTTCACCAAGGATTTAAAGACATTTAGGGAAACTAAACTAAAAGCAGTCTGAAGATTGTTCCAAGCAAAGAGGGCAGAGAATCTGAAAGCTTTTTTAACTTTTTAAATGCAAAGCTTAGCTGCCCTGAACGCTCTTAAATCTTTGGTTAAAAATCTGGAATCCAGGGTTATAATGCGCAACTGCTTTAAATGATGATTTATTATTGATTTTACTATTAAACATTAACTTTATAAGTTCACTGAAACTGTCTTGCTGCCATTGTTGGTCAGATCTCTCTTGGAAAAGAGATCCCAATAAAGGTTAATAAAGATTAAATAAATAAAAACCTATCTATATTAAGATTTAAAAAACAATTCTGCAAATCCAATCCTTAGTTTGACAAAAGGAGGGGGCGGTGGGTGAACGCTTAAAAGAAAAGTGACAGCAAACCAAAGGGCATTTCTTTACTAGAACTAACGGATTAAATTGTAGGAAACACACAAAACTGTTTCTGTGTTGTTAAATGTCTGATTTTTATACTTTTCTCCACCAAATTGGCACAGCCCGGCACTTTCCTAAAGCATTTAAAAATTATTTTTAAGTCTCTCGCCTTCTGTGCTTGGTATTTGGGTCACTTAGCTGTAATTTAGTCCATACACACAATCTCATGGTTATTTATTTTGTCTTCTCTGAAGTTCAAACCAAAACACTTTGGTCCACTTCACACATTTTCACAGTTTTTGCTTATACATCTATATTTTTGCAACAATTCCTGACTGTTTGCTTGATATTTTTTGCCTTTGTTTCAGTATTTTTGCTTATTTGCCACCTTGCCCTGTTGCTTTATTTCTTGCCTTTGCTTCATGTGTTAATGGAGCAGCTGAAGCTTGATTTCATACACTATCTATCTATCTATCTATCTATCTGAAAGAAGCTTTAAAACACAGTGAGGACTTTGAACATTAAAAAAGGAAAGAAGCAATAAACCAAAGGGCATTCTTATCCGAGATCAAATTGAATAAATTGTTGGAGACTCACGGGAACCATCTTTACGCAGTTAAATCTCTGATTTTTACACTTTTCTCCATTAAATTGGCACAGCTCGACACTTTCCCAACGCGTTTAAGAATGATTTTTTTAAGTCTCTTGACTTCTCTTGGTGGTATTTGGGTCACTCAGCTGTGATAAAATTGGTTGATTTTAACGTCAGTGAGTTTTTAGAAAAGCAAAGGTCGCAGGGTGCAGCGGGGACACGCGCTCACCTGGGTGCATTCCTGCGGGGACGCACACACTGGCGGGTCTTCAGCGCACCACCGCGCGAATAATCACATTTATTAATGAAGAGCTTTAAATAATTCGATCTGAATATGACTCCCATGGGTCTTAAGGTGATTCTGATCGTTTTAAACTCATACATGAGCAATTTATGCGGATGGGAGTTCTGTAAAGGCGGAGGACAGAAATCTCAAAAATTGAAATTCTGATGTGCTCTCAATTATGGAAGCTTTTCACTCAGTGTTTTTATTTTAAAATCCACTTTATTGATTTTCTTGCAGGTATGAACAAATATATCGAGCCGTGATCAGACCCCGCCGTCAGCCTGACTCAGAGGATTTAAGAAATGATTATCTCCGCTTTGACGCAGACTCCTGGCGTCATTCCCCGACGCGCAAACACTCAATGACACATAATTTGTATTTTGGGTACCTGGTGAGTAAACAGGACTGACAGTGGAGAAACTCCTAAAAGGTTGCTCTGTAATGCCCTCAGATCTTTGCGCATTCTGGATCTACGTGTCGTTTCGATAAGGCGCACACCAATATCGAATAATGCGTCGGGAAAGGACGCCACATGTGCGCATTTTTATCAGAGGCTTATTTGTTTGTCCTGAACTTAATTTCTCTCTCTATTCCTCTCCTCTCCCCTCGGCTTCCCTCTCTCTCTTTCATGCTGTTGCTAGGGAAGCAGGGCGTATGCGCTCCCTGGCCGCGGCTGAAGGGCACAGGAAAAAACAGCAATAGGGCGAAAAACTGAAGCTTCAATCGAGATTATTGGACACAAGACGGGTCTTAGCCCCTTTAAGCGCCAATATCGAGACAAAAACTCGAGAATGAACGAGTTTAAAATGCGTTATTTCGCCGCTTTTTGTCCATTACCTTATATGGCAGGGCAGAGATATATCGTGCCTGTATTTAATAGGCTGGCTGCTGCCGCTCTGCTCAGAGGCTTCATTTTAACCCTTCTGCTGCTGAATTATTTTTTGAGCACGAACTGCACCGGTTTGAACCTTCGCAGGGCTTCTGTGGTGCCATAAACGCGTCAATTTGGAACGAATCGAGCCATTTAGAGGTGAATCATGCGTAAAAGTCGTACATTACGCACACAAACAAGGACTCCACGTGCGTCCCCGCGTTCTCTCTCATGGTTCCAATTAAGTCGCCATAAATCCTTCCGACTTAATGTGGGTGACATTTACAGCACAGAGCACACACTCGTTTGGGATGTGGTTTATGCTTATGGATTTAAATTGTCAGAAGGACAAGCAGCATTACAAGCAATAACAGGCGGGGTTACTACGGAGAGGAAGGGCAGCGCGTGCTGCGGGCTCCGTTACAAGGTTACCACAGGTAGAGACAGGGGAGGGTTTGGTCAATGTGGGGGGGCGGGGGGATCCAGGCAGAGATCAACACGAGACCCCTCTCCATGTAGCAAAACATGATCAGAGTAAATGAAGGAGATATTTTGAGGCTTCAGAGGTGCATGAACTCGTGATCTTAACTCATATTTTAACTTAGAGGCAGAATAAATTGCACAACTGTGTTGGCAATATTCACACAGAAGGGTGCAATTTGACCCCCTTGTAAAATATTGCAATCTTCTAGATGAATTTCGATGGTGACAGTCGTTTTATTGTATTTTTAAGCAATTTTTGGTTATAAAATTATATTTTTCTGTATCAGTTTGCACCAAATAAATTATGAAAAGGGACGAGTATCTTGGTTGCTTTTGGGAAAACGGGTGAAAGAGGTGAAAAGAGAGGGAGGCTCCCTGCCAATACACTTTTCCAAATGTTGCCAATTTATTTCATCAATTTAGACAATTTTGTTGGCAAAGAAGGAGAAGACTGTCTAAACTGCACTGACACTTTAGCGACATTCAAAGGAGAGGCTGTCCTTTAGAGCTGTAAGAATTTTCCAGTAATCTAAACCAAAAGACAGAACACTCTCTAAATTGCACAAACACGTTGTCAACATTAAATCCGAGTAAGCAATCATAGAAAAGGCTAAAAGATTTAGAAAAATGTAACTAAATGGCATAAGAAACACAAAAATAACACACAGTACTCCTTAAAATGTCTTGAAATCACAGATACGTTTGCCATGTTTAAACAGTTGTTGAGCTCCTCAGTAATAAAATAATCTTTTCTTCAAATCTATTGATTGGATTACTAATGAAATACCAAAAATATATAAATAAAAAAAATAAAAATTAAATATATGTGTGATACTCAGAAAAATGTCTCACTGGCAGGGAGCAGGATGGGCTTCTCCCCATTTCTGCCTACTTTTCAAAGTGTTGCCAACATTTTGGTGCAATTAGTGCAATATATATTAATCTGTAAACGGTCTGAATAACACAAATGAGTCAAAAACATTAAGGAAAAAGGCTGGAACTGCCAATTTCTGCGCTTGAGACAGAGCGCAGGAACTTATCTGTAATATTTTATTTAATGGAGAGAAAGCACTTTTAAAGGTCACAGATAGATCTGCAACACAAAGTGAAAGCAAAGGGAGAGGGAAAAATATCATTGACTTCATTTCCTGCAAACAGAGCAAAAGAGTGATAGAGAGAGCGAGCACTGTCAAAACTTAACAAACATCTGAAAAAGGGGGTGAAACTGGTGAGGAACAAGAGAGAATTCACTCACTTTAAGAAAATGTTTCATATTTTGATAAAATTTGGAGAGAACACAGACAATTAGGAAGAGTTAGCACTGTCTGATTTGCAGAAATATGTTGGTATTGTTTTAAAAAAGTGTCTGGAACCAGAGAGGAGTCTGCCAACCTGTTTGGTAAATGTAGACAGTGAGCAGGATTTGTTCTGCAGTATTTTCAAGCAAAAGTAGAGAGCATTGTCTTCATTACACAAATAAATTAGTATTTTCTGGACACATATGTCTCAGGTGCCAAACACTGCTAGGTTTTGTACTACTTCATGACTTTAAAAAAAACTCTTTGTGTATTATTTCAGCGATGAAATTACATTTTTACTTTTTTTTTTGCTGTGATGAAACAAATATTTTGGGCAAAACTTGAAGATTTGGATACATCTGCCGAGCAGTAATGAAGGACCCTGTTGCATCCATTTTGCCCAAATTCTGCCAACATATTTGTGCAATTAAGTCAATGTACGGGAATTTGCCTGCAATATTTTAATTGAAAGAAGGAGAAAGCACCTCCTAAATTGCACAAATAGGTTGACAATACATATAAACAATATAGCTTTTTGCTGATTAAATTATATTTTCTTGCTTTAATTTAATGTAGCCAACTTATTTGTATAGTCGTGCAGAGGTTTTCTATTTTTGTTCAAAATCATGCAGCAAATTCCTGTAAACTGTCCAAGTTGCACAAGTGTTGCCAACAATTTTAAACTTCAAGGAAACTGGCAGTGAACGAGGGGAGCTCCTTACTAGTTCCACCCACTTTCTCAAATGTTGCCAATATATTTGCGCAGTTTCATTACTGATAAAGCAAATTAATTTAGACAAATTTAATGTGATCACTACAAAGTTACTAAAAATGGCACACAGCCCTCCTGTAGGGTCTGTCTGAAGTTTCACCTGCTTCTCCAACACTGTCAACCTATCCAGTGTGCAATCAGATCAGTCTCTAATCTAGATTTATACCTCCTGTTTGATGCGCTCCTATCAACACTGTATCTTGAGGCCCCTTGGAGCACAAGGCCCCGGGCATGTTCCCACCTCTGCCTCGTGTTTGAACCGCCCTGAGAGACGGAGAGCCGCACAGCAAACCTCTGCTGCTGCTCTGAGCTGCATTAATGGCAGTTGAGCCCAGAGGACATGGCACCGGTTAGATGATCAGAGAGGGTGTGTGACCTATATTTGCACCGCGCTGTTATAGAATATTGAAGTGGAAGTGTACACATGTCGCCTACAAAGCATGTGCCACGTCGAGGGGATCGGAAATAAAAGGGGAAGTTTTTCCTCATGAGTGCGTCAGGCTCTGTTTAGAGTGATCAACGAGGTCTGGAGGCACGGTGCTGTCACTTTAAACTACAGAGGGCTGTGTTTGTTACATAAATGTCCTCATTAAGAGCGTGTGCCTCTGAAGTGAGAGCAAGTTTAAAGAAAATGATGTCAAACTTAGTCCCTCAGGTGGAGCTCTACATGTTTCAAATGCCTGATGAAGAAAGGAGATTGTCTCATTTCAGTGGATTTTAAGCAACGCTGCCACCTTTTTATGCATATACTCTGAATGAACAGCCCCAAAAGCAGCTCTGCTGTCATCTTTAATGCATGGACTCTGCAATAATAGCCACAATATTTGAGCTTAAACAAAGAAAATTTACTTTATTTTTCACCCATGAATCAACTTTTTGAGGAGTTTCCATGTTAAAGACAGGAAAGTACATGTCAAGTGGATTTTATGTTTTAGTCTCGCCTATCCAGTTCAGCAAGTTTTTAATGTTGATTCCAGGTTCCCGTGACCATAAACACAAGCCAAACAAAATGAAACACCCACTGTGCTGCACGACATGTTTGTTCATAGGTTTTGTCATGCGTTTTTAATGTGGTGCCACCTGAAGAATCGAGGGACATTGTTGGAATTCCACATTTGCTGCTAATGTGCAGACATTTCTTCTTTTGGACTGTCAGTTGTGAAGTGTGGCAAATGAAGCGCACCCTTCCTTCCTTTATAGCGGGGTTCCCCAACTCCTCAGTCCATGACCCCTCAAAATGACCACAGAATAACTGGGGACCCCTTGGAGGGAGATAAAACAAAATATAAATGTATATTTTAAGGACCTTTTGATAATTTCATGTCCTCATAAACAGAAATTTGACAATGACTATGATTTTCTGTAGATTTTCCAATAACTGGTCAACAACAGAGCTACATACCATTCAAGTCATTATGTGTTTTATGGGGGACATCATGGGACTTCCTTTGCTGTCTTGTAACTACTAAGTTAATTTAGTGTGAGAAACTAATGGAAAATAACAAATCATGTGTCCACAAGTTACTGTAATCAAGAAGTTTATTTTGTATTTGTACTTCTATGCGAATTATTTTAGAAAAAATGCTCATGTTTTGCAATAACTAAGGTTAAAATGCTCAGCTTCAATGATTGCTTGAGTTGAGAATCACTGATGTTCAAATAACCTTTAAGTTTTCACGTACAGCGTACTCCTGATCCAGCTGTATTCTCTCTCTCTCTCTGTTTCTGAACCACTTTGTTTGAGCTCCTGCTCCTTTAAGTCCATCCTTCTGCAACACACTTTAAACCTGACTGTCTACATTTTTTATAAAATTAGGAGATGGTATAAATCTGAGAAAAATACTTTTAATTTATCCCAACTTCTGTTGAATGCAAAAGATGATCTTTCCTCAACGGTCCCATGTTAGGGCTGAATGATTTTAGGGAAAGATCTAATGGTGATTTTTCTAGCAGATATTGCAATTTCAATTCAATTCACGATTTTCTTCAAATCAAGCTTCAGTGCAATATTCACTATGTTTATAGTATAGACAACAGTATGGAAATCAATGATAAAAAGCACATATCACAATATTCATCATCTAATATTAATGATAAATAATCTGTTTTCATTATTTAAGTCATACTCCAACTTCTACTCCTAAACAGAGGCTTTGTTTTGTTGACCAGCAGGGAAATGTGCCATATGTATTTAAAGAAAATGCCTCTTGAAACATTAAGTTTTTAATGTCCTGGGGTTTATGTGTATTTCCTGCTCATCACATGCAGATGCCATGTCTGTTTTGAAAGTCTGCTCCGCAGCCTGTAACCCCCCCCCATCAGACACCATTTGGGCAGCCAATCAGTGCAGAGCTCATGATCGTAGCCTCCCTGCACCCTTTAGATCAGAACATTTCCAAAGGGGAGGGAAAAGAGCTACATCTGGTTCTCTACAGTGATGAAATTTTTATTTTATTCAACTTAAATCAAATCCTTACCCAATCAACACCCAAGATTTGATATGAACAGTCAAACACACCAGGACGTGGGACCTTTCTAGATTTTAAGATCATTCCAAGTTACAGAATTTGCAGTTGCAAAAAAAAGTTGATGCGCCTAAAAAGAGTCGTTGGTTGTAGTGAGTTATGTTGGAAAAACTCCAAAGGCACACCTAGACTTTCCTCAAGACATCCCAGAGTAACCTGCCACACCATTTGAGAACAACTGCCATCGACGATATTCTGAAACTTGCACCTTTAGACTTAAACTCTTGTTATTTGAAATACTCAGTGATTTGTGTACATTTTCAACGCAATACTTTTTCCTTCTACTTGAGTAGATACATAGAGTGCTTCTTGTACTTACTGAACTTTTATACCTGAGTAGTACATGTGTACTCTTCCCACCCTCGGTCTAAGTCTGTCAGATCAATGAAACAAATAACCGAGCAGGTTCGCGCCGATGCCTCAGCTCATATTACATAACTGAACAGGTAACCATCTTCATGTCAATACATGATCCTTCGAAACAGGTTGTTCCAAACACAAGAACAACACAAAACAGCATGAGCCTCATCTTCAACAATAGTTGTATGTTGAAGAGGTTATATTTTTCTTGACATGGGTTCATATGTTTGATTTGGATGATTGCGAGAGTATGTTCACAAACACCAATGCTTACAAAATCTGCTAGTTTTAACATGTAAGTACCACTGATTTCCCTCTACTCACAGTCTGAGACGCCTGCTGGAGCTCCTCAAAAATACACAATATGATCATAATAGAACTCATTTTGTGTACATATGTTTACAATAATGGATACAATACATCATTTGGATTGTTATTTATAAACTTTTATATTTTCAAAAGCATCTTGGAACGTCCCAAGACTGTATGAGCACCCATCTTTTCTGGCTTGGCTGTTACTTAGCGCCAGGACAAGAGCTTTGGCTAAGCTTCTTTACTTAGGAAGAAACAACTTTTATTTTTATTGTTCGTGTTTTATTTGCTTCTTTCAAAGATTCGCCTCCGAAACATCAGGAGACAGAGATGGCTGTAGTTCACGTGGCAACTTTAAGTGTTAAAAATGACAAACAATTGAAACATGCTGCTCATATAGTGCAAAAATAGTGGGACTGTTACCATCAACATATCAAATTTTAAAAACACTGTGATTTCATGTTATTGAAAAATAAATCCTCTATATGATCATCTGGAAAGACTACTGTTGGTTTATAATAAGTGAAGAGAGTGGAATATGTTGATATAAGTTGATCTACTTTTACCTTGATAAGAGAGAGAAAGCAACTCACTGTACTGTTTCCTTCTGTCCTGCAGTTGTTAGACTCCACAACAAAAACCTCTCTAGAGTGCCATAAACCATATTTATATGTATAATATCTCACCTTTTCCAACTGTAATGTATCAAACATGTACATAACAGCTGTAAACACCACTTATTTTATTTTATTTTCATTCGTAAGTTTCTTTCTTTATATTTCTTTGTATATTATCTCTGCTGTAAACGTATCTGTTTTGATGAGCCTGCCTTATTGCTGTGGGAAAATAGTCTCAGCCTTGAGAGTTGTCCCACCTTTACTTGGGTGGAAGTTGAGTCCCCGTCCTTCTGGTTGCTACTTCTTTATTCCATCAACAGAGCTCACCATTTTGTTGCTTGCCAAGGAAACATGGCGTGCTCACAAGTGCAGTACTTCAACAATCAGAGGCTCCTGGTATGTCTGGCATGGGTGCTCTACAGCTCAGCCTGGTTTATACTTCTGGTCCTGACACATTCTCTGCTTGTTTGTGTACAAGAAACCATTTCAGCAGAAACAGAGCGAATAATGCTGGAGTATAGAACCTAAAAAATAACAAGCTGTGTTTGACTATAATAAAATTATTACAAAAAAGAGAAAATTTGGTGCTGATTTGGCCACTGTATAAGACATGACTGAGGAAATACACTTCTGATTCTTCCACAACTGAGTTTACCTCTGGGTTCATTTTATCACATCATACCTAGAACACAAAATCATGCACTCAGAGATAGGCAGCCAGTCAAAAGACCTGCTGTCTGTGTCATTTTGATGCGTGGTCTAATTTTTTGGGGATGTACTCTTGAGACTACGCTCATCCTCTTCGTGCCAGTACAGGTCCATGTGGATCTTGAATGAAGGTTACAGCACAGCTTCAGCACAGAAGTATATATATATCAGCTTTTAGGTTTTTTGAGGGTTGAAGAGCCCATTTCATGGTTTGTTTTAAGGCCTTTTATGTGTTTTATATGTCTCCTCCGTGTGATGGAATTCCTGTTTGCGTAAGACAAAAAGCCTGCAGCATCAGAACTTCTCCTTCTCTACCTGTTTACACTGCCAGTAGCTGCTTGAAACGGCTTTCTATACTAGAATAGATCCACCAGTGTGATGCCCTCCCATTGCTTCATCAGCAGATTAAGCCTATAAGCTTTGAGAAGCAAGACAATTGCAGCGCATAGACTCTTGAAAGGAATGCAGAGTTGTTGACAATATGACACCATGCAGCGCTGAACTGACCATTTACTACAGAGCTGATCAGTTAACTAATCAAGAGGAAGGGAGGCAGGAGCTCTAACAGACTGTCAGACTTAGAATACAGGTGGATCAGCAGTACTCAGTTTATGAAGACTCTTTATTGAAATCCAAGATGAGGCAAAAAGTAGGCTCTTAAGGAGTAGTTCGGGGGAAGGATTGGGCCCTTTAACTATCAGTCAAGGCTGACCCTTCCAAGGTCCACCCCATAATCACCCCTTGTGTAAAGTAGGAGAGGGAAGGTGCAGGCTTGTGGACGTAGGGGAGAGAATGTAGGAATAAGACACAATTAAAATCTAAACTGGGGTAAAAATTCATATTTTGTAAATAGGTTACACTGTCAATGTTCACCAGCTTAGTGCAGATAATGGCATACATTAAGTAAAAATAGGGCTTATATTAAGTAAAAACGACTAAAATAATTTTTAAAAACCTTTTAAGAATGATTAAACTCTTGGATTTTCTGCCATTAATTAAGTGAGGTATGAGTTATCTTGTGTCATGGACCTGACATGGACTAATTATTCAAAATGGTGTGTTGCATGAGAAAATACAAAGTTGAGATATTTAAAAAAATGTATTTAGAATTTGGTCATCAATGTATTACGATTCTGGAGTGAAATTTGACTTACGCATCTGAAAAGGGTCTCAAATCGCCAAAAACGCACATTCTTATCAGAATAAAATGAGTATGAATTTTACGCACAGAAGCTTTGATGGTAACGTGTCATAGTGGCTTGATTTGAATATCCAGACATCCCTCCTGCAGTCCTGTACGCACGGGAGAGAAACTCCAACCTCTGTGCAAGGTCTCCACCTCACCCCTCCCCCTCCTGACGTCACACACCGAGCTGGAGCTAGTGCACGAAAAGAGCTGCTCGCGCCGCACTACTGTGAATATCTCTATATGCACGGAGCCAGGACCGGGGAGTGTGCAAAAGAGAGAGAGAGTGAGAGAGAGAGGAGGAGAGGTGGAGGGAATACTGTTGGATTCGGATACAACTGGAAAACTACCAAGCGCGCACTGTAAGCGAAAAAAGGCACATCGACGGGTGCGTATCGCCAACATTTCACCCACTCCGCGTCCTCCTGCGATCGGATCCAGGCGAGAATGGAGCTGCCTGCCGCCGGAGAGCACGTCTTTGCGGTGGAGGGCATCGAAAAGAAGCGCATCCGCAAGGTAACCGAATTGGAGCGGGGAAGAAATGCGTGCAGGAAAAAACCGCTCCGGTGAAATGCTGAAATATTGCGCGTGACATTTCCCCCCCCCTTACCAATTTTTTTTCTTCATCACCACAGGGCAAGATTGAGTACCTGGTCAAGTGGCGAGGCTGGTCCCCAAAGTAAGTCAATTTTAATGATTCGGGCATGTGATAAAATGCGCAAATCTGCAAGGAAATGAAGTGTCCGTTGGAGGTGCCATCCATGAACGGTGTGCGCTAACAGTGTGTGTTTATGGAAGTGTGTGTGTGTAGGTGTGTGTACACTGGGAGAGCGCGCTCGGTATGTTTCAGTGTATCCGTGGATGCCTTCACTAATTTATGCGAGGGAAGGGGGAAGGCACAACCATGTAATCCCGTTTTAATTATTTCTGCTCTGCCAGCGAATTTACGAGACAGTGGTGCTAAAATGGCCGACTGTATGTTGGAGCAGCAGAAGAAGCAAACGCTGCCAATATTTTATTTGACATTTATTTTGCTTGCCCTCCCCCTAAAGGCTGACATATTTGCTGTTGATGCTGCTGCAAATGTTCAAAAAGCTGAAAAAAATCCGCGTAATTTGTGCGTAAAAGTGAGTCATTCCTTACCTGTGCGTGCATAATATATGGGAATGTGTTTTAAAGTGTGTATGTGGTGTCCAAGGGCCTGTGAGTGAAACATGCACGTGCTGTCCCCGCTAACACACATCTGTTTGCCCCCCACTCTCTCTCTTTGCAGATACAACACATGGGAGCCAGAGGAAAACATCCTTGACCCGCGGCTGCTCGTCGCGTTTCAACACAGGTGAGGGGGAAAGAGAGGGATGTGGACTTCGGACGAGGCCCGCGCGCATGCAGCAGCCTCCAGTTCAGCCATGACCATAAAAGGGCATGGGAGGAGGGGCTGCTCTAGTAACTCTTGCCACTGATCCCCCCCCCCCCCCCCCCCCCTCGCTGCCTCCCCAGAGAACTGTGGTGTGGGGATGTGGTAGTGAGGGAGCCTTTTAATCATGCTGCAGGAGGTTGGACATGCAGAAATCTGCATGATGGAGTGCATTTACATGGACTCAAGTGACCCGGTTGTGAGCCTTAATCTGGTTTTTATTATTTTGGGGGTATGTTTACATGCACGCAGTGAACCTGATTATTCATATCCCTGCATACATGACAGCATAACATCTAATTATGACCACAGAGTGTTAATAGTAGTAATAGTGATAAATCTGTAAATACTGAAATCATCACTTACAAACCAATTTAATGAAGTTATATATGATTTATTAGCACATTTAAATATTTTATTTGTGCATTGCAATCCATGCCAGCATAGCAAATGGCCAATAAGAGGACCTTTCACAGTGTCTTCCTCAGTTTTTAGCCTTTTTTTTAAAAAAATAAATCACCTAAATGATATGATAATTCTCTTATAAGGGACACAAAGGACCTTATTGTATGCCCGGTGCAAAGTGTTTAGGCTTGAAGCCCGCTGACTTCTTGAATTTCGACTTGAAACTGGTGTCATTTTCACGCCATGCACTCACACTGTTTGAATAGCAAATGATCATATGCTTCAGTTTGTGCCCAGGCGTGCCTTTGTTTAAAAATGAGGAGTGGTCAGCCTCAAAGCTGGTGTGTTCCTAACTTGAAGATGCACTTTAAACCTCTTTCTACCTGGTCTGAAGTCTAAATCCGTAGAGTGTTTCTGCTACTTTTAGGATGCATTAGAGATATAGACGCACATCTGTGAGATCAAAACTCACTTTCCTGAGCTTGTTTCAGTCACACAGGATGCACATTTTTATGATTAAATTTTAGAGTATTTGTTAAGATATTCATTTTAAAATTCTTAACCAGACAGAGAGCTGAGAGACAGCCTGGCTTTTGTTGCAGAGCTCCTCTGCGCTATTCCTGTGCGCTCCAGCATTTGTAATACTCCAAGAAACAAGGAAAACACACTGACGATTGAAGATTTTCAAGCGACACAGGGCTACATTTCTAATATATGTATTCATACTAATGAATGTCACTAGTAATTATGCTCATAGATAAAAAAAAATGGGCTGTCCAGTATATTTTCCACACGTAAAAGAGAATAGAGTGAGGATTCCTGCTGGAAAATGAGAGCTTAAATAATTTAAAGTCAACAGGTATTTGTTGTTCAGCAAACAGATCTATTATAAACATAAAGAAGTCTGATGCGGGTGATTTTAGCTGGAGATTTTAATAATTAATAAGGTCTTGCTTTCACACTCATTCAGAAGTGTCTTACCCGTCCTTCTGATTGTTTTTTAATGCTCTGGGATGCTTCAATAAAATAGCACTTAAATCTGAGCATTAACATACATCATACATTGGGAAATGAGAGCTGCCACTCTCCATGTATATTCAAGACACGTAATCTGTCTTCTTTGAGCCTTGTGTCTGGCTTTGCACTGAGAATTTGGGTTTATAAAAGAACACAGACCAACACACCCTAAACCACAGTGCGGCAAACACATTTAGACGACTAGTTCATGCTGTCAGAATAGGGCCCAAACTCTCTGCTATTGGGGTATGAATTGACATCACTGTTTGTGAGCCAGACTTGCAGTTTGCTTTTCCACCAGCTGAGAAGCAAAGAGCTTGTCTGGTAACTGCAATTAGTGAGGAGGAACAGGGACACACTTCAAATACAACAGCATGTAAAATTAAAATTTGTTAATTTTTTTACTAAATTCACAGATTTTAAGTTTTTAAATTTACTTGGTGTTGTGGCTGAACACTCAACACGCACCAGCAGGTCCTTTTTAAACATTTGTCTCTCTCTCTGAAGGTCGTCCCACATCCAGAGTAGAAATTCCGACTAAACAGGATGTTTCCAGTGAAGTATCAAATTTGCAACTCAGATATTTTGACTACTGAGATCAAATGGAGCGCAGCATGAGGTTATGACTCACCAGCACTTGTTTAGTTGAGAGCCCCTCGGTCATTAAATCCCTGCTGTGCTGTTTTTAAATGTAGACATTGAATGATGACAAGGTGAAGCTACATGGAACATTCATACTCTCTGTTTTTTATGGCTGATATTTCAATCCTAGTTGTTTACAGAGTTGCATTAATAGTTATAGGATTAAACGGCAAACACCCTGGAAACCACATCAAATTTTCTCCCTCATAGTTTCTGCATTTTAGAATATTTTTGACGTCGGATGGGAATCTGTGGAGGGCCTAATTTGGCACTTAAGTCACCAGTTTTGTGCATGTTACCACCACATCTCAAATATGATAAAATCTCATAACCCAGATACTCAAGTCCATGTAAATGCACCCATTTGTGCATGTCATGAGACTCAGGCGGCCACAAGCGCCCATTTCACTGCATGTTTTTGCTTATGTCATGGTTTGACCCACTTTCATGCAGCGAGCTGAAGCAGCAGCCTTGTTTGGTCAGAGGCTTCATGGAAATAGAGGAGAAATGCTCCACATTTGGATCAAAATATTGGACTGTGAAACTGCCCTGCGTCTGCGGAGCTGTAGAAGGACAGGTGCTGATTGGAGAGGGGGGATTGTTTTGGTTTGTGTGGAAACTGAGCTGCTGCCTGATGGGATTCTCATCAGCACAGACAGTACGAGATCTGCAGGGAGGCCAAGCTTTGTTTGGCTTTTCTAAGCTTGTTTTATATCACTCTCCCCACCAAAAACATCATTCTTGTGGGTATTTACAGCTGTTTTATGACACATGATGTTAAGGAATTAAGAACACGTTGCTTAGGATGCATAAATCATCCACCATTTTCCATTAAGGGTCAAAAAACAGGTTTAAAAACGCCTTGAAATCATCAGTAACACGTAGATGTCAGCCTCAAAGGTTGAGATGTTAATGAATACAAATGCTGCTGTCATTTAAGCCCCCGTGGTGTGCGCACTCGCAGGACCCATGAGGCCTGCGAGGTACACACTCTGAGTAGGCCATCAGGCCGCTCATGAGACTCGGTGAAGCCGCGATGGCAGGGGGAAGGAATTTCTGAAAAGGCTAATTGACACGCAGAGCTCTCCAACGTTTCCAGTGTACCGCTCTCAGATTCCCCCTCAGCCTGCCCGCCTGCCCGCCTAACTGTGTGTGTGTAAGTGTGTGTTTGATGTGTGTGTGTGTGTGTGTGTGTGTGCCTGGCTCTCCGCTGATGGTCACGGAGTGCTGCCTCTGCGCTGTGTGTGTGGATTCCTCTCTGCTCCCAGAGGATGGGGGAGGGGATCCGACAAGGGGAGGCTGTAATTGCCAAATCTGCTGTGAATAGGGGTCACCCCGTTGGACGCTGTTTGAAATCGCACACATTATAGCATTAAAATGTCGAGTGCTTATTGTGGCAATTTTCTGGCACCTCCGATAGTTTGAACATCTGAAGGAAAAGGGCCGACCAGAGGCTGAGGGGGCCTGCGATAGGGACGGGCAGTGTTTTAAGTTTTCAATAGGTATCAATATATTTCATAGAGACTGATGGTGAGACTGTTTGGTTTATATTGATGCAGTTAATGTTAAAAAATGTCAGGCTGAAAGCTCCGTAAAAAGATGGTTCAGAGTAAGAACTTATTACAGTGATATACTCTCTGCACACAAGATAATCCATTTGAAAAAGTTTGACAAAATGAGGAATTACCCTTTTTAATGTCGACTTAATTTGGGAGCATTTCTATTTTTGGTGAAAGATACTGATACCTGTTTAAGGAGTGAGCCCTGTGAGCCTGCAGGGATCTTTTTGCACACCAGTTCCACCTGCTTCCAAATTGCAGACTGACCCTTTTACACAAAATTCACAAAAACCTCGGCAACCTCTCAGTAAATGAGGTTGAGGATGTCTGATATCAGTGGTATGGTGTTCTTAGTGGCAGATAATTGCTTCAAAAGTTTTGCTCATGGACATTTTGCCAATATTTACAGCAAATATTATTGCCCTTTATCAGCATTAACTTTCACAGAGTTTTTGGAACTAAAATGCACAATATTAGATGTTTGCCAATTTCAGATATGCTGACATTTCTGAATTGATTATCATCAATATTAATATTGATACTGATATTTCTGTCAAGACCACCAAAGCTTCCACTTTACTGATATTGACCAGTTCCTTCCTTGGTTACAGTCTGTTTGTGTTACAAACAGATGTGAAGCAAGAAAAACAACATTTTATTATTCAATAAATTATAGTATTGATTTATACAAGTGGGAATTTAGTAATGATGAGGTAACGTAGTTATGAGGTAATCCATGATGGCACATTTATCATTTTTCCAATATTGCAACCAATATTTAGGATATTTACGGCAAATCTGTGTGGCAAAAATATTGGCTGTCAATACTGGTACCAACAATGTTTGGATAATGTTGTGCATCCCTAGAAATTCATTATTCAAATTTGAAAGGAGGAGTGCCAAAATGTATAGGCCACTTTTTTAGGTTGTTACTTGCTGTTTGTAGCTCTTAAATGCAGTTGAAGTTTCAGGTTTACTGATGCTGTAAAAATACCTTTTGTATATAATAGGGCTGAAAGATTTATTGTTTTCAGATCAAAATCACAATTTCAGAAAACACAATCATTTGATTGCCAAAGCTGCAAATTTTTGCAGCACTCCTGACTGACCCAGGATCTGTTGTGTCAACTATTTTACACATACTATTTTACAAATTTGCAGGCAATTTGCATTTATGAATGTGCTGTTAAGCAGGTCAACAATACAAAGCCTCTGTTTAGGAGTAGAAGTTGGAGTATCCCTTAAATAATGAAAAACAGATTATCTATCATCAATATTAGATGATGAATAATGTGTTATGTGCTTTTGATCATTGATTTCCTTTTGTTGTCTTTACCGTGAATATAGTGAACATTGCACTGAAGCTTGATTTGAAGAAAATCTTGAATTGAATTGAAATCGCAATATCTGCCAGCAAATTCACAATTCGATCTTTTCCTCAGGTCAATCAGCCCTAGTATATAATGCTAATGTAATTTACAAAAGGTACTTTCAGATACTTCTTTATATCTGCAACAGATTGCCGAAAAATGCAAAACTTGGCCAAGAAGTTGTCAAAAAATCTCTACTTAGTGGAAAAAAAAAAGGTTTTAAACTAATAATTTCTTCTCCACTCCAGTAAATGATGAGGAGTGAAGGGCAGCTTTACCCACTTGTCCAAAGGTTGCCAACTTTGGTGCCAACAGATGTTTACCTGAATTCTTAATTAAAAACAATATATTAGAGAATATCGGATGATTGTTGTTGCCATGGTATTAAAAAGGCATCAGTATTTTTCTCTTTGACTAATATCATGTAAGAGTTTGTAGTTCTGGTTTGAAAATTGTAATTTCATGAGAAAACAAAAGAGTTGTTTCACCGCTCAGACAATTAAAAGATTTATTTGTGGTTTGTTTTGCCGAGCCTGAGCCTCTCTCATCGGCCTTCACCCACTGCTGGAGATTCATGAGCCAGTAAGAAGTCAAGGTTTCTATCAGGCAGCCATACTTCACTGTCAGCCTCGCCTCTGCTTTATTCAGCACTAACACACTAACATGTTAGCAACTGAAAAGACCTTCAACATATTAGTTAAGAATTTATGACCCTACATATTCAGTTTGCAGGAATGGTCTCACACAACCCATGATGGTAGAATACAGCAGCATGTTCCCCTGAAGTACCCCTCATTGTTGTTCTTATCCCTACCTCATGACCCTAATTAGAGATTGAATGTAAGTAGAGGAAGGGCACACTGAAGGAGGGAGGATGTTTGAAAGACAAGGAGAGACTCTCCCTGCTGGAGCCTTAATTGAATTTCTGCGGGATAATGAGAATATGGAATGGGCCGATTACCATGGAGAGCCATGCAAATAAGGACCATAATGCTTTGCAGCGGGTCACACGTGCGCATTCATTAGTCCTCCAAATCTGAATTCCACTTTTGACCTTGGGTAGGTAGAAGGAGATAAATGATTTTAACAGATTTGAAGCATGTTATTTCTTACCTGGTATGGATTTGTAACAAAGGAAGGTTTGTTAAATGAGATGTTACAAGAAAATGAGTGTGTTAAAGAGATTTAAATATCTTTTGTCTTCACAGGGAGAGGCAGGAGCAGCTGATGGGGTATCGTAAACGAGGGCCGAAACCAAAACATCTTCTGCTGCAGGTAATTATCACTTTCATACTCAAGTAATCCCAGAGAGAAAATCCCAGTAGATCTGCTGTATCTGAAAACTAAGACAAGCCTGTCTGGCACCAATAATCATGCCACATTCAAAGCCCCTGAAAACACCTTTATTCTCCAGTTTGAACTTGAACAGGTTGTCATGACCAGTTTGCCCAAATGCAATGAGTTGCTGCAATGTGATTGGTTCATCAGCTCATGGTTAATAATCACATGAGCAGGGATACCTAAATAAGTGGACGCTAAGTGCATCCATTTTTAATATGAGCAGAAATGCTCACATCAGCTTTTTAAGATGATATCTGCAGATACCAACATGTAAAATCAAACATCCCAAAAATCTGCCCAAATCGATACACAACCTAAAATCAGAAAAAAACATGGCTCTGAGGTAAGGCTGTGTCCCCATTCTTGAAAACAGTGTTTTTCACCCATAAAAGTACAAAAACACATTGAATGCACTTATAAATTTGGTTAGTTTGAATTTTTTTGAATGCCCATGACCTGCTAACCTGACCCACAAGATGGACGGTTCGATATATTTCACTAGTCCATCTGGTAAAGAACCCATGTAAAGTCTTCGGGAATGGGCAGAACCTTTCAAAAGCAAATCTGGGAGGTGACTGGACAGCTGTTTCGTCAATTTCATTATGGGCCAATCAGATAACGTAGTAGGCGGGTGCTACTGCCTCCGACTAAAGGACAGAACATGAGCCACTTTGTAAATCAAACTCCTCCAAAACATGTCAGAAGTGGAGTGTGAATATCCTTACTATATGTTAAGTTTGTAGTGCTGTTTGTTTTTCAATCAAAAAAGAAATGCAGTCCAAATCTGATACAACCACTGAAGCTGTTAGCATCTATGCTAATCTCTGTACGAGCAGCCACTTCCTGCTGTTGTCTCACTCATAGCTCCCACCTCTTCCTGTTCTTAAGGAGGCTGTTAGGGCCGTGCCGCTTTGCACTGCTCACAATCTGCCTGATTACAGACATTAAATCAGGCCGATCCAGCTGAACTGATTGGTTAACAGGCCCTGCAGTATTTTGCACAATTTATTTGCAAAAGCAGCTTCACTAGTCCAACCACACATCATGTTTACTGATGTTTGAAAGCAGTTTTTGTGAATATTTCTTCATGTGGATTTCAGTCCAGGACATATCTGATAAGCTCGATCATTTCCTGAATTGAACAACAAATTTGTAATCATGTAAATCAGGATTGAGCAACTGTAGTCACAGCGGCTCAGTATCAAATATCACAAAAATGAATACGCTTGAAGAAAATGTTAAAAAATCTACCATGACTGCACTGAAAGCAACATATTTATTTATTTATTGTTTATTTGTACAGAGACAATATGAAACCAAAGAACATCGCCGCACTCTGCAGCATTTACAGCCTGAGCTAATTTGCAATGCCCGTCCCTAGTTGGTTCATTAAAGACATAAAAAACAACAATACTTTGCTTTTATTTGCAGTATTCTCCCTTGTTTTCTGATTCTTTGCTGATTGTCTGCCTCATTGATCACCTGGTGTTAATTATACTAGATGTTTGAAAGGCTGATGAAAGCCTTGGGCTGAAATGTTCCCATTTTATTGCTAAATAAATACAAGTATTTTGAGTCAGCACCAACAAGTAAAATGTTTTTGAGTTGAGCATGCGCCTACTTCCAGACAAAATTGGTCATAAAAATCTTCTATATAGACTACATCTAAAATATTATATGTTATTTTGTTGACCTTTAATGCATGCTAATTTACCCTTGTACAAACCCTGTACTGCTGCAAGATTTGTATTTCTTCTCTGGGGATCAATCAAGGATTATCCTATCTTATCTTTTCTTATATTACTTCTGCGAAAATACACCTTTATTTGACTGTAAATGTTTTTTTCTAAACTCATTTATATTTGTTACTAAATGCATTTGTGGAAAAGAATGGAAATGTCTACAAAATGTATTCAATAGCCAGTGAAAACTGTGTTACTTACATTAAAAATAGCTGAAATTGGCTTTAATTCTGTTTTATTGATTAAAACAAATTTTAGTATTTGAGATTAATATAGAAAAATTGTATAGCAAGACCTAAAAGTTTTATGTTCGTACCTTTTGTTAAAATAAAGTAATTTGTTGTTGTGAAGATGAGATTATCCTACAGTTCTTAAACAAAATTACACTTTGGCGATGAAGACAAAATTACGTGGCCCTGTCCGTAACCAAAGCTTCACATCCCTGCCCGAAACTGAGCTTCTGAAAGTCTTCGTTTTCCACACTTTGTCATGGAGTCATACGCATAAAAAAATGTGTTTTTAAAAATACCTGCCTACGATTGTTGGCATCCCTGTGATGATCTGGAGTAGGACAAGAATGAGGCTTATCATGGGGACACTGTAGTCCATGTAAGTGAACTCAGAACCAAAGAGGGAAGTACGTGTCAGATGTTCACGAGCTGTCCGCGTCACTCTGGTTGATATTCATAGATTTCCGAAAGAGATCTGAAGAAAAAGGCAAACATGAATGGATTTCTGTCCACTTTCATCATGGAGCAGGGTGGGTTGCCTTAGGTTACGTAAGCATTGCTCGAGTGCACTCATTTAGTCTGCATGTTCATTAGTTAAAACGCTTCATAAAGACACCTAAATGCTGATTTCCTTTACTGTCCTGTTTGTGAATGAATCCAAAGACAGAATTAAAGGGTTGAAGAAACACCCTGTCATGCTCTGACTGTCTCAGCTGAGGCCTCCACAGGAGCGACTCCAAGCCAAATGTGATTATATATTTGGAGCGGCTCTGAGCTGATTGCTATGCAGTGTCACTCCTTAAGAGGCATACCACTCTGCCGGAGTCACACGTGGCCACCAATCAGGGATAAAGCGTGACATGTCTGGTGGCACTTCTCTGACCCGGGGTCACAGCCGGAGCGTCTTGAGCGTTCCGCTGCAGTGCCCCTCTGACGGCCCGCGAGGTCAGCCTGTACAGGAGGAGAGGGAGGGGACAACCGGGTGGGAGGGAGGGTTACAGACTGGGCACTGATTGGAAGGTTTGGCTTGTCTCTGATAGGTTTATGTAACTTGTAAATTTACGAGTATTTGATGTGCAGGTTTGAATATTTTAGCTGCTGTTCATTGTGTGCTCCATTCTTGTGGTTCACTTAAGCTCGGTTTGAGGAAACAGTTGTTAGTTGCTCTTGTGGTTCTGGAGGAGTTTGCCAAGTCTGAGAGGGACAGATTGTAGTTTTCATACATGCTCAAAAAATCCAAGGGTGATGGGTAATCATGTCACTGGATATGTTTATATAAATGACCTGTGAAAGAATCTACTAAAGGGATAGTTCAGTATTTTTGAAGATGGGTTGTATCTGGTACTTGATAAAAATCAGTGTAGTTGCTGAAAGGACTCCCAGCACTGCTGCAGCTTTAAGGAGGACGAGTTCAGACTACCAGTAAGGTACACTGCTGTTGGCTGGTGCAGTAATTTCATGTAATTGTGTGAGTGTTTATGTAAAGACAAGCCAAGAGACTATGTGGGGTTGAAGGTAGGGGTAAACAATTTATTTTGCTCTAGGGAGTCTCTGTGTTTAGCACTATTTTACAATGCAGCAAATGGTCTTGTGTTCTTTTGCCTTAGCGCATTGATTCCTCCTGCTAAATCTCATTCTGAAGAATTTCTTCCTCTAGTTCACATTAAAAACCTTGTGCATACATCATTATCACTTGCGTCAAAATCACTCATATTTGGTTAAATATTAGTTTCCTCTGCTGCTGTTGTGTTTTCTTGAGTTCATAGAGCGAACAGAAGATAGGTGGAATCAATGTGCACAGGCGGAAGAACACATAAATATGCTTTATCCTAAAAAGTACCAAACACAGAGACTCCCTGGAGGAAAATCAAGTGCTTTGAAATTTCTCGCTAAGTGGTTCATTGACCCAACATAATTTCGTGGCTTGTTTTTACGAAAAACACACAATTATGTTAAAATAACTGTACCTGCCAACAGTGAACCTTACCGGCAGTCTCAGCTTGTTCTCCTTAAAGGTGCAGCACTGCTGGGCCACTGCTTGGCTTTCAGCCACTTCACTGACTGTTGACAAGTACCTCATACAACCCGGCTTCAGAAATTCTGAAACATCCCCTTTGTTTCATTAGTTAAAACAAACAGAAAAGGAACACTATATAATTAATAGATTGGCAGTGGCAAATTCTACATATAAGCATCAAGCTAACACACTACTGAAAGTTCAGACTTTTAAAGAGCAGTTTTCCATTTACAACATAAATCATGATTGTCGTTGATTCAGTGAATATGTTAAACTGCATACTGCATTTATTAAAGGCAAACATTCTCATAATTTAGTTGTTTGCTGTCTTTTAACCATTTTTTGCTTCATTCTCTCTCATGTCATGGCATAACACCTGACATAACCCCTGGTCCCATCCCAGGGGTCTCTCATTATGAGATGCATTTGTGAATATCTGAATCAGAAAACACACTGAGCAGTATTCTAAAAAAAATTCTGTAAATTTTCAGTAGCAAATGTGTTAAAACAGCCTTGATGATATGACTAAGACATCGCCAAATGTCTGTATGAGATTGAAATACATCTTTTTAAGGCGTTGCATCAATGGAAACATAAGATTTTGGTCATTGAATGAATTAATGAACTTTATTTAACCAGAAAAACCTCATTGAGATTAAAAATCTAATTTGCAAGAGTGTTCTGGCCAAGACAGGCAGCAGCACATTTACAAAGTTGTAGACATAAAACAATTACAGACTCAGATACATAAATATCAGCCGATCAATTTGGAGTTACAGAGCAGAAAATCATCAGTCAAAGCATCTACAGCCTGCTTCATCTTCCTCCAGTGCCTTCAACCTGCACTTAAATATATTTAAAGGGACCAGCTCTCCAAGACAGTTTTTCTTGTAGCAGATTCTAGTCTGCAGGAGCTGCAGATCTAAAACGTATTATACCCATTTCAAGATGAACTCTGGGGACAAATAGCTAAAGTAGATTTTGTGACTCAGTCACAGAATGAAGACTGGAGCCTCCAGAACTTCTCACATGAATACAGTTACTCAAGTATGATGGAAGCAGTCCAAGTTTAGCCCTATAAATCAGGATGTGCCAACGATTCAGTCTACAGATGGTCAGAGAGACCCACCCAACTCGTTCATACAGAGTAAATTGATGAGTCATGTTCAATTTAAGAACTTTCAATAACTGTGGACCAGAAATAAAGAGACTTCGCACTCTGTTATTTTTTTATTTTTATCATTCTACCGTCCAAAGAAGGGCAGTGAAACTTTGGTCGCCAAGAGGGCCACATTCATTTTGTCGTTTTTACCAAAGGGCCAAATTGCTGCATTTGGTATATTACTCTCAAATCAACAATGACGATTATTTATCAATAAGCCAGAGTAAAAAAGTTTTATCTGTCAGTAGAAGTTTTTTTTTATGTCACTATTTACAGATTTTAACTCAAGAGTAAGTGGCAGTATCATCAGCTTAAGACAGAATTCACGGCTGTATGAGATACTTTTTGTCAGTTTAAGTTACATAACATTATCTGGATATTATAGTTCATTTTTTCCATATTGTTTGTTTTAATAAATGCAGTTGCACAATAAAAACTTACACAGAAAAAAATAAGGCCAGTTCTAGCTTGGAAGTATTGCTATTTAGTGCTTCACAGCAGCTTTGTCATTGTTTTTCCATTCATAATCCATTTGCATTTTTGATATTTCAAATTGACTGACAGGCTGCTTTGACAAAGTAGGGGACAGTCAGTGGCCCCCCCCTAGTCTGGTCTAAAATATGATCCTACAACTTGATGGAAGTTCAGAAACATGACTGACAAAGTACTGTTTTTAGATGAATCCCAGAATTTCCAGGGTTTCCTCTATGATCTTTCATATGCTAACTGTGTCTTTTTGTCTCCATCCTGAAGGTGCCCTCATTTGCCAGAAGGTCCAGCATCCCGGCAGGTTTTGAGGAATCCTCTCAGGATCCAGAGGGCACCCAGAAGTCTGATCTTGTCCAAGTCCAGCGCTCCCAGCCTCAGCAGTACCAGCTGAACAGCAAGAAGCACCACCAGTACCAGCCCAGCAGCCAGGAGGTCCCTGCTGACCAGCTTCACAACGGCAAGAAGAAGTTCATCTATCAGCTCAACAGCAAGAAGCACCACCACTACGAGCCAGACCTGAATATGTATGACGCTCAGGCCTCCAGGCTCAAAGAGGTGGTCAAAGTCCAGGAGCCTGCAAGTAAACCCGCAAATCCTGGCTGGAACCTACCGCTGGCCCTGCAGCAGAAATGGGTGCGGGACAAAGACACGGGCTGCTTGAGCAAAGTCAAAGAGCTGGAGGTGAGGAAACCAGCCGTCAAAGAGGCTGAGAGTGAACAGGCGCTCAAGCCCAATCCTAAAGACGCTACCTTGCCTAGCGCTGCTAGCAGCAAAATGAAGATAATCAAGAACAAAAACAAAAATGGACGTATTGTTATCGTCATGAGCAAATATATGGACAGCAACAAGGTTCATGGAGCAAAGGGTAAACACGGGGAATCGTCCAGTGAGGAGAAACCCCAAAACACCAAACAGACGGAGAACAATCCAGCACACACGACCAAAACGGCGGAGTACCCAGAGAACGGTTTCCCCAAAGAGATCTGCAATGGCAGCTCTCCTCCTGCAGCAGAACATCCGACCAAGTGCTCCCCAAAAGACAGGAATTTCTCTAAACCTTCACCGAGCACAGCTGAGGAATATAACACGGAGGTGGCTCGCGGTCAGGCTGATTTACCTGAAGATTTACCCCTTCAGCTGACCGCAAGTTCGCCACAAACATCCTGGACTGTTGACACCAACATCCCCACACCGACAGCCATCGATCACATCAGGATTCCCTCTTTTCCCAGTGACCGTAAGAGAAAAATATCGGATACGACAGAGGATAGGAGTGTTTGTAAAACCTACCTTTCCTCCAGGAGCTTCAGTGTTCCCAGCACTATGGTAATGCCGCCTCAGGACTCGCCCATGGACCTCCACTGTAGCATCCCACGTCTTACTGGCACGTGTTCGTACACTGCTTTGGACTCCGGCAGCCAGGAGGAGCCAATGGATCTCAGCTGCCCAAAGACTAAGAGGCAGGTGGAGCCGGAAAAACAACCAGAGCCGGAGCCAGAGCCGGAGCCGGAGCCGGAGCCAGAGCCGGAATTACAGTCACAGCCGGAGCCAGAGATTCATCCAGAACCTGAGCCCGAACCTGTTGTAGAAAACACGCCTGTAGTGACAGAAGAAACGCACAAACCTACGGAGAAAACGAAAAAAGCCCCGGTTAAAAAACCCTCTCCTTTCATGGGAAATATTATCATCACTGACATCACCACGAACAGTCTCACCGTCACCTTCAAGGAATATGTTTCTTTCTAAGGAACGTCTTGTTAAATTGGACCACCAGCGACCAATTGGATGATCTTGTTGATGTGTACATATGTAAAGAAAAGAAATCAGAATTTTGTATATGTGGAAATTTATAATTTATCATTCAAATTCAATATGTTTCTTAAAATGTTTTATACTGTAACTCCTCTGTGATGTTGTAGCCAAGAGAAGTGCCCTCGAGGATTTGAGCGAATGCATTCAGGTGGATGTATTCCACTTTAAAAAAAATAATAATCTGTTGTTTCATATTTGTACCAAACTTATCATAGCCTGAGATGTATGAAGGTTTATACATATTTTGTATGAATAATATCACATATTTTGGTCCTGATAGAGCTTAGAGAGGAGGGCGTTGTGTATATGGTGATCAAAGATCGAAATGAAGCACTTAAAGAACATTTTTATGTGTCAGTAATCGTGGGAAAAATGAATCAGCTTTTATAGAGCGAGCTGGAGTTTCAGTTTTATTGCAAGGATTTTAATTGGAAAAGTGGGCGAGCACTTGAAGGCAGAGGGACATATTGTGTTTTGACAGCTAGCTAACTAATGAATCTAAAGCTTTGTGCTGCTAACAGTTGGAGACTGATTGATGGGTGTATGTCTTGATATCATGACCTGAAATCAGTTTAAGCTAACCGAAGCATGTGTCATGTTTTGTTTTCAAAACAGTTAAAATTTTCAAGCATATAAAAACACTAGCCGTGTCCAAAACCACATGACTAGGATTACACATATAAAGTTTTGCTTTTTTCTTCCACCCTGCTCTTTGTAAAGTTGACCAGTAGCCCACTGAGCCATCAGGCTTATTGTTGCACTTTGACATGGAAATACAGGAGCGGGCACTGACGGACATCATTTAGCTCGACACAATTCTGCAGTACTTTGAGCAATGAAATGAAAATAATGCTGTATTGAGGCTGTCGAGTTACATGTGCATTTTAATCACAATGACATGTTACATATTCGTATGAACTTTCAGACATTTGCCTGCAAAGTTGGCTGGAGGCTGTTGGTGCCAGCAGTGCTAGCATCAGCCAATCACTGCTCAATATTTGTTGTAAATGCTATGTCAGCTTACTTACTGTTGTGATATTTGGCCACTCTTCACTGTTTTTTGGTTTGTTTGGTCCTTTTTTTTGCTCAGCTTTCATACTCACTGTGAAACAAACTCCAGTGCACTTAAAATTGAAGCCAGACCCTCTGGTTTTATGCGGACCAGAGTTCATGTGAGCTTTCACACTTCCACAAATCTTACAAACTTTACAAGAATGCAAACCAGTCAGTTAGGCCTATAGAAAATGTGTCAAGTGTGAAAGCGACCTTCGACCTTTTGAAGATCTTGTATCAGTACGCATCAGAGGCCAAGTTGTCGTCCTTACTCTTTGTTTAAATATATTTCAGTGCATTCTGAAGATGATTTCATATCCAGTAGCTCAGATCTTGATCCAGACTGGTTTGGTGTGATAGCCTCAACTTGTATCTGCACAAATTAAAACTGCTTCATCAGTGGGACTGTAGATGTAAATTAGCTTTAAGCTAATTCTGGCATAATGCATCAAAAGGAAACATTTATATTTAATATTGTTCATGGTCCTTTTACAATTAATATGAATTTAAATTTAATTAAATTAATCTGTTCCAGTATGATAAAGTGTGGCCTGCCCAATTTTTTTTCTAAGATCAGGATAATTTGGCTCAGCAGCAGGGATGAATGATATTAATGGAGCGTTATCGGCAGATGTGATATTTTAGTTGTATAAAGGGGCCATAAATATTCCATATGATGGCTGTAATGTTGGAAGAATGTACAGATGCACCATCATGGTGTGCATGTATAATTTATTTGGGGATAAAATGTTTTCTTGCTCCAGATCTTTTTCTAACAAAAAAATACTCTCAACATGACAGGAACAGGTCGGTTTTAGTTAAGTGGAGGCTTTGTGCTCCTGACAGAAAATATCAGTATTGATTTTAGTATCGGCAATAGTTGGAAATATATAAAATCCAATATCATGCATCCCTACTCAGGAGGGAAGAGATTTGGTCTTTTGGATCCCATATGATTATTCAATTGGCACCATTTTGTTTTTTTATGTCTGCTGAACAAAATCAAAATGGAAAACCTGCTCTCCTACACGAAGTGGTTTTGCAGATTGGCTCTTTCACCAACTACACATTATTCTTTTTTTTTAGAGTTGCCATTTCATTTCAATAGAAGCAGTGACCCACAAAGGCTACTTTCTTTTTCTTTTATAGTCTGCTTATGACAAAATTATGGAGATTTGTTAAAGAGGTGCTGCTCACCTCGCAGCCCAGTGCCTGTTTCATTTGGCCCATGGCTCATTTATTTTTATTTTTGGTGGTTTCAGTGATAATAAACGGGGAAACCCTGTTGGGTCACAGTTGTGGGTCGTCACCTGAAACACTTTGTTAATGTGAATGCCCAAAACAGACGTTATGCAAAATGTAAACAACCCTTAAGAAAGAGCCTAAACACCCTCAAACAATATTTAAGGCACACTGTAAACTAACCTGACTGTTATTATCTTATCTTTTATAACTTTTTAATCCTTCAACCAGGAAAAGAAAACAATAATGAGCTGGAAAATCTACTTTTTCACGAGTGTTCTGGCCTAGACAGGCAAAAGCACCATCCACAAAATTTTTGACCAACAAGCAGCTTTAAGTAAAAAAAGGGCACACATATGAATACAATGAAAGAATAGAGATACCTTGAAAAAAATCTGATTTGTTAGAGTTGACCACAAGCATCTACAAAATGTAAAAGTCAAAACGTCTTCAGTCAGACGTGTTTTCTTCTTAGCAGAATCTTGGACCAAAGCTGGAATAAATTCAGCATCAAGCTGGTTTGGCGGTCAGACCGTCTCTGTGAATTTGCAAAAGTAGACATTTATTATGATTTAAGATGTGTAATCATTCAACTTAATTCTGGACAATCTAGAGAGCATTTAGTGCTTCTATACTGGTGCTGTCAGGCCAAAACCTCTTATCTCTATTTGTCATAATTTTCTTAAATAACAGTGCTGTTGGTCAGCTTCCACAATGGTGAGGGGGTTTTATTAATACTTTTCCATAATATTTTCATAAAAGGATCCGTATTTAATTTATATCATTATTTATTTAATCAATTGACTTTGATTAGCATTAGTGTCAGCATCGGACCAATATGATTAATAAGAGAGAAGATTGATTTTGGTGCATTATTAATTTTCGTATAATGTCAAATTAAACAAAAACGTTGCATTGGTACCTCAGACTTCCATTATAACCCCATTTTTGACCGCCCCTTCAAACTAAAGTAAAAAAAGATTGTTCCTTTGATTTTCCATTTTTCTGCAGTGAACTCCATGCAGTTTTGTAAAATTAAAGAATAATAAAATCGTCCCATTTTAGCCCTCTCCTCACTTGCATCTCTAGTGACCCTTTTCAAGAAATTGACATCACTGTGTAATTCATGGCTTTTTTTAACCAATTAAAAGAACAAAAATAAATGTTTATTTTGGTCATTACAGTATTTAATCATTTAGTTGTGAAGCATAATTGCATACTATGAATTTGGCATGTGCAACACTCAACCTGACATTAGATTAGGTATAGATAGTATATGTGTTTGTGGTTTTGGACACAGCTGTCAGTGTTTTTGTTTCTTTATTGGCATTAGTGCTGGGGGATATATTATTAAAATCAATTAATTCAAATTATTTTTTTGCATAAGATTTAAAAATGAAAAATCAGGAATTTTTCCTTGACTTACTGCAACTTCACTATAAGCTGTGGAAATGTACACTGTTCCCATTATAGTATCCATGTCAGCCTTTGCACAAGCACACTTTAGGCTTGTATCTGTTTTTTTTTTTTAATTAGATTAAATACCAACACAAGCGTTTCAAGTTAATAACTGTAAAAACAGTGCTGCATTCGGTGCTTATGTAGACAAGTTTGCCTACGTCCAATCAGAATAATGAACATGTGATAACAAAATGACAGCATGCAGTTCAACCATAAGACGAAAACTTAGTTTACTTTGGGATATAGTTCAGTGATATTAAGGCAAAGTTCTGTGAGAAAAAAAACAGGTACATTATTTTAGGCCATATCGCCCAGCCCTTATTGGCATACATTAAAATATTAGTATTTTAATTCCATTACTTTTGTTATTAAATACTTTCCTAAAACGCTTTTACTCCAAGCAGGCAGATCCTCACACTGAGTTGGTGTATTTGTTTCATGTTTGATTTGAGGCTTATGTAAGTGGATTTACTCAAAGCCATTAAATGCAAATTTAAAAAGCAGGTGTGTCTAAATACAAAGTGATAACACTGACAGACAGCTGTGTCATGTTTGAGGTTTGTTACTGGGATATTGTTTGCCATTGAGATCCATCATCCCTCTCTGTGATTATATACTGCACGTCCTTTGGCAAATATCTGTAATTCGAATGAGACAGGCTCCTCCTTAGAGGCCATTACTGTTACAAAATGGTGCCGTTTATCAGACATGTGACTCCCCGTTAGTGCTGCGTGTTGATTCTCACCATAATTAAGTTTGTGATGAAAATATAATGTTGTCTTTAGAAGTACATGCTGATTTACTTAAGTCATATGATGATTACATTCTGTTTTTGAACTTTTCAGGCCTTAAGCTGCAGAAGCCCTCAGTGGACAAATGTTCATAAACCTAATTTTACCTTATTTTGCTGTGATGAGTTATTTTCTGTTTTTTTTCTTGAGATCTTGACCATTATTTTGTTATACTTGTGTTGCAAAGCTGATTTTCCCTTGATGACAAATCCACTTTGTTCGGATTTTTTTAAGAGAGAAGTTAGGATGTCATCACAGAAAAATCAACTTTGTTGTCTTTATACAATGAGGTAACTAAGGCAACACACTAGACCAGGAGAGGGAAACTTCAGCTCAGGTGACTGTCCTTCACTCTAACTGTGGGACTAAAATCAACGTCAAATATCAACAAGTATTCATCATCAAGGATTGGTGGCAAAATCATCAATGAAAAGTTGAAAAATAAATATTTCCATAATCTTTGATGACAGGTTTAGTTTTGTGCTAGACAGCTGAGATATACCATGAAAGTTGGTACATGATTAAATGCTGTATTAAATGCTGAGACATGCACCATTACGCCATAACTGCAGTTGCAATAGTAGCCACGTCAGGAAGGTCAATGCTCTTGTATGCCTCAGCTGTCCTCCAGTTACTCACATCATGCAGAGTAAAATTAATTTACAGCAACCAGAGCACAGGAGGAAGAGTGCATGAGCACAAGGTTTAACCAAGAGTTAATCTCAGGTTGTACTTTTACATTAATCACAGTGCTGACTAGGGCTGAAAGATATATCGTTATCGTATCGATATCAAGATATTAACATTCAAGATATTAATATTGAAAAAGCAACGATATAAACGATATAGATTCCCCCCGCGCTCCCCCTGTATGTACAGCTCTGGAAGTCACAATAAAGTCACATTTTAACGACTGCCCTTGAATGCACCGCTAAGGCCAGCCAACCACAAACCTTTTTTATTTTCAAACCGATTTTTTTTCTGAAAAATGCTTGGTTTTCACTGAACCCGTAGTCATATCGTATCGTATCGAGATATCTGGCATGAATATCGAGATGTGAAATTTTGTCCATATCGTTCAGCCCTAGTGTTGGCAGAGTCAGAGATTACCGGTGTAGAGTCTTTGCAGTCAAGGTACAAAAGCTAACGTGCAGGGATCAGGTCTTTCAAAATAAAACACCCTTTGGTCTCTGTAATTTAATAAAAGGATACTGAAATTCATTTTAGTTTCTCTACTATCAGTACTAGTCCATTGCCCTTTGCCTCTATGAAACATACAAAAAAAATAATGGAGCATATAAAACTCGAAAGAGAATAATATAGGCTCTCAAGACCAGCCTCAATTAGGCCTGTCTTTCCTGTCAGTAGGTTGATCCAAAGTTAGATTGAGAAGGTGTTTGTGAAATGGCTGTATTCAAAGTCTCCTTAGATAATCGCAGGGCTGATATCACAGGGCTTTGTCCAATTATTCCTCCTGGTAGTAGATGCAACAAGCTCTGAAGTAAGTCGTGCCATCTCAATCGCTGAGAAGGGCAAACTGGGTCCAAAATCTGGTTTTAAGGAAACTAGCTTCTAGCCTGCCTGACTAGTGATCTCAAGAAAACAACCAAAATTGAGTCAAAACAGCAAAATGGAGAAAATAGTGATTGGATGCACGTCCACTGTGAGGTTCACTGATAAAAACACATTTCTCTGCAGCCTGCTCTCCACAAAGCTATCAGGGTTATTACTGAGGTCGTTATGCAGATTCAATGTGAGGCTGATTTTGTGCACTGTTACTGTCCAATGAGAGCGAGCTGTTCTGATTATGCTGCTGAAAATTCAAATGTCAAAGCTGTTGGATGAAATGTAACATTTGAGTCTAAATTGCCTTCCATGCACAATTAATGCAGAACTAGTACAAATGCTAAAAAGCTACGATGATGATAATGAAGAGTGCATATTTATTCATGATGTTATTTTAAATCAATAACGGCTTGCTCGCTGCATCCGAAGCTACATTTGATTCCATCTAACAGTTTCGTCTTTCTGTATGTTTGCTTCTTTCTGTCAAACTTATGCTTTTGTCTGCTTGTTGCACTTCAGAGTCAAAAGGATTGTTCAAAAGTTTGTTCTACCGCAAGTTGATCAACTTGTTTCTGTTGGTAACGGCTTATTGGATGGTATGTTTCACAATAAAGAAACAGAAATGACCTCTGTCTTGTAATGTTTGCAACTTCATTCACAATTTTTTGATTGTGTTTCGACTTTTTTAGTGAAATATTTATGCTCCATTGTTGTCCTGAGGCCTTTGTGCTCGCAGAGAAAGAACAGAACAATAAACACGCGATACATGGTTGTGAAACATGAATAGAAAAACAGATCGAGTTGCATAATCTCAAACGCTCCTGCACAAAGGGCCCTCTGTATTGCATAACTGAACTGGCCACTTGTATTATTAAAACTTTACACATGCATTATTTTTCCTCTGCAGCTCTGACCTCGAGGAGGAATGTAAACACACAACATGACAGGAGGAGGGCAGGGGAGGGGTTATGTAATTGGAAGATTTTATCAAGAAGGTCACGGCGGACAAACAGTCAGCCACCAAAAGTGTGCGTGAGCATGTGTTCAGCACAATGAGGGAGGGGGGGTATCAATGAAATGACATTTTAAGGCAGGGCGGGCTCTTCTGGAACAGTGGTTCTGAAATGGTGAGGGGAGGCACGCTGGTGTGTCGGAGGACAAGTCTGGGTGTGCGTTGGGAATTTGTCAGCACTATAACTCATTATTACATCTTTACAACAAATACTAACTATGTTTTAAATTGACTCTGTTGGTAATTAACCCTTAGATGCCCCAAACAATAATGAGCAAAACTGAAGTCAATTAAACTTGAAATAATTTCTTAGGAAGATTGTTTCTCTTGTGGACTGATTGATTGTTCTTATAAACATCCATTATCTATAACATTTTATTATCATAGCATCTACTCGGGCAGCTTTTGAGTGCTGGGTGTAAGTAACACCAGACCAGAGAGCTAAAAACAACTAATTCTGAAGGAAAAGGGGGTTAACTTAGAACAGATAAGCCCTGGAAGAAGCTGGAGGAACCCTTTAAAAAGGTCATGTCATACTCGTAGTCTTTTTTTTAAATTAATTATGTTTTTCCAGGTGTTTGTTAGTTTACTCGTTTATTTGTTTATTTTTTTAGTTTGTTTGTGGACAAAATAACTAAAAAAATTAGTGAATAAATAAATGTTTTCATTCTTAAAAACCCAGAGAAGTCAGATTACAGCAGTTGGTTTGACAATAAATGACAAAAAAAAAGTTCAGTCCGTAGATTCATTCATTATAGACAACCATGCATGCTCTAACTCATACATGAGGGCAATTTAGAGTCAAAACTAGTACAAATGCTGAAAAGGTGCGATGATGATAATGAAGAGTGAATATTTATTCACGTTATTTTAAATCAACAACAGCTTGCTCGCTGCATCTGAAGCTGTGCTCACACTCATTTATGAGGGCAATTTAGAGTCACCAATTAACCTAATTGGCATGTTTTTAATCAGTGGGAGGAAGCCGGAGTGACTGGAGAGACCGAAGACCCCACACATGCATGGGGAGAACATGAAAACTCCACACATAAAGGCCCTGTATCACAGGAATGAACCAGAAACCCTCTTGCTTTGGGACTACCTGCTGTGCTTATATACAGTACTTAACAAATGTATGTATTAGACCACCTTTCTTTAAAAGGAGAGAACTTTTTTTTTTTATCAAGCTCTCAAACTGAAGTTCAAACCCTTTTTTAGACCCAAATTTGAGCAAGAACTCAGAAATCAACCAATATAACATCCAACTACTTAAACTATTTTTTATGTTCAGGAATGCAAGAGATAATTTGACATTTTAATCAAGAAATAATACTAAGCTTTACTATTTTTTCTGTCCTTCAGTAAAACAGCAAACTTAAAAATTCATGGATAACAATAATAATTGTATTTCAGCACTTAAAAAACACAATTTCTGTTAAAGAGCATCTACATACTGGTGTGTTAACCATCACAGAGTCATAAACACTATTTTGTTTTGTTGGGCAGTTTGTGTGCACGACATGTACAGTGATTAACAAATTTATTAGACCACCACCCAATGCAAGGTTCATGCCACAGCTCTTGCATTGGATGGTGGTCTAATAAATTTTTTAATCCCTCTACATGTCGTACACACAAACTGCCCAACCCTCAATGCTTTATGAAACAGCAAAAGTACAGGAGCAGAGGTCCAAATGTTCATAACAGACAAGTAGCATTCTCCCTGTCCAGTTCAGTCTTGGGTGCAGGCCCTAGGAAAACAAATCAACAAAATTAACTTAAATCTTCTTAAAGGACTCATACAAAATCATTTTTCATTGTTTTTAATGTTGTTAGGAGGGTCTTTTGGAGCATGACAACTTTTACTTAACTCTGAAATCAGGGAAAAATGTGCTCTGAAGTTTAATAGAAAGTAAAAACCTTTTTGTTTACTTCCTGGAGTTTATGATGATATAGCTATACAGCCTCCTCCTACATGTGTGTTTTCTGTTTGACACCATGACTGTTTTGAAGGTCTGCTCTGCTGCCTGTAACCTGTCCTTCTCAGTGCAGAGTTTATTATCGTAGCCTCCTGTAGCCTACCAGCCCCCTTAGACATGAGTGGAGGGAAAAAGAGCTGCAGCTAACCCTCAAGGTCAATTCTTTATTCATTTTTTTATTAATCTAAAAGCAAATCCTTACTTAATAGACACTCAAGACACCAGGACATGGGACCTTAGGATATTTATGATCATATACATACATTCTATCAAGTATCTAAAAGTCGTAGTCTAGATTTTGCTTATTTTGTAAAATATCAGCAGTAAAATTTTAAGGGTGCTCAGCGACTGGATACAAAGTTGGTGAGTTTTACACGATTGTCTATGATGTAATAAATAACTTGGCCAATGAAAAAAATAAACTCCAAGTCCCGGCCTCTCATAGGCAACAAAACTACTTTACTCCTGCACAATCGGTCTCTTTACGTCAAACAATAGCAACCACACCCACACTTGGAAAAAAAAAATTAGAAATTGTCCAGACTTCACCCCAGTGAGCCGTATGTGAACACAAAAAGCAAAGTTTTTCATTTGGAATTTAACCCAGTAAATTTCCTTCAACCCCCTCTTGTATTTTATTGCGTAAAGTTTGGGTGAGCTTAAGTGTGCACCCAGCAGCAAATAATCAGGAAAATTCACTGAAGGTGAGCGGGGAAGGGTGGTGACATTATCCTGTGTGACTGGCGCAGAATTGGATAAGGGAGACTTGGATAAGACAACTTTTAGTGAAGTTTATTTGACTGCAAGAAAAGTAACACACACTCAAACATATGCTCTGGAACCATCAACATTGGGTTTCTCGCACATCCAAAGAGCTGGTTCTTGCTGCTGTTGGACACAGAGCTAAAACACTGCAGCTTTCGTTCTCCAGTGTAATAATTGTGCACGTAGTGATGCTGCTACATATTCACTTTTGAGTGCTAGAGTGCTCCTCTCAACTCTTTTGTCGATGCTGTTGATCCACTTTTAATGTGTAACACTTAAGCTAAGACATAAATTGTGATAGTAAAGCTCTGTTGCTTCATCAGCTATATTATCCAATATTTCCCTTGGGTATTTTTGATGTCGTGTCCTACATACTGGCAACCCCCGACTCCAGCAGGGCACACTTCCTGGTGACAGGAGCAACAACCATGTCAGGGAATTTTCCAGGCAGAATTGTGTGTGTGAAAAGGGCTCATCTTAATTGTAAACTCAGCTTATTTAGATTTTCTAATACTTAAAGATGTTTTTTTCTCTATTAATTTTGTAGGGATGTTTAATGACGCATTAAACTTTGATATTCTATTAAGATTATAAAAATAAAAAAGTTATGTCATGTTCCAGGAAGCCTCAACATTGTTTTTCGCTTTTTCTACCATCAGGCTCTGCAGATAAAATCAGTCACAAAATGTTCCTCCTCTAAAGTACAACTTTTCATAATCATACAACCAGAAAAACAGAAACAAAGGAGGACATTTTTCTGAAGAGAACATCCCTTATATCGTCATAAACAGGACATAAAAACAGAAAATGGAGTTCATTCTCAGCATCACCAAACTCACAGACAAACACTCTGTCCTCCTCTGCAGCATTAAGCCTGCTGCTGAGGGTAACGGTTGTGTTCCTGAATGTTCCTGTGCACACAGGGATCTTTGTCTTTGGGTCAAATTATGCTCAGCATATGATTCGATACCACAAATGTCCTAAAGTTCATAAGTTTGGTTTTCACTACATATAAACAGACCACTGATCTTTATCATTGTTCTGTATTATTTTTGGCTCGTCCATGATTTGGAAACTAGATCTTGTGAGTCACATTGTGTACAAAATCTGACCCTGCACACGAAAGTAGAAATAAATCAAATCAATATTAATATAAATCAGTGTAATAATCTAGACTGTGAAATCCAGGAGACAATTTCTTTTTTGGCCCTTTTATTGTAGATAATAATTCATTTTTTCTATGTTTATTGAAATAAGTGAGTGCTGTATATTTAAAGTGGCACTGAAAAGGTTAAAAGTTTAAGAATTAATTATTTTCTTATATTTGTGGAAAAGATGTTTTAAGGATTAAGATAATTTTGATTGAAATTTAAGATTATGTGACTTTTTTTTGTCCTGATTATACTTGCACATCCACTTTTTGGACACTGGGTCTTAAGTGTCACATTTTAGTAAACATTGGCCTCTGCATGAAAATATTTACATCGCTATTATTGTTAATCAATTTCATGTCTCTCTCCTTGAAATACAGAGAAATAAATCCCCACTGGCTCTTCTATTTATTTACACATTTATTTTAGTGTATTTTTTTCTTTTGGTAAAATTTAATAAGTGCTCTGTGTGTGAGTGAACTGAAAACGTTAAAAGTCATGAGAGTGATCAATATTTTATATTTTTGAAAAAAAAAACCCCAGTGTTAATTAAAAGACTAAAATTCTTTTGATTGAAAAATTGAGATTATCAAATGACCACTTTTGGCTTGTTACTGTGATGTCTCCACTTTTTGGACACTTGGTCTTATGAGTCGCATTTTTGTCCAATTCTGATCCTACATAAAATATAGAAATACAGTCAAATCAGCATTATTGTTAATTAATGACATGTCCCAGACCATGAAATCCAGACAAAAGATCTCCACTGGCTCTTTTATTTTAGTAAATGTATTTTTTCTCTTTATTTTCCATTTAAAAAAGCTCTTTGAACATGTCTAATTTCTCCTGTCTCCTGCTAAAGTCCAAACTAAAACATTATTCATTTAGCAAAATTCAGTGGTTATTTTTTGTAAACGCTTGTCATGATTTCCCATTTAAGAGGCGTTGGTGAGTCCTGAAGACCACAGATGTTGGTTCAGTAAACACAGGCTGTGTCACAATGACTCAGCAGTTCTCTCATTATTATCAAACAGGAAAATTCAGATCCAGAGGGACACCGATCCGCACGTAAAGCTTCTGCTACCCTCGTGAGACACAGCAGTGCATTTCTGTCCTCTGAGGGTGACATGAATATATTCAGTTTATTTAAAAAACTTTTTAATCAGGTTAAAACTCGTGTCATGCAGATGACATTCCAACCTTTCAAGTGTGTCATCATTTGTTGAGTTGCGTCATTAACAAAGAGAGTTCTGTCTTTTCAAAATGGCAGCCAGCTCAACGGGTATATTACATAAGAGGTAAAAAGGTTGAGTACTGAAATATGCAAAGTGAAGTTGTTTTGTACAGTAAAAGTCCAGTGACCGAACAGTGAACTGCAAAAGGTTTCTACACACTTCTGAAAATTCAAATCCAAGACCTCGGGACTGAAACGGAGAAAACCTCACCAGTGCTAAGTTTTGCACTACAGAACTGAAAACAACGCAGGTGTGGTATATGAAATAATCAAAAATGACTGTGTTTACATGGAGTCAAGTATCCTGGTGAGGAGCCTTTTCTTGGTTTTGATCATACCCAGGATATGGCATTTATAACTTTGCAGTGCAGCTGGATCTGCCTGATTCAATGTCAGTCATCAGGCAGATCCATCTCGCCAAGGTTCAATCAACAACAAATGTGAGCAGCACAAAGTGGGACTGCCAAATCAGAGTCCTTTAGAGCAGGAAGAAGTGGGAGATACAAGACAACAGCAGGAAGTGACCGCTCGTACAAAGATTAGCATAGATGCTAACAGGTAGAAGCCATTTTTTCAGATATAGACTGCATTTCTTTATCAAGCAAAAGCAGACAACACTAAGAAACATCTCAATAAAAAGGAGGTGTTCGCTCCACTTCCAACTTGTTTTGGAAAAAGTTTGTTTCACAAAGTGGTTCACGTTCTGTCCTTTACAGCAAGGCAGTAGTGCCCGCCTACTACTGTCTGATTGCCTTGTAATGATGTGATTGACGGAACAATCGTCCAATCATGTCAGATATGCTTTGAAAGGTTCTCCCCATTCCTAAACACTTTCTATGGGCTCTTTCGAAGATGCACTAGTGAAATATGTTGAACCGTCTGGTATGTCAGGTTAAAGCATTTGCATGCAGACAGAGATACCTGGTTATTAGTTTCCCTGTATTCACGCCAGTGTCCTTGTCTGTGGGCTGCATAGTGTTCCAGCCATCAGAAACCAGAATTATGAGTCTACATGACACAGTATCCAGGTTTCTACTGGAGTTTTCTTGAGTGCAAACTCAACCACAAGGAAACTGTGGTACCCTGGTCTCTGAATTCCGGATACTGGGTTTACATAGGCAAACACAAAGCCATGATATTAAAAACCCCCATTATGACCGGGACACTTATATCCATGTAAACACATTCAATAAAATGACTCTCAAGCTTACACTTTGTGTTTCTGTCACCACATTTTCTGGTATTTGCTGGTATATTTTATCAAAACAGCCTTTAGACTTTAAAGGATTCGCAGTAGTCATTAATGCAGCTGCGCATTCGGTAAATGGACTTGAGTTTGTACGGTGCTTTTCAAGACCCACCCAAAGTGCTTTTATGAGGCTTTTATGAGGTTATGGCTGAGGTTTCTATGTAAGTGAACACATGCTTTCATTCATATTTACACGGAGCAACATGGGTTTAAGTTAAGGAGGTATAAGATTTTCGTCGATACCCAATGTTTTTAATTCATTATCGCAGATACCGATATTTCAGGTGAGGGCACAAGCTCTGTACTTAACAAAAATGGTCTTGTTTCTTTCAGTGTTACAGTATATTTTTGCGAGGAACAGATGTTAAACAAAAAAACTCCATTTAATTCTTGCAAAAATGAAATCCTTGATTTCAAATGTACCCATGCAGTGATGAAAAGGTGGATCAATATTGTATATTTGTGTAATTTGCCAATATTCCAACTGATATATGGCTGATGTAACGGCTGTAAATATCTGCAAAAATTTCAATAGGGGCCGATACTGATATCAAAGCAATAATATCGTGCATCCCTAGTTTAAGTGTCTTGCCTAAGGGCACGTCTACATGTAACAGCAAGAGCTAAGCTTGAACCCTCAACCCATGATTGATGGTACAGCGACCATCCAGACTGCACCGCCAACATCCCAGGAGCCCATGCTGTACTGGGGCCACGGCACAATGAGCTCTGCTGGGTGAAAATTGGACCCCTAACAGACAAATGTTTCAAAACTCATCCTGTAAAGACGCCGCAACCTTACAGTTGGGAGGGCAGCACGGTGGTGCAGTGGTAGGTAATGTCGCCTCACAGCAAGAAGACTTCTGATACAAATCCCAGTCATGTTCTCCCTGTGCATGAGAAGGTGTTTTCAAGGTTCTTTGGATTTCTAACCATCATTGTTGCTGATATTACAAGAAGAGTTTTGTCTAATGCACAAGCAGATTCAGGTGGCACAGTGGCGCAGCTGATAGTGTGCATGCCTCACAGTTTCAACGTTGCTGTTTCGATCCCAGCCTCCCCGTGCATGCATGTGTTCTCTCCAGGCTCTCCACCTTCCTCTTACGGACCAAAAACATGGTCATGTTAAATGGTGACCCCATACTGCCATTAGGTATGACTGTGAATGGTTGTCAGTCTCTCTATGTGGCCCTGTGATTGACTGGCGACTGCTGGGATAGGCTGCAGCCCCCTGCGACCCAGGAAGGGATAAGCAAAATTGATAATGGATGGATGGTTGAAAGAAGTAAATTCATGAATTGTGCTCTAATGTCCACAACAAAAGCCAAAAACAAAAAAGTCATTTAAAAAAATCATTGATGGTTTTCAGACTCAATTATTCTTCATTACTGAAAGTCTCAAACTTTTTTCTGGGTCTCAGGATGCACACTTGTGCAGAGTTAATCTTTGCATGAATATAAAGCACTGGGCACTGGGCAGACTGCAGGAAGGTCTGCAAATACAGACAGAGATGGTTTCTCTGTTCCTCTGGAGTCTCAAAGTGGTGAAGAGATGAACACTTAAATGTTTTGAATGATTGAAGAGTGCAGGAATGTGTGTGTGCATGAGTGTGTTCAGTGTCTCTTAGTGGACTCGCCCATAGAAAAATGCAGACAGGGAGACACCTTTACAAAGAGAGACAGAACAATTTGTCTGACATGTTTAGGTATTGATGCACTGACAGCCTTTCAACCCTTTATTCAAATTATCTAATAATTTAAAGACGCTGGGTTGTCCCAACTTAATAATAGAAATGATCCAAGTGCACAGCTTTTCTGACATTCTTAGCTGAGTTATTAGCAAAATGTGGGAAAGTGCCCTATCTCGCAATGTTAACAAATCCTTTGAAGAAATCCTAGATATCCAGATTCTCATCACCACCAAAATCTACTGACTTCTTCCTGGCGTGGCGTGTAAATGGGTATGAATGGGCATGAAAGTGTTTAGCTGATACTGATAGACTGCTGACAACCATCAGTGAGTGAATGCCTGAGTGAACGGGTGTGGATGTGTAGATGTGACCTGTAGTGTAAAGCAGCTTTGAAAGTCAAAGAGAATAGAAAAGTGCTACATTAGTTCATGTCCATTTACAATTTTACACATGAAACTATCTCTCTGGTGTGTCTGGTTATTGTCTTCTCTATAAAAAAAGGCATAAAAGCCTAATTAAAAATCTTAAGTTACCAGAAGAAACCAAATAAAAACCATCTACAAATGTACAGGCTGCTTTTTCATTTATTTATTTAAAAGATCAAGTCCATATTTACTTTACTTACTTTTGACTTAATTTGAAAGGGGGGCCGATGCCACCCCTGGACACGCCCCTGAGTAAAGAGGACATTTCCCACAAACGCAGCCTCTCCTCATTTCTGTTCCATTTCTCTTCTCTCAGATCTTGTGTAAAATGTGAGGGACATTGGGATGGCAATATTAAAGGAGCTTGACGCAAAAAAAAAAAATGTATACATATATATATATATATATATATATATATATATATATATATATATATTTACCGGTATATATAAAAGTGGCTATGTCCTTCTCCCCGTGGTCAAGGCTGTGGTCCTTTATGCAGCTTCATGGATTCAGATCTGGCCTGTGGCTTCTTTCCTCTCTCCCTCATTTTTCTCTTCCTTCCATCTAGTGAAAGGCATGGGGGCATGTATGTAAATCTTTTCGCGGTAAAGGAAATTAAATCAAACCTTTTCAACTTGTTTAACAATAAGAGAGCAGATCTAACCATCTCTTCAAATAAGTGCACAGGATGACACCCCATAACGTTTAATAAGATAAATTACTTCTGTGAGTTTACAGCCCACCTGGGGGCCCATACCACCCCCGGACACCCATCTGGACACGCCCCTGGGTGAGGACAGCATGTCCCACAGAAATGATGTCTGCTTGCTTCTGTCCTGTATGTGCTCTCAGTCAAGTCTTCAACTGATCTCAAATCTCAGATGTCTGAGTTTAAAAATCCAGAGGATAAAGATCCGAAGACAAACTGGATAAAATGTGAAGAATTCAAGGCCTTTGATTGGCCGTCAGTCAGGAAAATGACAAATCCCACAGTTTGGTTTGCACAAAATAGGCGTATAAAACAAACTTTAGCTCTGTACTTAGGTCGGATAAACATCTAAAAAAAACTCTATTGTTGTTTGAGTTGCTGAAGTCTAACGAGAGCAGAGCTGTCGTAAACTACCTCATTGACCTGAAGAGGAATGTGTAAAACTCATTTAAAGACTCATTTCTTACATGGCGATATTCCATTGATATGAGCGGAATTTTAAACCACACACTCCTCTATCTGTCCATATGAAGGCTGTCTCGCTGTCTTTCTGTCTGTAGGACTTTTAACCGTGGCTTTGAACCAACTATGTGTCTGAGTCAGTCAGTCATGCAGCAGTAAAACCGAAACATCGCTGAGTGGGGAACATATTTATAGACCAAGTGTGATGTTTCACATTCCCTCTTTATCATCGAGCACACAGCAGCAGCAGAGCACACATGGTTTCATGTGTGTGTGTCTCTGCGTGACCTTGTTTGAGGGCCTGTTACCCAGAAAAATTAGATAAATGGGACACTTGGACAGAACGTGTTTTCTCAGCCTGACAGTGACGACCTCTGCAGAAAGAGCTGAGGCCTTATCTTAAATAGAGATCATCAACTGTATTTGCACAAAGGACAGTTTCTTTGTTTTATTTCTCTCTTACAATATGTGATTATTTGCCTTCTGAAGTTGAGAAGGCAAATTCTAAACTAAAGGTGGCCGAGCCTCCTCTATCAGAGCTCGATTTTGCTGTTCAGCGTGAAGAAGAGGTCTAAGAGCTATTTGTATTTTCTATCGTAGGTGGATTGGACACCAGGATGCAGATTTTCATTAAAACCCTCACGGAGACGACCGTAACTCTTGAGGTTGAGCCTTCAGATACTATTGAAAATGTTGAGGCTAAAATCCAGGACAAAGAGGGCATCCGTCCAGATCAGCAGAGGTTGATCTTTGCTGGAAAGCAGATGGACGCACACTGTCAGACTATGGCATGCACAATCAGAAAATTCTGTTAAATCACTTATTAAAACCCACCTTCACAGACCTGCTTTTACATGATAGTGTCTTCATCTTCATCTTCTACCTTAAGTCTGTTTTACTGTCTTTCAAGCCTTTTGTCTGTTTTTGTTGCTCATTTTAGCTACTTTAACTTTTTCTTCTGTTATTGGTTAACATGTTATTTTCACTTAGTAATGCTATTCTTTAATTAAATTCCCATTTAATTTATTTTATGCTGGATTGCTTTACTTTCTGCCAACGTTTTCATGAGTTCATATTATGCTGTATTCTTATTTTTTTATGGATAACTTTTTGGGCTCTTCTGTTGTTTTACTCTGTTATTTGTGAAGATTTTTTTAACCTAATTTTATTGCTTTTCTTTCTTTTTGCTGCTCATTGTCTCATTCTCCGTTTGTTCTCCAGCCTTCTGCTTTTTCCCCTTTTTTTGCTATTTCTTTTCTTATTGATTTTATACTTGTATCTTTTATTGTGGTCCTCATTGTCTCATTTTATATTGCTTGGTACTTGTATTTTCTGGGTTCTCAACAGGTTCTTATTTGGAGAGTGGAGGATTGAGGCCCATGGAGAAGGCATGGTGGATCCGGGCTCTGGTGAATACGAGGGGCCTGTGATTGTGGGGCTGGAGACTTTGGGGACTGGGCCTGTGTATGGCAGCTTTAGCCTTCCTTTGAGTGCCCTAGAGCAGTGGTTCTCAGGTGGTTTGGCTTCGGGACCTATCATCACCCCTTAATGATGAGCTGCAACCCAAATTGAGGAAAAATTTAAAATCTATTTAATAAAAAGATCAAGCAGTTTGAGCCTGAGATAGAACAGAATATCACAGTATGCTGACACACACAAAAATAAGTTAATGATAAATCAAAATGACCTGCGTGTGGCACTGTTAGAAGGAAATATACCCTTTAACACTTAATTATCTGCATTTTGATTAAAACCAAAAAGTGCATCTTAGGAACACAAGGTTTTCAAGACTATAAATGCAACCGTAGCTGTGATTTCCCTGCATCAGTGGATACAAACTAAACAGCTCTGTATTAACAATATTCAACCAGCAGCACTAAAAAAGCCAGTAAGCCTTTTTAACAGACTCAACAGAGCTTTCATGCACAAACATGAAATGAAAAAGTCAAGCTACTGAGAAGCGGTTTCACAAAACTTAAAAATATGTCGCTTTACCTGTTTATCCACTCACTGAATAAATAAAAAACACTTTTCTATTAAAACACGCATTAATTAGCATTACAGGGTATTATCACCATCTGTTGTTAAGGACTGTAAAAAGACAACACTCCACTGCATAAAAAAATCTTCTTCAAAGTTAAAGCACAGGATTTTTTCCTGGCATTTATTTTTGCCTAAGGGCTCGCGACCCACTGTAAAAGGGTCCACGACCCACCAGTTGAGAATCACTGCTCTCGAGGGCGCGGGTCTGAGGTCAATTCCCATCCCTATATGATGAGGTTGAACTTTTATGCATGATTATGGCCCAACAGATGTAGGATTGCTAAGTTTCTCTTTTTTGCTGATGATATGATTTTATATTCTTCTACATCTTTGGAAAGTGCAACAAATAAATGCAAGCAGCATGAGATGTTCAGAGAAGCCTCCGTTTACTAAAACTTGTACTTTATGCCAACAAAACTAAAATGATGTTCTTCTCAAGGTCAAAGTCACAGGTTCATGACGTCGTTAAAATTTGTACCTTCAGTAATAAGGTGATTGAATGTGTTCAAACCGATGACTTTCTTCGTGTCTTGATGGTCGAAAGTCTGTCTTTCAGCCAGCATATTGATTGTCTGACAAAGAAACTGAGAGTGAAACTAGGTTTCAAGACATACTGTGAGGAAATTCAATTTACACTCTGTTGTGAAGACATGCTACACACATAGGCTGACACCACAGACAGATCCTACGATCATGCATTAATGGAGAGATGTCAGATTGAAGACTTGCTGCTCCTGAAGAAGCGCTGCTGAGTGGTTTTTAGGATCAATGCCTTGCTCAAGGGCACTTCAACAGTGCCCAGGAAGTCAGCTGGAACCTCTCAGGTCTGGGTGCAATGAGCATCATCATTCCTGACTATTCATCTGCACCACCAGCCATGTTAACCCTACTTCAAATTGATGAAGTTTAAGGACCTAAGGGTGCAAACGCTACAACCAGAGGTTCCTGGAGGCAAAGGACGCCAACCACTTTCAGCTGTTAGCAACCACTGTAACCATCGACGGTGCCCCAGGAGTCAGCTTGCATCTCCCAAGCTACCAAACCAACTTCCTAGTATGTTTCAATCAGGACTTGAGCCGGCCACCCTCCGGTCCCCAGTCCAAGCCCTTACAGACTGAGCTGCACTGCTGGTGTGGGACATCTCCACACTGTAAATTAAAAAAAACTATGAAAACTCAAAACTTCACGGTAGCTGTCTACCCTGGATTCTTTAGATTTGGGTCCAACTCATGATTCTAAGTTGTGAGAAAAACATAAAACACAGACGACCTCAGGCAGAAATCAAACCCCAGCATGCTGAAGCATACATGGGATGTGCTGGGTGGCTGACCACTGTGCCAAACCAGCACCCCAGAAGCTCCAGTCTTGATTGGAAACTGTACGCACAGAACTTGGCCGCACCTTAGACCAGTTGTTTTAAGTTTTGCTAACTTAAGAAATGAGATCAACTTCACCTACAAAAATTTACAAAAACAGTTGACATAAATACTTTGATAAAGTTAAAAATTCTTCAATGCCAGCAATTTTCATCATTACAGTACAGCTGCCAAACCCATGTGCAAACAGGCTTCCCTTGAGACTCAATCTGGCCACCTGGTCCTCAACCAAGTACCTTCGGATTAAGCTGAAGAAGCCCCAAAGCTACTACCATCCTCTCTTCTAGTGGAACAAATGCAGTTTCTATTTTTTTGCAAGGAAGAGACTGATTGAAGCAACATTTATGACTGTGACTGATTATGGTGATGTTCTTTACATGCATGCTTCATCATCTTCACTGAGACTGTTGGATCCTGCCTTCCATTTTGTCTCTGGTTTCACACACATCATTGTGTCCGAATGAGAGAGCTGGCTGGTCTTTATCCAGCAGAAAGATGGAACACTGGTACATCCAAACTTCACGAGCTACCTTATTTATGTTTTCCACTGACAAAGTCGTCAGCTGCTGTGGCTTACAGTCTCATGAGCTCTTCATGTATGTTGTTCCTCGGACTCTCTCTGTCTTTGTGAGAAGACTGCGCCATCATCTCAGTCTGACTTGCAGAATCACCTTAAACTGGAGCGCTGTGTTAGTTTAGAGGATTAAAAATAATAATTTAGGATGATCCGACCAGTATATCCACTTCTTTTATGCCTGAATGCTGATTTGATGCTTGATTGAAATCTCTGTGTGTTTTAATCTACCGTTTGTTATTAGTGTGACACTTTTGTGCTGCTGTCTTGGCCAGGACTCCTTCACAAAAGAGATCTTCTTATATCAGTGGGAACATTCCTGGTAAGATAGGGTTAAATACAGAAACTGAAATTATAGTCATAACTGGGGAGGCATAAACTTGTTGCAATGTGCAGAATTGCAGTAAAAGTAGAAACTGTTGCTTTTCTTGTTATTCCAGTTATTAGATCACCTAGTTTCACATGTCTGGTCTACCAGATTTAAATTTGTGTCCCTAAATTAGGGAAATTTAGCAAAATTTTAAGGTGATTGCACATTAAATAAATATATCAAGAGTAACACAGTTGATGGTGGAAATTTACTGGGTGTAAGTAAACAGAAATAAACAGAAATAAACACTGACAAGATACAGTTACACAACTTTATGAGAGGGTATGACCATGTGAGCCTTCAGATTCCAGCAGAATCTAGGTGCGGTGGTGTGAGCTCTTCCTCTCTGAAACAAGATCAACACCTTCATTTCTCCTGATGAACAGGTAACACCCTCAGTCTTTCTGAAAGGTCTTAATATTCATAACAAGACAGCAAATAGAAAACAGAAATATATGATACTCTCACAATGAACCTGAAACCTCCACAGCCTATAGATGTGGTTTCTCTAGTTCAACACACGAGTGCCATGATCATCAACTGGCAGCCCGAGGGCCACATCAGACCCCCACAGCTTCTTATTTGGCCTTTTGAGATTTATCAATTTCAGAAAATGTGCTGGAGAAGGTATTGTTGTTGTTTTAAGGGTGTTTTTGTTCTTAAATCTCAACAATGTATCCCCCAAAACAATTGTGGATTAAACATTGTAATCAGGCATGACATCATGTTTCATCTGTTTAAGAAATCCACCTGTGAGTCAATATTCAACGAGAAAAACCAGCACAATGGAGTGAAACCCAGTGATGGAAAAAGCAAAATCCAAAAAGAAGAAGCCAAAATATCTCAGTTGCCTCATGAAGATGGCAGAAGTGTGGATTATAGGGACTGATCTCACTTTTAAAGGCTGAGAAATACATAAAATTCTTCAAAATAACTTTAAATAAATTAACTATGTGACTTTAATATGTTAATCAAACTAAGATATTTAGGTTACTAAAATAAAATTAAAATTCAGCCCCCAGAACATGTCAAGGAAAAAACTGGCTCTTAAGCAAAGTTAGTTATGACCACTGCAAGTGTTTCTTTATTTAGTGTTTCCCTTTCCTGTGCCAAAAGGGCCTCAAATTAAAGAATATATATAAAGCAAACGTTTCTACAATGAGCTGTTAATCATAAATAGATGTAACCTGCAAACTAGAATAATTATCTGAGACTTGAGAGGCGCTGCCATGTGCGTAAAAGTAGATTTCTATTTTGAATCCGCAGCTCTGGGACCACACCGCTTAACTCTTTCACACATGAGGGTTTTTTTTTTTTCAGTCTGGTCCACCTTGAGCAGAAAATGTCGCCCTGCGTGTAAGTAGGACAGTGAGAAAGCCGAGCTGCTGCATGTTGCCCAGAAACCAGAGAGCCAGTAGCGCTCTGCTGTCTGTTCGTGTGCGCCTGACGCCATTTCAGCTCCCTGCGCACTTCTTTCATCGAGTCAAATGCAGCCAAATATGGCGAAGAACCGCAGCAGCAGCGCTAGAGGAGGCTTCAGCGCACGTAGCTGCGTCTGCTTCCTCAGCGCAAACCGAGCAGCAGAGCACAGAGCCATTCTGCACCGACAGGAAATGTCGGTCTGCAGCCTATGACTATCAAAATGGTGGTTCATATTTCGAGCAAAGCCACAACGCATCTTTTGTCCGCGGCGCGCCCGTCTTTGTCTGCTGCACCAGACTGCAGAGACAGGCAGCAGGGCAGAAATCAGCTGATTAATGAAAGCAGAAGTCACCAAATGTGTCAGAGGACCATGGAGGAGTCATCAGACGCTGCTGCGCCTCCACGACGTCCCCTCATTCTGCGGCAGACGTTTCATTTTAAGCACAAATCACCCAACATCAAGTATCACGCATTATTATAGCATTTCTTTCACTAAAATTCCACCTGCTTGCTCTCACAAGAGTCATTAAATGTTCGCAATCACTCCAATTTGAGCAAAATTACGCACAAGGGGTCTCTAAAAGGAAGCGGGGATTTGGGGAATATTTCTGCGCCATGGGAATGATTTCAATCAGATCAGAATCAAACTCTTTTATTGTTCCACAAAGTCAGATTTCTGTTTCTGGTCTTAAGCTCTATATCAACACTTCAGCCACAAAGAAGACAGGATGCTATTAAATGTAGTTTTTTGTAGCAGCATAAATTAAGAACTCAAGACAAAATGCTCAGTTTGTGTAACAACTGGGCTGGATTCATCTTAAATCTCTGATTTTGAAACAGATTGATGGTTTCTGCCATAACGTGGCCTTTTTAATTTGCTCCTGAAAGTCCGAGCTGAGCTGAGAGAAAATGGTTCAGGTTTTCTGCTCCTTTTGCGCACAACAATCTCCAACAGGGATGGACAAATTTGGTGAACAGGAGCGCCACATAAATTCTTTTTCTCAGTGCCAGGAGGCCACAATGTCACAAACGGACGGACAATGATAAGACAATTATAATAAGCTGTAGTTAATAAAATGAAGTAACACATGAAGCTTTAGTGCTTCAACAGTTTGTATTCTTAAGATAAAATGCAGCTGAAAAGATAAATTCAACAAAGCAAAGCCAGAGTTAAAGCTGCTTTACAGAGGCAGATTATTTCTCAGGAATTAAGGTGTGTTTTGCTTGTTTGTCCTTTTTGTTCCAAACGCATCTAAACTCCTCATAAAGAGGCTCAAATGAACGAGCACAGCCAATAACTTTCAATAAATTCTTACAAAGGAAATAAGCATTTTCCATTAATCTAGATTATACAGATATGCTTATTTTTCTTTAAAAACAAATATCATTCAGTAGTGGGAAACTGAGGGCCCTAAGTTATTCAACAAGGGGTCAAATATTACAGCAGAAAGCACAATGACAGTGATGGGACACTCTGGTCAACAAGAGGGCCTCATTGATTTTAATGGTTTCATGCTCCCAAAAAAGAACTCATAAATCATAATTATTTACAAAAAAAAAATAAAGATTTCATTTTCATTACAATAAATCACATCATTATTTGTAATCTGAAGATTAAATGAGACTAAAATGCTTAATCAGTGAACTCAGAGTTTAAGACTGTCTGAGCTACTTTTTATACAATAAACGAATCAGGTCCTGAGGTTTATTTTAATTTCATTTATTTTCATACTTTGCAAAAGTTTTATATGAACAATTACAGCCAATTAATATATTACAGAAATCAAAACACTTAGCACAATTACAACATTAAATATTTTCCTTTTAATCTGCTGATGTCGCAGTGAGCAACTGGCGGCCCACGGGCCCCTGATGGCCCTTCTCCTCTCTTGACTTGGCCAACAAGTCCATCTAAAATACTAAGAAATTGTCCAAATGAGGCCATCAGGTCAAAGTCTGTGATGAACTAACTCAAGCTAAGATTTTTATACAACTTCATGAGCAAATCAGAAATGAAATAAACTATTTATTATTCAACAAACAACCAGTATTTTTAAAAGAACAAATTATTGGTGTTAAATAAATATTTTATATAATTTTGTGTTTATGGTTGTTTGGACATTTTAGCATTGTCTGGTTCAAGGCCTGTTTTGACCTTTAGTCCCCATGTGTGCAGTCTGACTGAAGGGCCAAATCAAATGATGAGGAGGGCCACAAGGGCCCCTGAGGCTCCAAGCCTCACAACACTGAGGTAAAAAACAACGAGACAGTTTTATAAAATATTGGATTGATTATCTGTGTTTGTTTTTGTCAGTAAATTAGTTTGAGTTGTTTGCTGTTTTGTTTTTCATGTGAAACTTTCAGTGAAGCTCTACTAAATGCTTTTGTAATAAAAATAAATAAAATAAAAATCATGTAAGTAAATTATACCTCAGTGATTATTAGAATTAATGATATGTGGACTATTTGTTCACTGTGTAAAAAAAGACCAACACTTTGATTTATTTCATATTTATTTTTACTTTTGACCTTAAAAGGCCAATTTGGCATAATAATTCCTTTATAATTCCTTTTTAAAATAAGTTTTGAGTTTAGTTTCTAAATTCTTTTGAGTATCAGACCATCTGTGACAGTTTGGCTCTCTCATTAACCAGACAGTTCGTCCGTTTCATTTCTGCCTGTTTAATCATCTTTAGTTGCAGATTGTTCAGGTTGATTTGTGAAGTTGCCTCGGAGGTCACTTTGGGTGACAGGAGCTCCTCAGGCCTTCAGCCAGCGCCCCCTGATCTGCAGCCTGATGCTGAACCACAAACCTCAGTTAATTCAGAATGAAAAGACTTGAGTCCATTTGTCAGTGACCTCCTCAGCTGCTGGTTTATTGTTCTTATAATTCAGAGTTTTGCTGCACGAGGATCTCAGCGGGACCCTCGTGCGTAAATGATGATTAAATTAAATATGAACCGTGAACGAGATTCAACTCATCACCGTGAACACACATGTGAGCTTCTGCATTTTTATCCTCAGACAGACAGAAATCTCTGGTGGCAGAAATCAGACATTTGGACCACAAACCAAAAGGATTCCTTTGAGCAATTAAATATCAGGTTGTGCGCATGCGTCGTACGTATTTGTGCTCATTTTCAAACAACAATCCTGATTAAAAGGAAACCGTGTAGATCTGTAAATATAACACGATAACAATTCTACATTTCTGCTGTTGGACTGTGTTTCCTCTTCTTTTGGACATCATGAATATTTTCATCAGTTTTGTATCCATGTGTCCCTCCGCTCAGTCAGGCAGGTGAAAGAGGAGGCCTGCGGGCTTCGGAGAGGTAAGAGGTCGCTGTGGAGGATTAACCACCGTCTCTCCTCTCGTGACAGATTGTGGCATCAAATATGTGTCTCTAATTGTTTTTCTGTTTTAGTTTTTAGATTTAAAATTGAGGAGTGTGTTAAATATGCATTAAAGGTCAACAGAAATTTACAAGGCATAGAAAAAAAGCTTCATGTGTTTGTTTTAAAGCAAATTCGAGCCACGATATTTGCGTCTGTAAATCAGAAGACATTTTTGTTTCATTTTCACTAACAGGGACAATCTGATGGATGCCAATACATATTCAAACAATATCCATCACTTTATTTATCTATTAATTTTTGCAAAAATGTAAATGTGTGTTCATTTGATTGGTAAGAATTGTTTTAAACGTCTAAGGTCCATGCCAGACAGGGAAGATTATTTCATTTAATATACTTAATAAATATAAAAATAATTATAATAATTGTGATTAAAACAAAAGTAAAAATAAGAAAAAGATGAAGAAGAATCAGAGGATTTTTTTTGTTCAAACTGAATATTTCAAGTGAAAATCTGATCACATTCATCAATCAGAAAAACGAAAAATAAAATCGAAAAATTAGTATTATCTTCATGGTTTTTACAGTCTATACATTCACAAAAAACATCAGATCATGAACAAAACTGGCTTTGAATATTGTGAGATTTGACTTACTGCCATTCAAGTTTGAACATGTATTATCAATTTTTACAACCTATAAATCAAACGTCGCACAAAAAAGTTCGAGCTGATCTTTGATAATTATTGTTAGTCTAGGGCTTAAAAAAATAAACACAGTTGAACTCAACAAAATTAAAAACTGTTGGTCAAAAATAGTGTTGATATTTCGCCTTTTTATTGGTGAATTATCTGATGTGAGGGCGTGCGTTTTGAACATTTTCCGTCTGCGTGTTTTTGTTGGACTCGGGAGAAAAACATTAAACTTTGGTCATTTTCCACATAAACATTTTTGTTGCAAAGAGGGGAAAAATACATGTGTGGCTATCATAAGAGTTGGAACACTTAAGAAAATATAATTAATACAGAATACATTTTGTTATTTAAGCGCACCAAACGTCAAAATGTTGCGCCGTGCGTAAAATGTCAGCGCGTAAAATTGGGTTTCTTGTGGCTTCACAGCTCTTAAAACATTTTTTTTTCTAATAAACATTCTGCATTATGATCAGGCAGCGACTAAAGCTGTGTGAGAAACTGTTCCTGAAGATCCTGGCATAAAAATATACTTTTCCAATAAATCATAAACATTGAAACAATTCATTTCAGAGGAGTGATTTAAGATTCTCTGACCAGCCGCGCGAACGATTTTCCCTCATGATTAACAAAATGTGGAAACTTATGAAGTAAATCACTTATATTCTTTCCAGATGAATCTTTAGGGGATTTTAGCTCAAATGTTAATAAGTAATTATTTGTGATTTTACGCTTAAAGACTTTTATTTAAGCACGTTTCAGGAGCTTTAGCTTTGGATGGTGCTGTAACACTTCATTTGATCTGCTATTTAAATTCCTCTTACGGTCGATCGATGTATGTTGGCGGAATAAAGCTTAATTTTTTAATTTTTCGGACTCTGCAGACCCCCTCAGGGACCTCCCGGGGGGTCCGTGGATCCGCTCCGAGAGGCTCTGACTCTGCGCGTCTCCCTGTGCCAAACATTCCTGTACAGCAGCCAGCGCAGCAGCGGGGACTCCTCCTCCTCTGCTCACAAACCCGAAGCACGTAGCAACAACTGAGCCAATGTGCGCCACGGCGATCCGTCCTACCGACTGCGGTGCCTGGCAACAGAGAAAGACGTGATGACGTCCTCCCCAGATTGCGTATTATGGGATGTGCGGAATTAAAACAACCCGAGGAGGACGCAGGGGGAAGCCAAAAATAATAAAAGAGACAGGAATCAGCGGGCTGCATGCTGAATCATGGAGCTCTCTGCTGTCGGCGAGAGCGTCTTCGCAGCAGAGTCCATCATCAAACGCAGGATCAGACGGGTATTCGCTGCTTTTTTAGCCCCGGGCTCTGTCTCCACCTATTACGCAACACTGTGTTTGTGCAGCACACACCTAAAGCCTTGGATAACGTGATTGTGTTCGATCTGTCTTGCAGGGTCGCTGGGAATATCTCGTGAAATGGAAGGGCTGGTCTCAGAAGTGAGTAAAATAATCGAGGCTGTGAGGGACAGCGCTCCATCCTGGCCGCTCCTACAACTGCACCGCCGCACACTGTCGTTTTATGGATGATTTTAACCATGTTTCCTCTTTGTGCCTCTAACTACACTTCTGCTCTCCCCTCTGCTCTACCCTAAAGCTGCTAAAATCTGCGCCCCCGCATGATTGCATGCCCTGAAGTCCACACTAGCTTTAGCACTGCCTGGGTTTCCCCATGCGTCAATGTCCGCTACGTAGGCTGTAATTGCAGCAGCACGCAGCGAGATTGCCGCCGAAAAAAAGTGCCACAGCCGCGCGTGTGCGTCTTAGGCCGCGATCCGTGCACCGTGCGCACGCTAACAGCTCTCCTTTCTGCTGTCCCGACGCAGGTACAGCACCTGGGAGCCAGAGGAGAATATCCTGGACGCGCGGCTCTTCGCTGCCTTCGAGGAGAGGTGAGGCTCTGACAGCGCAGCAGTAGGCCTCACGAGCTGAAAAAAGACGGCACGGCGCACTTTGCGCCATAAATTTGTGCCAAACGATTAAAAGTCAACCCAGAGCCGAGCCTGGGCAGGTTATGTTTTGACAAAAGAGGTGATCAGGGTTTTCAGAGGGGTTTAAGTGTTCAGCTTTGAGTTCTGAGAGTTTCAGAGTGTGATGCCATTTCCTTTAACAAACAGGTCGTCTCTTTTATTCTCACACATTTTTATTCCACTCATTTCCAAAGAAAACTCCTCTGATACTGTAAAATCTAAAGAGGCTAGATCAGCTGCAAATTGGAGTTTCTGATTTAAGAGTAAATTCAGTCAAAAAAAGCTTTTGTAAATAAGTTTTAGTGGATCTAAATGAGGGTTTTTCTTTCTTAGGGAGCGCGAACGAGAGCTCTTTGGACCGAAGAAGAGGGGGCCCAAACCTGAGACTTTTCTATTAAAGGTGGGAGAATTTTTTCATGCGCATTTTTCGGGTTCACATTTCTGTTTTCGTCTCTTAGAAGATGTGATGAATAAAAACAGCAGTGTCACATCTACAGCATGACTGATTTTGAAACTGCAAGACTGTGACTCAGACTTTCACAGAAACTTGGAGGTAAATCTGTCTGTTACTTTTGTTTTCATCAGTTTGGGACGCATTTTATTTGTTACTATGAAACTTCGAGTAAAAATCCATCCTAGATGAGCCTCATCTCTTTTACCACAGCCGAGTGTAGCTGTAGAGGCAGCCATCAGCCAGAGGCTCCTGAAGATCAGGTCTGATAGTCTGTGGAGCAAAGCTGATGAGGACAGGAAAACGCAAACTGATGTGACATTGAGCTCTGTGTTAGAGGCCTGAACAACTCATTTAATCATTTATTAAAACTGTTTTAACAGGACAAAGGCAAATCCAATGTTTCTATAAGTGAACAGACTGTGATGTGTTTTAGTCATGAAGGTTTTTGTACTTTAATTTGTCTCCAGAGAGGACACAGTCTGACTGATAAGAAAGAAACAAGAGGAAAACTTTTGGACATAAGGGTGTCCACGAGGAGAGAGGGCCAGGTCCTCCCCCTTTACAATCATCCCAGCTTATTTACAGACTTCAGACAGTGCCAGGATTGTGCCTGCATTTTTAAATATTACTGATGTACATTTTTGTCAAATTAAAATTGTTTGGTCTGTCATTCAATTTTACAGAGAAGCTGTCACTGTTCAGAGCAGTGAGCTCAGAAACTTCTTCAGTGTGCAGAAATTTACCAGCACATTTTAAAAAGGAAGGGAGCTCCAACTAAACCACACAAATACATAGGCAACATAAAAATAAAGCAAAATAATTCCGATTAAAAAAATACATATATTAGAGAAAAACGATTTGAAAAATGTTTTTTAAAATTTTTAAGAAATTTTCCTAAATCCATCCAGATTGAAGAAATGATTTGGCTTCATTTGGAGAACTCGGTGAACACTCCAAATCATTTTTGCATCAGTGTGCTGAGTCTCCCTGCAATGGGGCATTTTTTTTTAAACGAATCAATTCAGTTGGTAAGATTATCTTAAAGCAAAACAATTGAGAGATATTGTTTAAATAATTTTAAGATGTTCTCCTGACTTAGTCTAAATGGCACAGAAATGTCAACATTTGGGAAAAGTGGGCAAAGAACTTCCAAACCTTTTCCACAGAGCAGCAGAGCACTTTCACTCAGAAATAAATTAACAACATTAAACTGAAGCAACATAATTCAGAAATAAATTATGTTCAAACACTTAACTGGTTTGGAGAATTATAAACAACTGTCCTGAATCTAGCAACATTGCCATTTTCTGGGTAAAACTATAAGCCTTAGTCGTTCATAAAATTCATAAATTTATCCAAAGAAGCTGAAAGCTTTTGGAGCGGCTGGTGAGAGGCGTGCCAAGTGAGAGAGCAGAGTCTGAATTACCCAGCTGGTTGGCAACATAAATATAAAACCATCAATAAGTGAATAATGGCATAATTACATTTTAAATATTACATCAAATAAATGTGTTTTAACCAATATATAATTTTTTCTAGAGAATTTAAACAGTTTTCTTGGATCAATGTTGTTTGCAAAATTAGACATGTTAGGAAAGCGCTTGGGACTGACATGCTGAAAAAATGAAGGAAGGAAAATTAAATTTAAATAAACAAAATAATAAAACGTAAAATCCCTTTACCTTAAAATGATTACAATTTGTAAACAATTCCTTAAAATATCTACCTAAACCGCTTGAAAAGTTTGCTTTCCTTGCAAAAGGGGGTAAAACTGGAAAGAAACTTCATTTCTAGATTCAAGAGAAAAGCAAAAATAATTTAGGAAAATATTCCAGTAACGCTGAAAAAAAAAAAATCTAAAATTTTTAAGTAATTTACTCGACGCTAACAAAATTTCTTGAATACTTTTTCACGCATCCAAAATACCTAAATAATGAGAACTAGAAATGGGAAAAGAAGCAAGAAGAGAGAAAAGGTCTGCACATGAAGCTGCTGAAAAAGCAAAGATTTAACCAAGATTTTCTAAACTGACTTTGGAGCAGCTTCTGGTGTGCAGAGCTTTTCTCTCTTTTTTCAGATAAGTTGATAACATTTAGAAAAGCATGTGAACAAAAAGTTATCAAAAGAATTAAGACAAAAAATACAAAAAAAGAAAATAGAAATTCCAATTTTTATTAAACAAAAAAAAAAAAGCTAAAAAAAAATGCAAATAATTCTTCTGACAAGTAGGTGGAACTGGCAAAGAGCTTGTCATAAAAGTAAGAAAAAGCTGGAGATCAGCAGAGGTCCTGACACTGTTCAAGTTACTCTAGTGAGTTGGTAATGTTTGGACCAGTGGTTGGGTCTGTAAGGAGCAGGGGTCAAGGGTTAAAACCACCTGCTGTCAACATATTTATGCCGTTTAGACTGAATGCAGTTCAATGGAAACACATGAATTAATCACTGAAGGTAAGATCAGTCTCACCTCATATCTGACGCTCATCTGTCAGGACTATCTGACCCAGACCCTCGCCCTCTTTTGCCCGTTAATAAGCGCGTGCTGTCTGTGTTTGTGCCCTCAGGCCAAAGCCAAAGCCAAAGAGAAGACCTATGATTTCAGAGCAGAGACCCCCAGAGGGATCCAGGTCTCCTACCCTACCCCGGAGCCCGTCATCACCCCGCGTGCTCGTGAGGGTTTACGCGCCGTGGTCCCCACCATCTTCCCCCCGAGCGCCGTGAACCGAGGGGAGAGCGTGCACGTGCGTCTGCCAGAGCCAGAGAGGAGGCCCAGACCTCCTCCCCCTCCCTTTCCTGCTGCTGCCCCTCTGACCACCCAAGAGGCAGTCCGGACCCCCAAAAAGAGGGGGCGCAAACCGAAGCTGCACCTGCGCTACGACGAGGACGATGGAGGCGCGCCGGAGGAGCCTGAGGTCAAACGGGGCAGAGCTCAGGAGGAGATACGTGGTTACTCCAAAGTGTCCAAGCGCGTGCATCATCACCACCACCCACACCACCACCACCACCTCCACGGGGAGACGTCAGACCACAGCCTCACCCAGCTGACCAAGAGGTTCCAGAAGGAGACCACGATCACGCCCAAATCCAGCAGCGAGCAGCGGCACGCGGGACTCACGTACAGCTGCGCGTTCAGCCAGAGCGACCACAGGGCGCACAGGACTACTTTTTTAACGATCCCTCCGCCGAAAAAGCTCAAACCCGCACCCTCCGCGCACCAGCGGAGGGAGTGCTGTCCACCCCGGGAGCCGGCTGACGTCCTCCCCGGCGGCCACGAGCCGTCCGCGCGCTCAGCATCGACGTGGAAGCCGAGTTTGACCAACCTGGACACCGTGACGGTGACGGACGTGACCATGAACTTTCTGACGGTGACGGTGAGGGAGAGCAGCACGGACAAAGGCTTCTTCAGGGGGCAGAGATGAGCGCGAGGCTGCAGACTCATGTCAATCAGTGGTTCTCAACTGGTGGGTCGGGGCCCTAAAGTGGGTCATGGTCCCGGAGTGGGTCCAGAATGTGTGGATAGAAAAAAATGGCAAAGAGCTGTTGATGGTACAGAAGCTTCAGCATTAAGGATGCACAGTATTGGACTTTTGCAGACATCCAATAAGATGGTGTTTTTGAATATTGATCTAGGTGTAAATACAGATATATATTTTTATTGTGAAGAACAGCAAGTTTCTCCTGTTGGGTAAGACTTATATAAAGAGTTTTCACAATGTAGCGCCTTTTTCCTGCTATAGAGTATTTAGGCTGATCTACATGATTAAATGGACCTGTTCATTTTTGTAAAAATACTCACAAATACTCACTGAGATCATAAAGTCATTAATTTTCAGCTTTTTAGTCTTAAAAGTGATTAATTCAAGAGGAAAACTTGAAATAATCATGGTCAAAAAATGTAAAATTGTGAGAAACCAAACTTGAAGATGCTCAGATGACAGAGTAGGGCTGGACGACACGTCCAAAAAATAAAATCCAGGATTTTTCCACAAAATTCATGATTTTAAAATCCTCCAATTAAAAAAACTCAATGGCACAGAAATTGAACAAAATAGGTTTGGATTTAATTTGATCAAAATATGTAACAAAGTAAACTCAAGTCATTTTATTAAAGTAAATGAATTAATTCCAATGTCCTTTCTCTTTGACCAGCTGCCATAACACCACAGTGTCCCAGATTGGGAGTCAATGCAGTGCATCTATTTATTGATCGATCTAATCAGAGTGCATGCTGTAGTTTGGACATACGAGGGCTGTCTACATTGACATTAAAAGTTGAATTATTAAAAAAAAAAAAAAACATTAGCACAAAACTGTTACTGTAATAGAAAATCAAAACTGAATAAAACAAAATACATGCCTAGAGTGCCCCTCAAGAGAAACTGTCTGAAATTCAGGCTCTTTCCAAGAAAGCACACTGATTTGGACGAGGTGCTATTTTTCCATTCAGAGCACAGCACACTGGGCAGCTGTAAGGACATTTTTTAAGTTTCTAAAAAATTGCTAAAGTATATTTATATATTTTTAAATTTACATAAATAACTTTTAAACTCAAAAATTTTAAGCTTGGTTAATTGTTAATTCACAACTTTGTACTTAAGAAAATTAGAGTTCATTGAAAATGGACAAACATTTTTAATTTTTCAATCTTTACCTAAAGCCCGGGCTGTCATATGTCCACCACATGACCATAACCTCGGAATAACATTGGTGAGTGAAATACATCGTTTTACGCACCGCTGATGTCAGTCAAACTAGGGCTGCAAAATTCTGTGAATTTTCAAATTGGGAAACTTCCACAGGAATTTATGGTAATAAACCTGGAATCTACTAAATTAAAGATTTGCCCTTCACAGAGATTTTAAATATATTTAAGGGAAGATATATTTCAGCATAATCTTGACTAAAACTACCAGGTTTCATGCCGTAAACTTGAGAATGTCTCTGTTTTTCCTAAGTCACATGCACACTGCTCACTGCAGGGGTATTAAGGCCACGCTCCCTACATGCACTGTGCTCCTCCATCACGTGCACAGATGGTTTTAGAAACCTGGACCATAAAGGCCTCATTTACATTAACTGAAGATGAAACTGATTGTTCGATAATTTAAACTTGATAAAGTTTTCCTTACAAATAAATCTGTCAAATCTGTTCTTTTTAATAGTAGAATTTGCATAGATGTCTGTCTGTGACAAAACAAAATATTTGTATTTATGTATGGATATGACACAAACCCCATAAATTTCCATAATTCCCATGAAGAGTTTCCAATGTGAAATATTTCCTAAATTCCCAGCTTAACTTCCCTCAGAGGTTTCTGGAAATGTTTCAGCCCTTTGTAACCAGATTCCGTGTTGGGAAGTAATTAGTTACTTTTAATATATTTCTGTCATAATTTAACTTTGTGAGTAACTTGGAAAGTAAGGGATAACAGTTTCTAAAACAGTAACTATGCCACAGTTACTCAAAGTAACATTTAGTTACTGAGTTACCTTTCCGTCATGAACATAAACTGAGGAGCTGAAAAGCTGAACAGGAGGACGAGGAGGAGGAGGAGGAGGAGGAGGAGAGAGAGGTGTTCTTTCAAAAACTCAAAGTGTTTCCTTTATTTTTGTTTTTGACTCTGAAAGACAAAGAACATTATTTAAGTTGTAAGATTTGTTTTAAACCTGCAGATAAGTTTTTAAAGAGAGAAAAGTCAGAAGTAACTTTAATTTAAGAGTGAATTACTGTTGATACTAAATCATGAGTGAAGTGATTTCTTATGTTGTTTTGGAAGGTCATGAGCAGCATTGTGAAAGTTACTATCAATCACTACTCCTAAAAAAGTTATGAAATTACTTATTACCTATCGTCATCGTTACTTTGCATTTAAGTTTTACTCATTCTTTAAAACTGATCAACAACAGGTTTAAAACAAAGAACACAACAGAAAATAACGTTCTCTGTGTCGTTTATGGACATAAAGTCTAAATACTGATAAAAACTTCAGTTGTTCAAAGTTCAGCTCACTCTCTCATCTTCATGATTCATCAAACGTTTGCTCGTCCTGTGTGAACATGAAATCAAAAAAACAGACAATAAGGACCAAAAGTAACTCAGTTACTTTGGTTAGTAACTGTAATATTATTAGTAACTATTATGACTGTTTTAGAGACTGCAGTCCTCCCTTTACTTTAAAGACTCATATCACCCCAGTAACATATTATTGGTAGCTCGTTCTGCCTCAACATGAATAATAATAAATATAAATATGAACATATAAATATGACACTATACATGATTACCACTGTGTCAGGCACAAACCTCTTATCTCCAAAAAAGGCTTCTTTTCAGGAAATAATAAAACACTCGCTACTGAATGAAGAAATATTGTGTTGTCCTGATTATAAATTATTCTTTTGTACTTTTAATGGTTAAAAATGTATAAAACCTGCTCACTGTTATGAGGGGTGAGCAATAGCACTGATTTAGAAGATAATTAAACATGGAGATAAGAGTTCACGGCATGACAGCAGTGGTACACATAAACAGTGTTGGCCTTTGTCATAGATTATAATATATATATATATATATATATATATATATATATATATATATATATATATATATATATATATATATATATATATATATATATATATATATATATATATATATATTTTTTTTTTTTTTTTTACCTATGGGAGACTGGATAGAGTAACATGAGACCCAGCCGGAGAGAGATGACAGATGTGAGGAGCCAGTACTGATGTGTTTGTCTGTAGTTTTATTGGTGGACAGTCTTAGAGCCAGAGTTCTTTTATGAACAACAGGATATATGAGACATGTTCTTTATGGTTAATAAAAGTGCAGTTAAGATGTTGTTCAGACACAGAGCTTCAGTCTTTTAAAAGTCCATACATTTCAAGGATTTAAGGAACAAGTATAAAAATAAGAAAACATCAGCTGAGGTAGTTCTGTTGGTTTTGCTTCAGGCTCCACAAAGTCACCTTGTAAGGTGAAGTTTTGTGATAAACGTTATTATTTATCACAGATATTTATAGAAATATCAACAATAAATGAGCTGAAATGTTCATGTCTGTGAATATATACACACATATACATATATATGCATATATATGTATATATATATATATATATACACACACACACACACACACACACACACACACACACACACACACACATATATAGTTTCTTTCCTGCAGAGATGGTTAAACTTATTTTCTTATGATAAAGAAATAATCCAGGAGGATTGTTCAAACTTGCTGTCACAGGATAATGGGAGTAAAATGAAAATCCTTCCTCTGGTGGCTTCTGTAACGATGCTCTTGTTCAAGATGTTGCTGTCTCTTAGTTCAGCATTTCCCTTTTTGGTCCATTTATGCTCACAAATTCAACATTTCTTATTAAATTAAATAAGTAAATGAAAATGTTATTACATTTGGGCTGCAGTTTCTGATGGTAGAGACACTGATGGGTCTTGAGCCCAGACCGGTTGAGAACCTCTGATACAGAAAAGTGTTTAAGAAGAAACTAACAAACAAACAAGTCTGTAATACTTTATTTTTTCTATATAACTGTCAAACATGTGCATACGGATACATGAGACGCTGCTGAGATTTAACATTAAACTGTGTGTTTAAAGTCTCTGTGTGCTCTTCCTGTTTCTGTCATACATTTATAAACTTTTGAAGAATTTACTTTATTTACTGTTTTATCATTTCATCATAAAAACAACTTCTTACGGCGGATTTTCACGTGTACTCAGATGATGCTGCTGCTTCGACCTGAAGATAAATGTTCAAACTTACATCCTCACCTCACTTTACAGAATACATTCAAGTTTGTGGAGCCTTTTGTGTAAGTTTAAAAATTAAAGTTTATGATTAGATCTTTTTTCTTATTTATTTTTAGCTGGGGAAAGTTGCAAACCACATATGTACTCAAAATTGTGTTCTCTGGCACCTTTTGGAGTGGCTTTCAAACTTAGTGACTTTAGTTTTTGCTCTGGTATACTTTGGAGAAGACTTACATTCAGCTTTACTTTTTGTAAAATCCATCACTGTATGAAAAACAAAACAAAACTAAATGTCCAAATGAGGTCAGAGCAACCATCAAGGACAAAAAAAACTTAAGAGCAAAAATGTCCTTAGTATATCTAATGATTGTTTTTACATTTAATCCAAAATTTCTGCTGCTTTGCACATCATTATAAAGGTGTGCCTCTAATTACAGAACATAACTGGATAATCAAATAATTTGTTGGATTTTGTGCCTGTGGGACAGATCCAGTTTTAGACCTCAGCCCCTAAAGTGAAGACTCAGTCCTCTGTGGTGCTTTTATTTTTCACTTGTGTGGATTTTACTCAGGGGGTGTTAGTGGGGTAAAATTTGGACATTTTTAAGGGCCCATGACTGAGGAGGACTTTGTCAATACTATTTTTTTATTTCTTTACATCGATATCAGCCTTTGGAAACTGCCTTGGAAATTTTTCTACAAAGAGAGAACAAAAATCTACAAACATTTTAGAGCAAAAAGGGAAAGTTAGACAAAAAAAAAAAAGATTTTTTTAAGAGAAGCTCCACACCAAACGTCACTGGATCCCAAACTACACATATTTAAAGTTTTTCTTTGTTACCAGGATACTTACTGAAACATTTAACCAATAAAATCACATTCAGGCTGAAAAGATGTCTGTCGTAGAAATTCTCAAAGAGAATGTTAGTTTTACATGGATTTACACAACATACTAACACATTTAACTGAAATCAAGTCATGGACTGTAATAAGTTTCATTACAGAATTATTTCATCAACGCAGGAGGAAAGTAAAAGGAAGGATAATGGCCAAACAAGCAGATTTTAGGCATAAGTGATATGAAGTTAAGGGCAATAAAACCCCAAAAGATAATGTAGGAGGACCACATCACTTCATCAGGGTTAAAACAGAGGTTAGAAGATAAAAACAGAAGGAGATTTAGATTTTAAAAAACAGGGGGAATTGATTAAAATTCATTATTTAAACGTTTTGGTCACTTTTAAGCCGTTTGTTGTCTTTACAGAGAAAATCAGCTGGAATTATTTGCATGCATGTCAAGAGAAGTGTTCAGTTCACATTTAGAGATAAGACTGTTTAAGTATATTTCAGTCTCTTTGTACAAAATTGTTCTTTTTTAGCCTTTTAGGACGGTGGAGATGTGTATCAAGTTTTTATGCAAGTCTGGTCCAGGCCCATGATAAAGCCTCTCAGGGCCCACAGCTCCTGGACGCTCCCCTGCTTCTTCCACTATTTAATGAAAAGTAACCATACATCACAAAACTATTTGAATTTGTATACATTTGGTTGTTTTTGTGCTGCACAATCGCGCCATATAATCAATAACTGGCATCGCCAATTCCATCAAACGACTAATAGATCTCTGCGTAAAAGTCTTTAAATCTTTCTTGAAACGCTGAATTACGCTGCAGATTGCGGCGTTTTTATGTCTTAACAATTACTTAGCGGCTAAAATGAGCTGACAGTTCCTTCATGTTGCGTTTTTTTGTTGGTATGATTTATTCAAGCACGGGTTTGGGGGGAAGGGGTGAGCACACCCAAAGGGTTAAAAATGCGCAAAGGGGTTAAAACGTGCACATTTTGGATTTCATTCTAGTTTTATGCGTCTGTTTTTAGTTAATTTTGGAGCTTTGTCGTGACATGAACATTTGCAACTGCTTCCACACATCTTCACACCGTTCACGTGACCCCGCTGGGTTCGCAAAAAGCAGGCCTGAGTGCAAGCTGAGGAATTCCTGCAGGAAAACGGCTTCTGTTTCTAAATTTTGCCGTTTTATCGTCAAAAAGCACAAATTTCGACTTCGGGGAAAATGGAAGATGGATGAAGAGCTTGGATGATGCCTTTTATAGCACCTAAGTTTCACTGGCGTCATAATCATAACCACTGGTTTGATCACAGCGCACGCGCACAAAGCTCATGGGGCGGGTGAGGCCTTAAATGGGACAGAGAGCGCGCTGGTGTTTCAGTTCAGCGCCTCCAGAGACAGTCGACCTCATGGATTCATGTAACTGCAGTGTGACAGGATGGGACACACGAAGTGTCACCCAGCTGTGACCCCGCTCTCAGTTCAGTGCACAGGGGCTTAGAATGCAATTTTCCTCCCCGTCTGAGGAGTCCGAGATAACGCACAGGCCGTGATCCTCCCCATAAACATTCAGCTTTTCTGTCCGCTCACTCTGCGTCACCTCGCTCCACGCAGGCCTCCTCAGAGCGCAGGGAGGATCCCGGCTGCACCGCGCAGATAAGAGGCCACTTCTTTCACGCACAAAGACTCCATTCATGTGACTTTGCTTTGTCCGTGTGGGACACAGCAGCCAATGTGACCGCGCGGTGGTACTCCCGAGAGTCTGAATCAGCGTTTTAACTCACACAGCAGGGGCGGCTGTGGGCATTTGGAGGCCCTGGGCAAAGACCAATGTTAGGCCCTTTGCTGTAAAAGCATTTATAACACGTGGATTAAATAATATGAGGCTTTTGTAGGGCATCTGAATGAAGCAACTCAATGATCTTCAGTCATGTTCTACACAAAACAGGAATAAGTAGCAGTGTTTATATAACACAAAATTTAGGGAAATGTTTGGACAAGAGGGTGAAAATATTTGGAGCTGCTCCCAATCAGCTCTAGACATTCTCCCAAATGGTACAAAACTATTTAGGCAATTTTTATTTTATCAAAGCCAGTTACTTTAGAAAAATGTCATTCTATCAGAAATAACAACACATTTTAATGTCAGGAGTTTTCTTGGTAATAACTTGGTTCACAGCAAAATCTGCAAAGACAAATGAACACTATCACAGTGAATATCAACACTTATTTAGTGTCTATGTGGGTCCACACCCCAAAGTGTGTTTTCAATCTTTATGGAGAGTTGGTGCTTGAACTCTCACTAAATGTAATGTTGACTCTTTTTGGAGTTAAAATTCAAACTTTGTAACACTAAACAGTGTGACTTATCCTGTATGTCAGGAGTGCACTCTCTCAGAGTATAACTACTTAAGTGTTGTGACACTGCAAAGTGTAAACATTGCTGAATTTATTTACCTTATACTAACGGGGAAAATTAGCTTAAATATAGATAACATGTTTGGTTAGAGAACATATAAATGACAGAGGAAAAGCACTGCAGTTTTCATGATGTGGGCTTGTGGCATCTACTTGTCCAATAACATGGGGCGGGCAGAATGATTGACCCTAGAATTGTCACTTACAGGTTCAGAGTTAAAGATCCTGAATTGGATTTGATTTACTGAAACATCATTGATACATTTTGTTTATAACACCAACTCTTTTTCATTTTCAGAGATTTGACTCCATCCGGAGTGAAATTAACTCTGCATGAAATTAATCCTGAAATGTTGCCAACACCAACATTTGAACTCTAAATTTTCAGTGTAATGAAACCTTTTTAATTGAATTTGATCTGATTTAGTTACAAATAAAATTGCATTCATAGGCTGCTGCATGCAGTCTGTTTCATTTACTGTATTCATTAAGTGGTATTCCAACCCTACTTGGCCATTTGCAGGATATTGACCTACGCCTACTGTTGTCAATTTTTGTTTTTTTCTTTTTTTTTAATTGTCTGTCTTTGTTTTGAAGTTCTCATAAATAAATGTTTTTTTTTCTTAAATGGAAAATATAAGTATTTGGGTTAAAAGTAAAGTTTGGTTATACCTTCTTGAATTTAGGGCGGATCATTTTTTTAACCTTCATGGACCCCCTTTGAGGCTGGGCACCAGAAAGCTTTCCCCTTTATCCCCCCCCTTATGAGCGACCTTGAAGATACCTCATGCATGATTCCTTCAGACTAAATCTTGAGGCCCTTTGGAGCACAAGGCCCCAGGCAACTGCCTCTCTCTTTGCTTAATGACAAACTTACAAGGTCTATGGTGCATCATTTCAAACGGATAATTCTGCTGTCACGTTGTTCATTTGCTGAAGAGTTGAAAATTAAATGTTATTACAGTTGGAGAACAGTCGTTCCTTCTTTTCATTGCAGTACATTCGAGAAAGCATGGCCAGTAGAGGTAGTTCATTCGGTATCAATCGTGATTTCTTCTCAAGCTTTAGTGGCGCATTTCAATCATAATCACACCCACGGCCTGCTTTAAAATCCACAGCCTTTTGCAGCGAGAGTTTCCCCTTCAGCTGAGAAAACATCCGGCCGACCTCTCCACATGTGCGTAATTTACGCACGGGCATCAGGCCCCTTAACCCTTTGATCCTCTCCTGCCTGAGGGCCTGAATAATAAACACCCACAGAGAGGAGCTGATTTTCAAACTCTCAGGTTGAACCTCCACAAGATGTCGCCACCCTGCAGCAAACGCCTTGAAACGGTGCCAAGCTGCTCTTTTTTTCCGAGCACACAAAGACCACAGTGGATTAATCATCGGTGAAAGCTGGTCACGCATTCCAGTTTGGTGTACAAAATGAGAAGCTGTTGAGCTACAGGCGGATCCTGCTGGGTTTAGAGTTTGGGCCGTGAACGCCTCATCGAGGCCGCGCTTTGAGCTCCAGATGTGAGGGTGGTGCGCTGTAGCAGACTGCCACTAGGTGGCGCTAAATCACAAACAGACATGTATGTTTGGTTCCTATATATGACCTGCTTTGGTAATTGGCTTTTAAAACATTGATTTATTCATTAACTTGATTATTTGTGTATTTATTTTCACCACAGAGAGGCAGAACTTGTTTTTGAAAACACAGAGAGGCACATCAGATAACATTCTGTTACGTTTTTGTTATACTGTAAAGTTTTCTCATCTTATTAAAATAAGTGAACCACTTGATGATAATCAACTGTGTCACGTGGGGGAGAAAATAAAAAGCTAGGACGATTCTTAGGGCCAAATATACTCTAGAATATTTGTTAGTCCATTGGTTTCACTCGGTTTTATTTGTTAAAAAACTAGGGGTGCGTTTGGCTTTATCAGAAAGTTACCAAGGTGTGATTCGAGAGAAAAACCTGGCAGGAGTCAAGAGGACCTGATACTGTTACGTAGACTTGGTTTTATAGCTGCAAAAACTTATATATGTGCTTAAACTTTGATATTTTAAGAGGGACAATGTACATAGTACAAAGGAGGATAAGGGACAATACATTTTTATAAATTAATGTCAGAATTAAGAAAAAAGTCAGATTCTGAGATTTAAAGTCACATTTCCGAGATTGAAAACCAAAATTAATTACAAAAAGTCAAAATTCTGAGATTAAAGACAGAATTTAGACAGAAAAGTCAATATAAAGAAAAAAATCAGAATTTTGAGATTAAAGTTAGCATTTCAAAATTAAAAGGGAAAAAGTAAGAATTCAGAGTAAAATTCGAAATTGATAAAAAAAAAAAAAAAAATCTGAATTCTGGGAATAAAAAAATATTACAAAGAAGTCAGATTTTGGGATTAAGTCAAAATTAAGATAAAAAGCCAGAATTTAACAACATAAGACTTCTGACAAAAAAGCCTGAATTCTGGGATTAAAGTTAAATTCGAGAATAAAACTAAGAATTCAGAAGTCCAGACAGGATTCAGAAAAGAATGAAAATGAAAATTCTAAGATTATTATTCTAAGATTATTATTATTAGAACATTGACATTCAAGTCTAATTAAGGGAAAAAAGTCGGGATTTTTGACATTTCCGGCAGAATGCGAAAAAGACCGAGTAGAATAAAGGTCAGAATTCTGACTTTAATCTCTTAAATTCTGACTTTTTTCCCTTAGAAATCTAACTTTAATCTCAAAATTGTACTTTTTTTCTATACTGTCTTTGAATTCCTTGAGAATCTGACTTAAATCTCAGAATGCCGACTTCAGGATTCTGATTCTGTAATGCTGAGTTAATACGCTTGTGGTTTTTCTGTTGACACCACAGACCTATGAATGTTAGAAATTTCTTGTATTTCATGCAACCAGTGCATGTGGGCCACGCTCTTTTCAGTTGAGACAAAATGCCACTTGTGACGGTCTCTGCATTGAGATTTCTTCAAAGAGGAAACGTTGCAGAGGTGAATAAGTTAAACCTAATTCAAAGCTTGATTGAATGAGTTAATTAACCGCAGACAGTCTCTGAAAGGAGGCTTAAAGATTGCGCAAAGACACACTTCAGTCCTAACAGATGGCTGCAGGCTTTAAAACGACTGTCTCAAGAGAGCAGACCCTAAAGAGCTGCAGAGGATGGGGGGAGGGGGGCAGACCCCAAACAACTGGATCAATCATGAGAATGAGAGAGAGAGAGAGAGAGAGAGAGAGAGAGAGAGAGAGAGGCGCATAAAGCGGTGCAGCAGAGCGCTCCTCCTGCTCTCTCCCTCTCTCACTGACGCAGAGACATTTTCCAGCCATGCTCCGCCGCCCTCTCCTCTCTGCGTGTTTACTTCTGCGTGGATGAAATGTTGCTGCATGTGATTATTTTGATGTTCATGCGGAGTCTGCAGCTGGAGATCTGTGCAGCTGATCTGTGCAACTGGACCGGGAGGTGAGAAACTCGATATTATACACGATGGGATATTTACGCACTGATGGGCTACTGGCAGAAAAATCAGGCTACTTTTCATACTTAGAGACCATTCGGACTGTTTAGTTCAGTGTTAAAGCAAATGTAAATGATTAATTTCACCTTAAGATTTAAAAAACTTATCTGAACTAAGTAATCAGGTTTTCTTCAGGGATACAGGAGTGAAGATTACAGATAAACTGAAAATCCAAGGCGTACCCTGCAGCTGTATCTTGCTAAATGTTCCTTGGTATGATGTTCTTCTTTTTGTTGATATGCTATTATCTCCAAATATAACTCATATAATGTGGGTACTGATGTAGCATAAACAAGCTTCTGCTGTCATGTGTCCATTTACAGGACATTTTAACTTATTTTAATTTTATTATTGTAATTTTTAATTTGTTTGGCTTTTTTTTTTTTTTTTTTTTTTTTTTTACATTTTTACTCACTTTTGCAAACTTAAATCACATCTGTCATACTATCTGCAATACAGTGGCATATAAATAAGTCTAAAAACACTAAAGTGATTTAGCATTTTAGCCTTTCAGATTCCTATGCTCATGTCCCAGCCTATGGGGTTTCAGAATAATCTTTTACGATACATGCCTGAAACAAGGTTTTGACCAGGTTTATACATGCATAAGACATTTAAATGTCTTTTTTTTTCTGCAACACAAAATGCATCTGATCTTGCACCGCTTTTGAATTTTAAAGTGTTACAGTGTGTTTAAAAGGATGGTTGCTAAAAAACTGTTGACAAGGACTACAAAAATGGCCGGGGACCACAATGCAGTCATTTCTTGTTGTTATTCAATGATTGAGTGATTTTCACAACCATAACAATTGTTCACGAGGAATTCTCCTCAGCCCTGGTCCTTAGAGACTGAGCTGAACTGCTGCTTTTGACTGGGTGAGATGCAATTCCCAGTTCATACGTCCAAGTCCCGAGGTGAAGAGAACACGACAAGTTGAACCGCCATGTTGCAGTTCCGCTTGATAGTGGCTTTCTACTCTTGCTGAGAAAGCATAAAAAAATTGTGGAGTTTATGTTTATGCGTCCAGATTAGCAAGATGAACTTCATGTGGAAGTTAAACCTTTGTTTGCCACTAACCTTTTCATCATCAATAATCAAGGAACACATGGAAAAAGAGTGTGATGCTAACTTCAGGGTTAGCAACAATGATTGCAGACTCGAATTCAGACTAATTGCTAACATTTGATGCACACCTTTGCCAGTCCCCTTGAGGGCCCTTGCCTTCCTCTTCTTGATGGTAAAACCACCAGTGAACCCCTCTCCAGATCTCACTGACATTGCTAAATCATGTAACCTTTCATTTTTCCAGTGGTTTTGCCGCTGCTGTGGACTCCAGGATCGTCCTCCAGGTGCATCTGCGCTGCACAGAGGGCTCTGTGAGGTGGGTTTATCCAGGCCAGTCTCTCCGGGTGGTCCTGGAGCCCAACCTGTCCTCCTCTAAGCGCACCACCATCTGCATCAAACCCTATCCCTCCCTCAGCGGAGCCAGCGTCTTCATAGAGCGCTCCGGGGAGCTGGAGCTGCTGGTGACGGACAGTGGAAGGACTGAGCAGCGGCAGGTATTCTGCTTCAGGGCGGATGGTCCTCACAGGCCCGCCATCTACCTCCAGTCCAGCCCGCTGAAGGATGGAGCCTGGAGCAGACGCATGATGGGATTCAGATATGAGCTGCTGGGGAACAGAAGTGCTGCAGACAACATGGGCCTGGGCGAACTGCAGAGTGAGTAAACCCGGTTTTAAGTCCAGAAAGTCAAGCCATAAAGAAATCCAGTTAGACAATTAGAACATAACCACTGTTTTCTGATTTGGGGGACTTGTTTGCCGTATTAAAGGTATACATCAACATTTTCTTTGTTTTTGTGTCTTGCCTCACTCCCGAGTCCATGACAACAGATAGGCACCATTCTTTCGACTGTGTGTGCAGTAACAAGAAAGAGACAGACAAAGCTTGCCCACCGCGAGTTAGCTAAGCTCAAACACTGGGGGTCAATGGGTAAAGCTAGCCTGCCTCTGCCTACAGTCATAAGATAAACTCTCCAGCAACTCTAAAGGGTCCTGTGTGCTTGTTGTGACTTAGTAGGTCAACAAAACAAAGGCTCTGTTTAGGAGTGGAAGAAGATAATGATGACAGTAGAAGATAATGTAACATAACGCGGTAAAAAAAAGTCCCAATGAGCACACAGGACCATTTAGAGTTGCTGAAGACTTCATCTGATGACTGTAAGCAGAGACAGGCTAGCTTTGCCCATTGACTTCCATTGTTTGAGCTAAGCTAACTTGCGGTGCACAAGCTCTGCCCATCTCTTTCTTGTTACTGCACATAGTCAAAAGAATGGTATCTATCTGTTGTCATGGACTCGGGATTAAACACATGGCATTAAACACTTCTAGAGTCATGTACTGCACAATTTGCTGCGAAAAACATGGGAACAAAAAGTCATAATTGCTAAAACTGGTTAATTAGTGACCATAACCCTGCTGTGAGTGCAGCTGCTGGTCAGTCTTATGTTTTGTCTGGCCGTCTGGTTTCCATCGTGGGACAAAGCAGAGAGGGCCGAGCAGACCCCAAGGCTGCTGGAGGGCAACAGGCCGAGGGGTCTGAATCGAGTCTGCAAATACTTTTAAGATTCCACAGATGCCTTCACATTGTGCCTGTCTGTTTATTAGCATTTATCCATGTGTGCGGGCCTCTCCCTGGGCGCTGATGTCACTCTGTGTCCATAATAGACATCTGCTGGTTCATCTTTTCTGCATCTCCAGACTGGCAGAAGAATTTGACTCCTGCCGTCTCCTGCGTTGGCACAGGGTCATTCAATTAGGGGAACATAATGGGAGTCAAACACAGGGGTCAAGTCAAGAGAGAGGCTGTTTGATGTGGTGGGTAGAGGGCCAAAGAGGCAGCATTCCTGCATTTTAACCCTGGTTTCTTTACTCCTCGATGTGAAAGGAGACAGATTTTAGGTCAGTGAAGTGGAGAGGAGGAGAGGTGACACCCAGTAGTGCAAAGGTGTCAATCACAGAGCGTATGGTCAAGAAATGTGTGACTGGTTGACAAAGAAATCAGGGAGAATTGGAAACTCATACACAGCAAATTAAGTGCAAGAGTTACTCATACTCTGGATGGAGTCAAATCCCTGAAAATTTAATCTCAATTGAAAAAGAGTTGGTATCAACAAGTGTAAAAATGATGTTTCAGTAAATCAAATTCAAAGGTGTCACTACAAGATCTTTAACTCTGAACTTTTCACTCTGAACCTGTAAGTGACACCTGTAGAGTCAATCATCCCACCTGTCCCCCGTTATTGGACAAGTACCAACAGATGCTACAAGCCCACGTTATAAAAACTGCAGTGCTTTTTTTTGTTTGTTAATTACGTTACCTAACCAAACCTGGCGTCTTTATTAAAGCTAATTTTCCTCAACAATATCAGGTAAATAAATACATCAATGTTTAGACTTGGCAGTGTTTATATAAAGTTAACACTTAAGTAGTTAAATACATAGTCAGAGAGAGTGCAATGCTAACACTGCACAGAAGTGTTGATCAAAAGTCACACTGTTAAGTGCCATACAGTTTAAAATGTTTAATCTAAAATGAGTCAACATTTACACTTGAAGAGAGTTAAAGTACCAACTTTACAAAAAGAGTTAAAAACAACTGGGGATGCTCGATATTATCAAACCAACATTGGTATCAGCAGATATGAACATCTTTATATTTACAGCTGATATTTTGACAACAGAAATTGAAAACAAAAATCCCATAAATTGTCTGTGATATCTGTAAAATGTAAAATATACCATGATGCTTTTCTTCATGTCTACTTCTATAAATGAAAAGTGTAATTTATTAAAGAATAAAATGTTTTTCTTGCTTCCCACTCGCTTCTAACACAAAATTCGACTGTAACCATAAAAGCAATTGGTCAGTTTAAGGAAAGTGGAGACTTTGTGCTCTTGACACAAAATATCAATATCAGTATTGGTGGTGATGGAATTGGTAATACTGGCAAAAATCCAATTTCTAAAAAGCCTAAAAACAACATTTTGTGGCGTGGACCCATATAGACAAGGTGTGTTAAAATTAACTCTTACAGTGTTGATTTTTTTCTATTCAGACCTTGCTGTGTAGGTGTCAAAATGATGAGATTTGTGTTTATTTGTAAATGATAAGCAAATAGCCAATCAATGTTAAGGATTTTGGTTTAGCTTGGTAAATCATTTTTAGGGAGTCCTGATCGACAGTCCACCACTGGATCAGCCTCTGCATCAGCCCTCTTAATGCAGTGGAGAGGGCTGACTCAACATTTAAACTCAAGCGGCGTAAACCTGCTGAACTTTGTCAGAGTGTTAGCACGATATTCTTCAAGTCAGACTTTGAGATGCAGCAGATTGCACTGCAAATGAGTTGTGTTGCTATCAAATGCCGTAATCCATTTGCCTTCATCATCAGTTAAGCCAAAGCTTCTCGTTTCAATGTGGGCCTAGTTTAATTTTATTTGGAGAATCTGCTGAGGGGCAACCAAAAGAGGGCTGCGGGCCATGCAGGGCCATAGTTTGGACACTGCTGTTATAATGTTAACACTATTTGCCATCAAACAGCCACTAAATAATTCATTATTTTCTCTTCCCACAGCTTCATGTAGACCTTGCAATGATACTGAACTCCTCATGGCGATCTGCAACAGCGACTTTGGTAGGTCAACCTCATCCACAAACCAAAGATCTAAATCCACACCATAACCAGTATGTTTTATCACAGACATAATGTGTCATAGCAGGGGTAGAAAGAGTCCAAAAATATTAAACTAAAGTAAACCAACAGTCACTTTGTTAAACTTTTACTCTGGTACAAGTAAAAGAGTTTCTTCAGAACCAGCAGATCTAAGTTCTTTAACTACAAATGCTAAAATTTCTTGCAGATGAACAGAACTTTACTTTATCAAGGCAGAGTAGAAACAACAGGTTGTCCTGAAACTACACTTCCATGAATAGTTAAAGAGGTGGTCCAGCAATTTATGTAAAGAATAATGCAAAGATACCAGGTCCTCTTCTTTAATGCTTGTTGTTGAGGACATGGCTCTTGTCTTTTTTGTTTCAGTGGCCCGCGGCTCCATCAAGAACGTCTCCCACAACTCAGAGCATCAGACCTCTCTGGTGGAGGTATCAGCAGACCGGGTGTACCGACAGCGCAGTGGAGTGTTTGAGCAAGAACCGTCTGCCTCTGCCTCATCTACATCAACCATGATGTGGCGTGGACGCATCAACACACGCCTTCAGTGCCACGTGAAGCCTGGAGACGGGGAGTTCCTCTTCACAGGGTCAGAACACTTTGGGGAAGCCTGGTTAGGGTGTGCCCCGCGATACAAAGACTTCCTGTTCGTGTATCAGACCGCCCGGGCGGCACATCAAAACTGCTGTGACTTCCCTTTGGACTGAGGAAGTGTGGTTGTTTTAGCAGCGCTGAGTACTTATCACACCCCTGCACTGGCACTGTGGGATCCCTCTGATGTTGTCATGTGGCAGCGAGGTGGCATCAGGCATCACCAGCAGGGACGCAGCTTCTGAACCGCTGGTTAAAGAAACGTTAAGGGGAGCGGAGCAGAGCAAACAGCGGGGCCTCCTGCACCGAGGCTCATTGAGGACTGGCCTTTGTCTCCCCCCCATCACCACCCTCGGCCCTGGAGACCAAGAAGGGGTTGGGTATCTTCTCCGTCTTTGTGCTTCAACCGTCGCTCATTTTGCTGCCTCTGTGTGAGAACGGCCTTTTGAACCGAGGTGGGAGGTGCCCTCAGCAGTTTGTCCCAGTGAATAAGCTTGTAAACATGAGTGTGAGCTCTTTATTCGGATTTTTAACTGCACTATCTCCTTTTCTTTGTCTATTTATGTTTTATACATTACACATGCTCTTTGATACAACTGATTGCATAACAAATATGTTTGTGGGCATATTTTGCTTAATAAACCATCAGAGGACTGCACTTGAGATCCAGTTATTTGTTTTTTATTTAAAAGATGATCTGTTACGTGGTTAAATTCAGGCAAGACTTCTATATTTAGGGAGGGTAACGGTCTATTGGTTGGGTCCCAACCAAGTAGCAACTTAAGGATTGAAAAATGAAGCCTTTGTGGAAGTGTCAAAAATGGCAGTTCCTCGAGCGTCCACTTGAGGCTGGCTGCAGGAACCCTGGGTGTTTTTTTGAGCCAAATAAACATATTTACCGTCTGGTCTGAATATATAAAATCTATAATATATCCAAGTATTCTTACTGTACGGGGGATGAATTTTTGATATTGTGCCCATTTTTATTTTATTGAAGATTATCAAATTTTAAAATTAGGTACATGATTGGCTTGGCGTCAAGTCCTTACAGAGTCACTATTTGTTAAAGCCTGCCTAAACACGGTATCTCTTTGTGTGAATTGGTTGGTAATAAGTTAAGTTCAGAAGACTTGCACAGTATTGGCTCCTTTGATAACCAAACGACTGAGGTCACATGATTTTGTCCAATAGAAAGGTGAAAGGATTGTGTATTTTTGTTGGACAAACCAGAAGTCAGCATTATGCTGGTTTTCTCGACTAAAATCATATATTCATTGTGCTCTGGGATCGTTGCTCATAAAAAGTGTTGTGGCAAACAAAAATTCCTGAAACTTGAAAGCTGTGTTCATCATGATAATCTTCACAAACAAACTTAGCTTATACAACTATAAAGGCTTCAATGTAATTGAAAAACTATTGTTAAGCTATTATGGAACGACATGGTCAATTTGAAAATTCATGAATAAAAATAATTATATTTTAGCATTAAAAATATCATTTTGGTTAAAGAGCTTCTACATGCTGGTGGATTAACCATCACAGAAACATCAAAATAATTTTGGTAATTATCAGTGCTGTTCATTTAGGGTAGCTGTGGTATAAACCTCACATTAGGTGGTGGTCTTATAAGTTTGTTAAGCCCTGTATAATGGCCCAAAAAGCCAAAATCTCAACAAATTAAACAAATTACCACAAACACGATGCAGCACTGTAATAAAAAAATACATTTATTTGTACATTTAAATCGTATATCTTTATTACAATGTAAAAACTGCAGTATTGTGAGGTTGCTTAGAGCATCAAATCCCAACAATTCATCCTTTAATCTGTATGTCACACTCTAATCATATTTATAGTATAAATGTATGTGTCTAAAAGATTATTTTGATTAAAGTTTGTGCCTTATAACCCAGAAAATACAATTTTGGTGTAAGCAACAAAATGGAGAAGTGTTAAACCTCTCTATTTGCATGTTTATATGTCTCTAAATTGGAAACTCTTTGCTTCATGTGGCGATGTAATGAAGTGAACAGAGCTTATCAACAGTGCATAAAAATCTAAATTTCATGAGCTCCTCCCTGTGCTCTGTCTGATATGCAGTGCAGTAGAGGCTTAAATGAACCTACACCCCCCATTTCCCATCATTTGCTGCATAATCTTCAGTTTTTTGAGGAGAAAAGGATTTAGAGCTCAAGTGTCCTACAAGCTTTTTGTGTCCCCTTCCCCTTCTGCATCCCGTCTTTCCTCTGTAATCAGATTCTCATGATAATAGGATATCCCGACCATAAAATGAAATACAAAATCACCTAAATTAGTGAAATCCCTGAGAAGACTGAATCAGACTTTTCTTTGGCGTGGTGTGGCCCCTGCATCACAGCCCAGGAAGACAAATGGACAGATGTGAGGCCCCCTAAGCTTGGGGGATCCTCCCCCTCGGCCCCTCCCACAGGACCAGAACAATTAATTGACTTTTAAAGAAACTGCTCTCTGGGCCTATTCCACACTTCTCCTTGGCTGAGCAGCGCTCACAAATTGGTGTGTTGGACTTTTTATGAGGACTAAATAGCTGCCAATGAAAGTGTAAATGACTGTGAGCTGAATGGGGCCCGCACAATGGCCCCGGAGCGACAAGGCCCCTGGCAGACATAATGAGCATTGTCACGGCTGCTGTCATCCAGAAACCATCAGGACTCCTGAATCCCAGCAGCCAGGGGAGGAGCGAGCACCCATTTAACCCTCACTCGGGACACATTTGGGCTTTGTGCTTTATGATGTTGTTACTGACCAAATATCTCACTTTTTCTCTGCCTTGTTTGAGCCTTTTGACTGATTTTATTTTATCTAAACTTAATCACAAAGAAGAACCATATACAGGTAAGATATCTCAGCATTTAGACTTCATCTGTGCAGTGATACTGGCTTTGGTGTATTTAATGGCCTTAAAAGTGAAGCCATATGTCACACATAAACACTTTGAGCACCAACGACTTAATTCTCCTGTGGGAAACTTAGCTGGGTTGCAAAACTCTGGGAATTTTTAAAGTAGGAATTAACAGGAAGTTATGGGAATAAATGTGGAATTTATGAAACGGAAGGTTGACCCTTAACAGGTTTATTAAATACAGCTAGTAAAACATATTTTAGAATAATCTCGAGTATACTTCAGAATATCTATATTATTCCTCAATCACATGGACACAGGACACTGCTTACTGCAGGGGTGTTGAGGTCGCACCTCTACATGCACTGTGCTCCTTCATCACATGCACAGATGATTCTAGAAAACTGGACTATTGAGGACGCGCATGAGCCCATGGACATAAAGTGAAGTTGAAATGGACTGTTCAATAAAATAATTAAAACTTGATAAAGTTCTACTTAAAAATAAATCTGTTGAAATGCAAAGTTTTTTTAACTGCATTAAATGTGACAAAATAAAATATATTTATATTTGTTTGAATATGATACAGTTCATTAAAATTACCCCCCAATTTCCAGTCAATTCCCATAAATTCCTATAAAAAGTTTATGAAAATGTTCCACTCTTCTGTGACCCTAGTTGTGTTCCTTCTTTTCTGCCATGTAGACAAAGATGTACTGTACATCTAATCTAGAATCTTTAGTCCCTTTCACAGGACATTCCCACCAGAGCGCTCTACCCTCATTACCCCTGAGGACAGTCCTATTGATTCATAATAAGCATTGATATTGGTGATTATCCATAGTATAATATGGTGTCACGGAAACACAATGGAGCACTTCACAGAGGGAGCTCCACCCTCACATGATGGGTTTATACGGCTAGTTAAGTTGAACTATGGTAAAGCTGCAGTTTAACTGAGGCCCTGTCCATACTGGGAAGGAAAGGATCTACATTCATTCAAGAAATGTGTCTGTCCACACAAAAACACTGTAGTACATATTCCAGGCCTGTAAGTGGCGCTGTAACACTGCCACAGGCACAATAATAATAAAAAAAGATCTTATTTATAGAGCACTTTTAAAAACTTAAAGAAACTTTACAATAGATAAAACAACAAAACAATTAAAATGATTTACAACATTAAAGGGCACATTAACAATACTCAAGTTACATAAAATAAACACACACTCGCACACAGATACGTACACACAGACACACATATACACCTTGCACGGTCACACACTGAAAGCCTGTTTAAAAAGGTGAGTCTCAAGATATCTGGACGGGTCGGAGCAGTTTTGTAAGTGAGGGGGGAGAGAGTTCGAGAGGTGGAGTGATATAGAAGGCACTGGCCCCCAGGTTTAGTGCTTGGTTCGAAGGGGTGGAGAGAAGAGGTTGCCGTTGGATGATCGAAAGTCACGAGCAGGAGTGTGACGGTGGAAGAGGTCAGTGAGGTGGGAGGGGGCCTGAGGGCTTTATGGTGAGGAGGAGGAGGATATCGGGTTGTGTTTGATATGGGACAGGGAGCCAGTGGAGACTTTGGAGAGCTAGAGTGACGTGGTCACTGAATTGGGTTAGAGGACGTGTCTTTTTCTCTGGTTTTGCTGTATGTCTGCAGCAGGTTACAGCGCCACTTACAGGCCTGGCACATGTACTACAGTGTTTTCAGTGTTTTAAGGTAGACGGACACATCACTTGAAACGATGGCATCTTTACAGAGAACTTTTTCAATATGAGAACGTTTTCATCTCCGTGTGGACAGAACCTCAGAACAGGACAAAACTTATGAAACTCTTAGATGGATTCACATTTAAAGGCAATTTCAAAGAATCAACTGGAGCATAGGAGTCACTTTCAAAATCTTAATCAGGTGCATCAGACTAACATTTTGACGTGCTGATGAAACAACGGTAGGACGTCACTGTGGTAGGTCTATTTGGTGGGAAGGGGGAACAAGTTGTGTCAAGCAGCTACTGGGGCTGTAGACAAGGGGAGAGGGAGAGGTCCAGATGTACTTGTTTTATGTAAAACAGATCAAAGGGCACAAAAAACTTGAAAAAGTATACCCTGGCTCTTTGAGCTTTTGCCAGAGAGTCAACAGCATTAATGGGTTGAGGAAAAGCAGAAGTTGAGTCGTTGTCTGCCTCTGGTTTTCACACTCAGAGGACTTTAGGCATGGACTGCATGAAATCTACAGAGCTGTAGACGTCCCCGACATGTAACCAGTTTGTTTTCTTGCTAACATTTTAGCATGTATAAAGAAAGAGGGTTCATAGTAGGGCTGGGCAATTAATCGAAAAATAATCGAAGCCGACATTTAGACCCTCTAATCGAAGTAATATTACTCAAGTTGTTTATTTTGATTATTTTCCCTGTGTAAGTCATGTGACCGCGCCCCCTCCATACAGTATGTGTTCACTTTCGCCAAGAGCGAAGGACACACTGCCAACATGGAGGAGACAAGCACCAATCTATCAGAGGACCTTGTAGCCAAGAAAATGCCGTCTCTGTTGTATGGACACATTTTAGATTCTGTGCAGAGGACAACGAGCAGAAAGAAGTTAAGTGTAAATACTACAGGAAGACCGTTTGGACAACCATCGATAACACCACCAATTTGTTCCAGCATATCATATAATAATCGTTCATTAATTGTAATCGAGGTAAGAGCTTCAATTAATCATGATACTGAGATTAGGTAATATCTTCCAGCCCAAGTTCATAGTGGCTATCATCACCTGCTGCAGCAGTCAAACACCAATAAATCAATATGTTAATTGTATTCTGGGAAAGGAGATCAATTAATGATTTAATTGAGATTTAACTGTGTACAAAGTAAACAGTGCATTTAAAAAACTGACTGTTTTATGGTGAAAGAGATCCCACTCTTCTCTTCTCTCTCAACAGTCTGATGCATGATTCAAAATCAATATATTTTTTTTTTTATCTAATTTGGACGAGAACTTTCTTCAGCAAGCTGGAAATGATATTTTCATGTAAAGCACTGTGGCTGTTTCAGGCATAAAAAAAAAACAATGTGATGTTTTTAATGGTCATGCTTGTTTTAAAGGTTCTGAACATGCCTAACCTTAAAATTCTGTCAGTTTCATGGCAACTTAAAATCCTCACAGGAGTGTCAAGTTAAAATTTTCACATCAAGATAAGTAAAAAAAAAAAAGAAAGAAAGAAATTTCAATGACAGCCTTGAAAAGTCTGCAAATCCGAAATGTCAAGGCGTGGTCAAGGGTTCCAAAAACTTAAAATTTTGATAAATGTCACATAAAGAGCTCCACAAACGCCTCTCCGTCAGACTGAAGCCCAGTTTGAAGTCTCTTCCTTCAGTATTGTCTCAGAGGGGCACCATGTCAAATTTCAAGCAAAATATGGCCTCTCTGCGGGCTTTTGAGGGCACACAATCCTGCTCTCTGGGAAATCCAGCAGGCTCTCATGGGGTTTGGACCCAGGAGGGCTCGGCCCCGGAGCCGCTGTGTGGTGCACCGGCAGGAGTCCACACAGGCTGGGGGGTAATTGGTTTATCCCACCGCCTGGCCCGCTTTCCCATGTGGGCCACTGCTGTGGGGAGGCCGGGGGTACAATATGGAAACAGCATGATGCCCTCCAGTGCCGGGCAGGCATTCAGGGCTGTGGCTATAGAGAGCAGAGCGCAGGGGAACGCCGACACAAAGCTGAGGCTGAGACGTCTGCTGGATCTGAAAGGGCTGACATTTGGACCCCTTTAAAAAGTGAGCAGCGTTAGTGGTTACAAATCTGAAGTAACTGAGTTTTATCCAGCGCTCTGTTGTCTCACTTTAAGGGTAATGAGTGAGTTTTTTCTGTTTTTATTCATATCAGAGTCGTTGCTCGTGCACCTGCAGCACCTGGTCAGAGACGAGGTTTCACCAAAGTTCTCATTGTCCACAAAACAATAAAGAGTCAAAACAAAGACGCGATAAACCAGAATTTATTCCTCTAAGCTGGGCAGGCAACAATAAAACATCACATGATAATATTTTAAAGGTTGTTGATATATATAAAGACTTAAACATCTTTTTACCTCATCAGCAGATGTGAACATTTCTGTTGATATTTATTTACAATATTTAGGTCTTATATATTAGCATTAAATTTACAGAATTTTTACATGTTGATATTAAATTGAGACCGAAGCTACCAAAAAGGGTTTGATTTTATTCAACAGCATTGGTATTATCAAAATCATTGTTATATTTATGTCTGAAGTGGTCAATCCACCAGTATTTAGAAATATTTTAACTGAAATTATGTTTTTAATGCCAAGATATAATTATTATTGTTGTACATGAATTTTCAACTTTACATTTTTCCAAAAAAATAGAAAAGCACATTATTTCTTGACCAAGAAATCAAATATATAGATACTTATTGCATTCCTAAACAGAAAAATGAGTTTCATTGGTTGACTGTCATTGATTTTTAATTAATTTCTAACTTTTAGAGAAGTCCACTCAAATTTGGATTAAAAAAGAAGGTGAACTCAGCTTAAAATTCATCATTCCTGCTCACAATATTTATGCAATAACAATGACAATTTTAGGTCTCAAGTTTTTGAAAGATTTCTAAAATATGTGTTTTCTTATTTTTGTTACAGGTGCTCTGATAAATTTATGAAGCACAATGTGTGTGTGTGTGAGTTTCATCAAGACTGCCACAGGTTTCACTCACTGTTAAATTGTTGTTTGAAAATGGTAAAATAAGTTCAGCTCAGACAATACCAAAACGGTTTTTCATTTTGGAGCACCAACTATTTAATTGTGTTTAAAAAAAGGGTCATTTATTTCATCAGTGTTATGTACACGTTATTTCTTTGTGCAGATTTGAAAAGAACTGTACTCATTTTTTTGACATATGTACCAAAACAAAGCAATTGATATAAATAAATGTGAAACTCTAATCAGTATTGGATGACAAAGTACATGTTAGTAGGTTTAAGACTGAGACTTTGAAAAATGCCCTGAGAATTGAGCCAAAATAAATGTAAATTGCTGTAAAATTAAGCTTTTTTCACAAAAAAAAAAACAATTTATCATAAAAAATAAAACTTAACAATGAAGAAAGTTTTTTATTCTTATATGATTTCAGTTGACAACTTTATCACCATGACCACACAGGAGCATCCTCTAACTTTGCTTCAACAAATTTAGTACAAAAAACAGAACAGTTGCTCTCATACATTTATGCAGGCAGCGTTTCTAAAAAGGAAAAGTGAATTTTTCTCTCTGATCACAGGCTGATTATCTTATTATCTCTGATAATGTTTTTTTTATAACTTCAGATAACTAACAAACTGATGATCCTCAGTAAACATTTAAACCAAGTGTTTTTCTAAAGCCTGATACAAGAGCTTAGATAAAGCAGATGACACCAGTCAGTGTTAAATCCTCTACAAACATTCTGTCTGTCTTTTCTGTTTCTCCTCATTTTCATGAAGAAATGGGTTAACTTCTTTAACAAATAATCTACAACTCTGTTTAACTTTAACTTTATGTGTTTCAGAGCAGTGTGATATTAAAGCAACCTTTAAGCTCTGTGTTATTACATTATGTACAGACTAAAGCTCCTGCTCACAGAAAAGGCCTTTCAGGGTGTGAAAAACAAAACAAACCTCAATAAAGTATAAAAACAGACAATGACGGGGATACAAGCATCTATAAATCACAATCTCATGATCCTCTCGTGACCTCATGTGAGGATAATTCTCATCTTCCTGTCCCCGAGGAGGAGCCTGAAAAACAGAGAGGAAAGTTACACTTGAATATGATCAATTATACCGCTTTATATAAAAAAATGGACAGTATGTTATTGTAGTTTTGCACCCACCGAATCAGTATAGCTGCTATAATCCCCCCCACAGCAGGTCCCACCCAGTAAATCCAGTGATTCGTCCAATAGTTGCTCACGACAGCAGGACCAAACGCTCTGGCAGGGTTCATGCAGGTTCCGGATACATCCCCGCTGATAAAACAAATTCAGATATATTCAGGAATTTATTGTATGTGAAAGAAAATGAAGAGCTGATTTGTATTAGGGATGCACAGATTTTACTGATATCCATTATGATGATTTCCAAACTCAATATCGATGATGCCAACACTGACATTCATGTCAAGAACACAAAGCGGTCATTTTCCATTCATTCAATTTACTAACATTGCCTTGTTACAATGGTGACAGCTGGTAGAAACAGAAAACAACATTTTATCCATCAATAAATCCCACATTTGACTTTGACTTATAAAAGTTGCTCGGAAAAAAATAGACTTTAATAGATTCACTTCTCTCCTTAATACTTGCATGAACTCACCCTGCCAAAATGGCGAGTATGACGGTGCCTCCCACCATAAATGGCGCCATGGGGTTCCTGGTTTTTGTGTTGAAAGCCCCCAGCAGCAGCACCATGGTGATCATGCAGGTCATGGCGACCTCGCCAAAGAAAGGGCCAGCGATTTCATCGTCCGGCTGCAGGACGGCGAACGCAGCACCGTGGGCTTTGAGGAAGTTCTCTCTCGAGGTCATGCCCTGTGTGCATCAACGATGTCACAAGGAAATTCTTATTTATTTGTACAAGAGTAGTATGAAGGAGAAACCATCAATCATAATAAAGCATTATTAATTACCTATATTATGCATAATCATCATTAATGCTTTATTTATGCATGAGTACGTCATTAGTAAGGAGATGGGCTGCACAATATCTCACTTTACAATTAATGACACTGTTGATGCTTGAATTTGGACATTTATTGATAAAAAGGTGAAGCATTATGGCACATTCATACATTCTGCCAATGCTATTTCTGATGTGAGCGTTCAATATGGTCGATATATGTGTCTGAAACATCAGCAGAAATTCTAAAGTCTATTGGATACTGATCTTGTGCTGACTATACCATGAATGCCTTTTTCCCAATCAGCGTGTTGTTAGTTTTGGCATCATCGAACTTCCTGCATCACCAGTACCATGTGACTTAAAGCAGCCTATTCTATGTTCATTAAATGTAAGATGCGTCTTTAACAGTAACAATAAATCTGAGCTTTATCTACAGCAGAAGGATTCCCTTGCATTTTGGAGCTTATATTTTAATATTAAAATGAATTCTTCAAACTTAACATCAGGTTTGCAAAAGTCAACAGACTCAATGACATGGGCAGAAATGTTGATATTTAATGGCACTGATGTTTGACTTTTTAATCAATTACTCTGCTAAAAGCAAGATAATCCAAAAATATAGGAGTTATGATGCCTAATGCTTTATATAGTTTAGATTTTTTCAAAACTTAATAAGGCAGGTCACCTTCGCCATAGCAGCTCCGAGCACCCCTCCAAGCAGCTGACTTGCAAGATAAGGAGCCACCATGTTCATCTCCATCTCTCCACACAGATAAATGGCCAGAGTGAAGGCTGGGTTGAAATGGGAGCCACTGGAAATAAAAACAGACACAATAGAGCTTAATTTCTCCAGGTTTAAGTTATGATTTATGGTGCAAATTTAAAGGCACTGCATGTAAATTGAGGCATCTCAAACAAAACAACTGGTAACTTATAGAGACATGCTGTCAGCTTTAGCTACTCCACTTCTTGTGTGAAATACTCTAACATCGAATACAAGTAAAATCCTAGAGGGTGTTTGTACAAAATAGTAGGGGTGTGTAGAAATATCTGGTGATATGACACACATCAGGATTTAGAGGTGACAACCAGGTGATGGTCGAACACAAGTAAGCAGCAAAAACATGAAGGAATTGACCGGCAGTTTTAAGAAGTATTTCCTGCTTCCTTATGAAGCAAAAATTCAAGTGACATCCAACGTTTCTACAGCATAAACCTGCAATGGGGGCCTTAATAATTACTCAGACCATCACAACTACAAAATGAATGATTAATCTGGCTTTTAAAACAGTCTGAAATATCTGATGTGATGTGACAATTTAACTATCAAAGTTCATATAAAATAGTTGTCATATTTAAAAACTGAGGACATTTCAGTGCAAAAGTTTTGAGTAAATTACCAAAAAGGGAATGGGAAATGACCCTCACCTGATCTCAGCCATACAGGCCACCAGAGCAGCCACAGCAAGCCCGTGCACCAGAGCGGGCTGCAGCCTCCCTGTAGACCCCACGTCCTCGATGACCGACACGCAGCCGATAAACACGAAGAACGTCGTCCCCACCAGCTCAGCCAGACACGGCTGGAACACCCTCTCAAATTTGTTTGGAGGCCTGGGCGGAGGCGGCTTGGCCTCTGAAGACATGAGAGACGCCTCAACTTCAGCCATCTCCATCTTCACCTCGGCCATGGTTCCTCAGAGAGCGCCGACGGTGTGACACTGAGCTCGCTCTCCTCAAGTGTGCACATGCATATCTCTGAGCCAGCTGGTCACATGGACTTTGGCATATAAAAATTGGAGCTGCTCCACTGACCTGTCATTGACTCACTGACCCTTTTTTCTCATTAAGCCAAAATGGTTTGCTCATCACATGGCTCCACCTGTGGAAGTTAATGCTGCAGATTTCTCCTGAACAGTTGAGCCACGATCAGTTTAAAAATCAGCCACTTTTTGTCAATGATTGGAAAGCTATAAATCACCGTAAAGCTGCACAAACAGAGCTTGAGAACGTTTTTCCATGGTAGGGAGGCAGGACAATGCTGGGATTATGGCAAGAAAAACAAAGATTACTCACTAATTATGCAGAAGAATTAATCATAAACCCTATTTAAGCAAGGAGTGATACTATGGTATGGCCTGTCTGACATTTTCTTTTAGATTGATACAGATCCAGAGGGACTTCAGCTGTATTAAAGTCAATTTTTAACCATAGCTTTTCTGACAACAAGTGCTTTTTGATAACTTCTTTAAATTCTTAACCTTTCTATCTTGTATCTCAGGAAAACAATGCTACTTAACCTTTGTTTTGCCATTTTCTTGGGACATAATACAAAACACAACATCTCATAAAACCAGCGTCATTCTAGGATTTGGAGAAAAAAAAAAGATATATCTCTAGATAATCTTTCTTATTATGGGAAAGGACAATTAACTTTTTTAATGCCGTCACAATATTAGGAATGCAACAATTCTCAACAGAATATTTAACACACTGTACGACATCCACCATTCAATATATCTACTGCTTTGAGAGAAGAGGCAGCAAAATGCATCCACTTGTAACATGAGGGACCCTCGTTGTTATAATCCAGTGAATTCCAGTAACTTTCAGTGCCCCCACTTTTGAGATTAATGTATTTTTCTGCCCCCTAAATTTCAGGGGGCCAATGCCCCAATTTGAAACAGTTCTCATCTTTGCTGGAAGTAGCACTTAAACCAACACTATGCAGTTTTTCCACCTTAATACAATATTTCTAGAGTCATTGTGATGGTACATCACCTTACAACAGGTTGATGGTCTGAGGGGGTCTATATTGCCTTCACTGGCACAATGTAACTTCGAGGTGGATGGTAGGAACCCTTCCACACTAAAAAACTACAAATTTTTACTGCCTTAACTGCTTTACGGCATATATCACTTCCCCCTCCTTCCCGATTCGTTTAAAAGACGGAAGTCAGAAAAAAAAACAGAAGAAAAGAAAAGTTTAATCGGAAGAGACGAATATAAGAAAGCGGGAGAGTAATAAGCTAAATGCCCGGACAAGGATAAACATTGGCCCGGCGTTCACTCGCTGGCGTGAGCTGAAAGACGAGGAGGGACCAATGCTGATTTGGCCCTGTTAGTGTTGGACTTGTAAGTACATGTTGCTAACAACTAACAGTTGATGCTTGAAAAGAGATTTATTCGAAAATAAAAATGATCAGACTGTACCTTATCAGTCCATATGGTTTATTTGTCTTTCGGGTCGTCCTGTCGGCTCGCTTCTCCTCCCTCTGTATGTCAACAAAAGCACGTTGGTGTGAGGCGCTCTGTTTAAAGACAGTGCAGTTACACTCAACGTCCATAGAGGGCCCTAGAGAGCAGAAAGCCGGAATCTTACATAGCGTGGCTTTAAAAGTGTCATTTTTTTCTGTTTTGGGAAAGTGTTTTTTTTTTTGTTGTTTTTTTTTTACAAAAAAAAAGAAAAAGAAATAGTTGGTGGAGTGAAAAATGGTTTTATCTCCTCTATAACCACTATCTGTTCTCGTAAAAGTAGCCTTAAATGCCAAAGAATGACATCCTTTTTTTTGTTTTTTTTAAAAAGTGCTGCATTTAGCCATGGCTGACAAAACTAAACCAAAAATCATGACTGAATGGTTGGCTGAATGTATTTATTGCACAGCTGCAAGATACCAGAATTGTAAACTTGGATACAGCCCCCAAAAACGAAATTTAAATATTCTAAATCTGTTTAAAATGAATGAAGAGAAAACATGGCACCAAGCAGCAATGAACTGAACTATTACCACAGAGAAGACCAGTTAACCAACCAGGGTGGGCTGGGCCAAAGTGAGGAGGAGGAGCTTTAACATCCAGTTTTAGACAGAGGTCCCACTAGCGCTGCTATTTCAAGACAAAATATTTACGCCCCTCTGGCGCTTCACCTCCATTCTGAACGTCTCAGAGATTGAATGAAGGGACTGAGTTGAACTCCCATTTGCTTGTGTAATTCTGGCGAGAAGGGGCCACACAGATTCAACAGGAGACCGGAGCATCGTAGATGTGTCTCTGTCTTTGTGTGTGGGGAGCATACATCCAGGCCATACTGCACTGTGAATTAACAGATATTATACCACTATTTGGATTATAATGGGGCTTTGTTTTGGCGCTTTTGCTTACATGCATTGCGAAAAGGGCTAGAGAGAAAATACAGCTGGATCAGGGGTAATCAGTGAAAACTAGAAGTTTCTTTGAGAATGATCAAACTCTGGCAGTCACTGAAACTGAAAACATGAACCAGAATTATGTCCTTTAAGGGACTTTAAAGAATGCTTTGAGGTTTTAGATGTTGTGATTTGAATATAATGCAAGACAGCAAACTTATTCTTTATTTTAAGATGCTTTGAGTGACAGCACATTTGGCAGAAATCCCACAAAAACAGTTTATATACAGAGTGGCTAAGGAGTCAGATCATTAAAGAGGAAAAGATATCCTGAAAAAAGTGAGTTTTACTCCTGCAGAGGGGATGAATTCTCTCATGGCACAGCTTGCTGCACACCAATCAGAGATGCAAAACAATACATCAGTTCAACATCAACACTCAGGGGGTCAAAGTGCAGTCACAAGCTGATCTACAACCATTTATGGGCCCATAAACTCATTATTAGTATGTATATTATCCCACAAGCATGTTCATAGGTCAATGACACTGCTGCTGCAGAGATAGGAATGCTACACATGAGCAACCCCATTAAATATCAGCAGGCTTTAAAAAGCACGTCGATGCAGCTGTGCTCTTTGGTAATTATGAGCATGAATATATTAAAACCCGCAAGCACAAGGTGACGAGGTTCACAGATAATAGGCTAAAACCATGAGGACAACATCAATCCACTTCCTGCATGCAAACGATGGCCTCACACATCTCAAAGGTGGAGTTTAAAGAGGCTGATGGCGCAGCACAAACGCTGTTGATGCTACAAGAAAACACTTCTGATTAGATATTATGAGACAAAAAAGATCATTGTATTTTTGCTTTGGAAAGTATCAGTGCTTTCATCAGATTTCAATTAGAAATCAACAGCCTTATTCTTTTTGTCACAACTTTTAAAGCTTTTTAACAGGGATGCACCATTTGGATTATTGCTGATATTCAATACGCTGATATTTCCAAACTCATTATTCACGATCTCCACTCTTTTTAAAGTGACCTGTTCCTTTCATGGCGACAGTTTATTTATGTTAGAGACAGATGTGAAGCAAGAAAAACAACATTTTAATTTTAAATAAACAATAAAGTCAGTTATATTCTATCTGAAAAAGAACTCCTGGCACGATTACAGCTGTTGGTGTAGCAGCTGCTAGTGCAATAAATGTTTGTGCAATAAAATAAATAAGTAAATGTTGGTGTAATAACTAATGCAAGAAAAATGATCTCTCATGAGGATGTCTCATGCAATAGCTAAAGAACAGACATTCTATGGAATATTTCCTCTTATATCTAAGAGAATAAAGTATCTTGCACACTTCTTATAGTATTTTTTTTTATGTCAATGCTCCTTTAATGTCAACTTTGAAACGTCCTATGTCCTGGTGATTTTACCCGTTATCATCATGTCTTGGGTGTCTATGGAGAAACAAATTATTTTAAGTTGGATGAAAAAATTTAATTTGTTCTTTCTGTTGAGGATCAGATGTGGCTCTTTTTCCCTCCCCTTTGGACATGCTCAGAGCTGAGGGGTCGGTAGGATACAGAATGAAATAAACATAATTTAACATAAACTTAGACCAGTTAAACCCAGTATAATGGCAGTTCAACTGCTGTATTATAGTTGTTAATGGTAATATTAGAACAATCTCTTTATCCATGGCTGTTATTGATTATAACTCCATAAAAAACACCTTTACAACCATACAGACATGAGGACCCTGTTGAAAACAAGATGCCACATCTTGAGAGGCTAACCTCTGACAAGTTTCAATTGAGTGGAGAGAAATCTGATGAGGACAAATTTATGGTCTGGGCATCCATAAGTTTGTCACTTTGTCTCTATGGTAAAGTGTCTTGAGATAACATTTGTTATAAATTGGCACTGTACAAAAAAGATTAACTGATTGATTGATTGATTGATTGATTGATTGATTGATTGATAGATACAGGGTGCTATAACTACGGTTGGCTGTCCAGACAATGTCTGATCATAGGGAAGGGGAAGGGTTACATACCACTGTTTGGACTTTCAAAACAGTCATGGCGTCTTCCTGGGACTAGCAGAAAACACACATGTAGGTGGAGGCTGTGTAGCTATGACATCATAAACACCAGGAAGTAAACAAGTTCATTTTTAAAGAGACATTTTCTTCAAAGAAGACAGAGAACATTTTTCCATGAACTGAGAATTTAGTAAAAGGTGTCATGTTCTTCTGTTCACAAAGCCTCTTCTAACAAGATGAAAGCAAAGTGAAGCATAATTTTTGGACATGGGACCATTAATTTCCTAATTTTGAAATATTTATACTTTATTATTGCAGAGCTGACTCCAGAAGCAATGCACAAAAGAAACTGTGATGTACCTGTACTGCCTTGTATCTGAGCAAGTGGCAATAAACATATTTTCTATTCTATGCGTCTGATGCAAACAACTGACATGTATTGACAACAAGGTAAATAATTACGTGGTATATGTAGGGCTAAAATATCAGCCATAATATTGGAAAATGTTCATATCAGCTGATACCGATGATGACTGGATGTGTACATAATGCACTGTCTCAGATGCTGCCAGAAATGCTATGAAGTGTGAAGTAAACTACTAAATAAAGAGAGAGAAATCATGTTTGGTTATGTAAAATGAGACTCCTTAAGCCTTTCCATGCCCTTGAATTTAAAATTGTATCGAATCTTAGTATTTTTAACTATTTCAAGGATTTGTAGAAACCCTAATCATAATCTTTCGTCTGCTCAATTTTAAACCTGAGAGAAAATGATGAAAGCAGAGTTTAGATGCTTTTTATTACCCAGTGTGTGTACATACAGTTTGCTCCATAATTTCTTGTTTAATGTAACTCTATCACTCTTTCTGTTTTGGCCTGAAAATGAAGGGAAAGAGAATCTTAAAGTCTCCTGGTCGGATAAACTGTAAACCAACTCTCATGTCATGACACGCAGCGGCCACAAGATGGCAGCAGATCATATGTATTTTAAAAGGCCAGCTTTTCCTGCCCAGGTAACTTCACTGAAGCTTCAAATACAGACAGAACTGCCACAAAAACATGACAACAGGCGGACCTGTAAAGAGAAATCACTTACCTGCTGTAAAGTCCTCTGCAGCAGGTTGAGCTCTCCTCGATTCTCTGCTTGAATCGGTCATGCCGTCTTCATCAGCCATGGTTCACCTGTTTCCTCCTCCTCTTCATTGTGTGCCTTTTGTTTGTTGATATTAAGTCAGCTGGACCCGACGTTATGTTGTTCATACATTATACAGCATATTTTAAAAAGTCTTAGAATCAGCTGCTGTGTTTTTTTTTTATTACACGTGCATTTCGATGCAACTCTGCGCCTCCATCTTTCTCATTTAAAGGCTGCCCGCTTCACCTGTGACGTCACCTGGGCGACTCCACTTAATGGTTTTTGAAGGGGGCGGGGACACTACCACTTCACCTGTCCTGGAGTGCAGGCTCCACTTTAGAGGTCTTTATAAAAAATAAAACAGGACTTCTTTAAACTAAATATCAGGTCCTTCATATGAAGCTTTGCAGCAGGTTACTGGTTGATGTTTGGTGAAATCAGGTATATGGTGGAATTTTTGTAATTTTGTCATGTCATAAAAGGCAAAATACTAGAAGACATCAGGACTTTGTCTTCAGTATTAACCTCACATTACGGCTCCAAACATTTCTGTAACATCATCTGAGGATCTACACTGCCCTCGATGAATATTCTTACACATTAAAAACAAAAACTGGAAACTTTTCACTTGAATGAAAATAAAACAAACAAAAAACTGCTTACTTACTTACCATTGATTGCTGCTGTCAGTCTGTGCTTTTTGCCAGTCATGAGCAGAAATTTGACTCACTCAAGCTGAACTAGTTAGGAGGGCCTCAAGTGGCCCCTGGGTCGACAGTTGCCCAGCACTAGAACCAATATGTGCCTTTTCTGAACTCCCATTAGCACTTTTAACACTTTTAATATTTTCTGCCTTTTAATGATTAAGTTTTGGTTCAGTGTTTTTGCTTTATTACCTTCACCAAGGAATTATGTTTTTTTCTGTTTGTCCATTTTTCTGTTAACAAGATAACTCCAAAACTTATAGACAGATTTTCATTACATTTTCAGGGAATTTTGGTCATGGCACACGGAAGAAGTGATTCGATTTTGATGGTGATCCAAATGCAGATGTTGGCCCAGGAACTTTTACAAGGAATTCATAACGAAGCAAAATAGGGCAGTTTTCCACATTTTTGACAATAAATCACCCAACAATATTGGAAATGCCTTGGCGGAGGTTTGTGCTCTCTGAGGACTCCTAGTTAGTTGTGGGAACAGATTAACTCAAAAAGTTAAGAAGAGAGCTTGATTGAATCCATTTGCGAGTCCAGGAATATTTTCAAGGATTTATAAAAGTTGCAGAATACAGCAGATTTCCACATTTTCACTAATAACTCGATAAATACAGGACAGATTTTGATGACATTCACAGGGTTGTTTGGTACACGAGAGAGGTGATTAGACTTTGGTGCTGATCCAAACCTGGATGTGGATCCAGGAATTTTTAAAAGGATTTTTGTTACTGTGTGAGATAGGGCAGTTTTCCACTTTATTGACAATAAATTTGCACAACAATGTTGGAAATGCCTTTGCGAAGGTTTGTGCTCTCAATGCACTCTTACCTAGCTAGTTAGTTTTTAGAACAGCTTAACTAAAAAAGTTAAGAAGAGAGCTTGATCATCTTTTCAGGATAGATTAGAAATGGGCCAAGGAACATTCTAATAGATTTTGTAGGTGATCCCAATCTGTATGCGGATCCAGGAATATTTCCAAGGATTTATCAACATTGCAGAATATAGCAAATTTCCACATTTTCACTAATAACTTGATAAGTTCTGAACAGATTTTGATGACATTTACAGTTAAAATCAGTACAAGGGAGATGAGATTAGACCTTAATGCTGATCCAAATCTGGATGTGGATCTAGGGATTTGTTAAAGGATATGTTAACAGTGTGAGATTGGGCAATTTTCCACTGATCTGATAAAACTTCCACATCACTGACAACAATTTGTACAAAAATGTTGGAAATGCATTTGTGAAGTTTTCTGCAATTCTAGTCTTTAGTAATGTTTATAAGATTTTAGACATATTAACTTTGCAGAACTTTATTTTCTGTTTTGATCACCAGAGTACATGCTTTTTAAATCTTAAAATCTAACTTTTTGGGATCACTGTAGTTCTTTCTGAGCTTTAAAGCACTACTAAAATGTCCTCACAAAGAGAGGCAGCAGCAAAGTTACCATAGTGTTATAACTTCTCTATAAATGAGACTTGAACTCCTCTGACTCATCAGACTTTATCTATATACTCGGATCTATAAAACTTCCTTTTACAGCCACCTTGACCGTCAGAGAGTGACTTTGCATTGACCATGGCAGAACAATAGCTGAGTCAAAGCTTTTTCTTTGGGACTGTTTTTTTCTTCAGAGGTATCACATGTCAGCAGAGGGCTGAGCAGTACAGTAGGGAAGTAAAGGCACTTCCTTCTTCTACCTCACTGGCTGTTGCACACAGTCACTTTAAAAGGAAGTCTGATCTTCGTGGCGATGTGGATTAAACTCTCTCCGAGGCTCTGCCGTTACTGACCCCGGTGTTTTTCTCCTGTTTGGTGGAGAGCTTCGGCAGATGTCAGCGGGTTTAACAGGGGAACAGCCTCTGTCGTTACTGTTGGACTGCTCTGAGCTCAGCGCTTCACTCGGACACAATGGCTGCGACGTAGCGCAACTTTTGGATCCACGGTGGATGATCGAGGCGCACCGAGGCGCAGAGAACTTTCCTGACTTTTGAGGAGACTAGAAGAGGGAGAAATCATGAAGAAGCAGTTTAATCGTATGAGGCAACTGGCCAACCAGACTGTGGGGAGGTGAGTGATGATTTGGACAACATGTGGATGTCATGCAATCGTAATCTGGCACGACTACTGCTGTTTTATGGTTTGACAGGACTGGGCTTTTCTTTCCCTTTATTATCCGTTTTCTTAAGGGCCTTGCCACGTGTTGATGTAAAAAACTTCCAGTATGAGTTACCATTATATTTTTATCTGAAATGTCCGTGCTGAATGGGTCATATAGTTGCTGTAATTAGATTTTTTTCAGAGCATTATTGGGGAAAATTAATGATATACCTGTGTGATATAATGGCTTATAAAATGAGAGCATTAAATGTTCACTAAAGGGCGATGTTTTCAATGGTCAAGAAATGTAGCTAAACTCCTGCACACTGTTTAAGTCATTGGTTCCCAAAGTGGGGGTTGGGACCCCCTGGCTGCTCATGACACACCAGGTCAGGGGTCAAGCCTGCAGACTGTTGCTGCCTGGTGCACTGCTGGTGGAAAGACATGAAGGCACTGCGGTGCACCAAAGTAATGTCAAAATAAAATAGCTTGGGAGTGAAAAAGTAAGTTTTTGTCAATCAGATCAATTCACCCATTCATCCAATATCTATACCTCACTGCAAGAAGGTCAGTGTTTCAATCCCCAGGTCGATCAGGGCCTTTCTGTGTGGACTTGTGCATGTTCCCCTCATGCATGCGTGGGATCTCTCCATGCACTCCGGCTTCCTCCCACAGACCAAAAACATGCTCATTAGGTTGATTGGTGACTCCAAATTGTCCGTAGATATGAGTGTGACCATGACTGGTTGTCTGTCTTTCTGTGTGGCCCTGTGATTGGCTGGTGACACGCTAGGCTCCAGGATAGGCTCCAGCCCCTGCAACCCCAAAAGGGACAAGCAGTACAGATAATGGATGGATGTCATTTAGAGGTGGTTGTACTCTAGCATGGGTGTTGCAGTTCATGATTGAACATTGATTACAGTGCTTTTCCTTCCTATTCTCAGCCACTTTATTTAGAGCTGGACTAAATTGACATGTATTAAATACCTGTGTAGTTTGCCGTTGAGGTCTAAATTTAACTTAACTGTTCATCATGCAAATCTAAATACTAGGGCATGGTGATATACCGAGCAAAATCACATCTCTGTTACTCAGTTGAGTGGTGAAACACAATAGCTTTTGTACTCTGGGATTGTTTTGCTGAAGGGAAACAACCAAAACAAAGTCAGCTCTGAGTCAAGAGGGCCAAAAGCCAAATGTCACACAGGTACTTTTAATAACGGACGACAGCACAAGGTCAAAATGTGCTTGAATAAGAGGATGAAAACAAACCACCCAACCATGAAACAGAGCCTATAGTTCATGTTTACTTTCAATAAAAACCACTGAACATCCATTTCCCCACAAGATAAAACTTTTCAAATACTTTGTCTTCTGGTTAATCAGCATATTGCTTCTTCTGCTTCTTACCTTTTGTTCCCGTACGTTTTGTAGTTTTGATGTCTAGTTAAGGTTTATTTTCAGCTTCAGTTTTACCTGGAAGTCCTCACACAAAGTGCAAAACATGTTATAATGTTATTAAGCTCCCTCTGCAATGGGAAGTTCATAATGTTACTGTAATTAAAACTCAATCAATCATTTCTTGTAAGATATTACATGAGAGTAATCACTTTTTCCTGCAGCTGTTGGCCAACACTTGCACAAACACATGCTTCCTGATGTGTAGTGATGGTGGCAGTCAGTGCAACACCCCCACCCCCGATTACGCAAATCCATATCTTCACCATCTCCTCCCTCCTCTTCCTTCCCTTCATCTCTGCCCCACAGGGGGTCCAGTCCCCCCTTCTCTATCAGCAGCCATCACTGAGACCTTATCTCCACTTGTTGTAGCAGTAATGTCATCTTCTGGTGATGCTGTCCTCATAATGTTCCTCCAAAGTGACTTTCCAACCAGTAAACCCCCGAAGCCTCTGGGTCCCTCCTCACATTCCTCCATATGTTGTGTAAGAGCAGTAAAACCAGTGTGCAGAGTGACAGCCTGCTTACTGACAGGCTGAAGTGTTTGTGAGTGCAGACTGGATGGAGTGTAACATGCCAGGAAATCACTCTGGTGCCATTTTACCACAGCATGACTAAAACAAAGACTCTGTGAAGAAATGGTTCTGATTTGTATCATTGTGTTAAACATTAAAAGAGCTTCAGAGTGTGGAATCACTACAAAGAAGAACTGAACTAAAGCCAGAAGTCAAGTGTGACGTTCTGAAACCATTATTCATTAAAATATTAAGTTTTCTAACAGTATTTAATGAAGATGCCCCCACTGTATTGGCACTGATCCGTATCAGGCATCCATCCATCATCTATACCCCTTATCCCTTTTGGGGTTGCATGGGCTGGAGCCTATCCCAGCTGACATTGGGCAAGAGGCGGGGTACACCCTGAACCAGGTGCCAGCCAATCACAGGGCCACACAGAGAGACAGACAACCATTCAGGCTTACACTCATACCTAAGGGCAATTTGGTGTCACCAGTCAACCTAATGAGCATGTTTTTAGTCCGTGGGAGGAAGCCAGAGCGCCCAGAGGGAACCTGCGACTTTCTTTCTGTGAGCATGTGCACTACCTGCTGCATCACCTTGCCACCCCAGCATCGGCCAATTCTTGTCAAAAATGTGATCTGTTCATTGGAATTAATGCCTGTAGACATCAATACCTACACTGATCACCTGTGGCTTAACCTCTTGTTAACTCATGGACATTGTCCACTTGCCTGCTGCCCCTGATCTTCTGTCCTCCTCTTAAATTAACTGGAGTCTCCAAAAATGTGTCTTCAGTCCATTAAGTCCAACATATTAATCCAGACTCTAACTCTGTGCTGAAACTCATGCTGAGACCAACAGCATAAAAGCTAATCAGCTAAGCTAAACAAGCAAGACACTGCTTCAAAACAAAAGCACATTATGTTCAGTGATGCATTTGAGGTCCAGTCTGAAACATTGCGACGAGTTCAGGTTGGCTCGGTAAAATTAGTATTTGAGGAAGCTAAGAACATGATGTGTGTAAATGCATCTTACAGAGTTGGAGATTCAGATTTTTTTAGGGATTTGTAAACATTGCAAACAGGGCAGTTTCCCCACAGTTTTGCTTGTAACTCAAAAAGTTCTCAGCAGATTTTGATACAATTCTTAGGGCACGTTGGTCATGGCTCAAGGAAGATGTGGTTAGATTTGGTGGTGATCTGAATCCAGATGTAGATCAAGGATTTTTCAAGTCCTTTAGAACAGGAAGTAATGCTTGTCCAGAAATTAGCATAGATACTAACAGCTTCAGTAGCAGTTTTATCAGATCTGAATCACATTTCTTTGTTAAATGAAAAACAAACATCAACACAACAAACTTCTCTATAGTAAGGATATTTTAGCTCCACTTCTGACATGTTTTGACCAGAGTTTGAGTTACGAAGTGGCTCACATAGTGTAGTAGTTCCCACCTATTAAATTATCTGATTGGCCTGTAGTAGTAAATACGATTGATGGAACAATCGTCCAATCACCTGCTGATATTCTTCTGAAAGTTCCGCCCTCCCCAAACACTTTCTATGGGCTGGTCTATCTGGTGTGCCAGGTTACTGTAGGTGTGAGTGTGTGGAAAGGGTTCCCTGTCTCTCTATTCCAGCCTTGTAATTGGCTGGCTACTAGTGCAGCTGGGATAGGCTCCAGCCCCCTGTGATAATGAAAATATAAGCAGTGTAGAAAATGGATTAATGGATGGTTGATACTATTTATAATCAAACATTATACCGACACTTGGAACCAAAGCACTTGTTTTTTTAAATTAATGTTTTAGTCGATAGGAGTTGATTGAAATTTGTCATACCCAACTACACATGACGTCAAACATAATGATGCTGGAAGAAGGAGGGATGACAGTGAATGTAGAAAACACACCTGCTGTGTTTACATGGGTGGTGTTGGCTTAGTCTGGTAGTTGGCTCTGCCAACAGTCCTAAGGTTGTGAGTTTAACTCTGGCTGTCAGATGTTGATGTGTCTGTTGGCAAGACACTTAAACCCAAGTTGCTACCACTGCTATGTCACTCGAGTGTAAATGGGTTTGGGTTTGTAGCAGTTACTGATGGATGCCTTACATAGAAACTCAGAACCATCAGCAAGTAAATTTGAGCGCAAATGGGTGTGAATGGGTAGATGTGATTTGAGTAGTCAGAAAGACAAGAAAGATGCTATATAAGCTCAAGTCCATTTATTATTCACGCAGCTATACATTTGTTTTTCTTTCTAAACATTGCAATGAATGTTAGCTTGATGCTAAATGCTTGCTGTTACCCCCCAAGATGCTAAGGTGCCTCTGCTCTTTCTCTTCCCCTTTCTCAATCTGTTGTAGTCCCTGGATGACACATCACAAAGGCAGGGATGATGTTTTCAGAGCTCCACAAACTTTTCCTCTATCATTGTTCCACTGGTGGTGACTTCTTCGGTTTATTTATATCCGTAATTATCATGCATGCAGAGCCCTCTGTTCTCTCACTGGTCAGGCACTGATGTGAGAGAACAAATCACAGGAGGCAGGACTAAAATCAAACATGATAGACTTTCCGTGGCGTCCCAGACGGGATCTGAATTGTCAATTATTATGACGCACTAGACAACCTACGACTGTCTGTTGGGGAACTTCCATGCTAAAACTGTGTTGTCTGACCTTTGTGTTAGAGAGTGCTCCTTTGTATTCAATTTTTGATCATTAAAAATGATGAAGCACCAAATATCTGGAGTCTGAGAGCTTCACTTTTGCTCCTGTGGCATCCAGCTGGTATTATTGTCATTTGATTTTTAGAACTAGAAAAGCATTCAGAGAGCGCAGACCTCCGCCAAGCAGAGCAAGTTATTAAATGTCATCAACGGGATTTCCCATTATAAAGTTCAATGTTTGTTTGTGATGAAAATCTGGATCAGATCCATATGAAATTTACCTTGATGATAGAGAAATCAACACCATATTATCCTGTAAAATTGGAAGTGAATCCGTAAAAAAATGGCAGAGATATGATATTTTTAAATGGAAATGGATTTTTTTTTTTTGCATCCAGACAAATATATACGTCTATCACCACCAAAATCTAATCATTTTTAAGTCGGGCCATTACCAACATCTCCTGAAAATTTCAGTGAAATCTGTCTAGTAGTGTTTGCATAATCTTGCTACAAAACAGACAAACAAACAAACATACGGTGGAAACAACATAACCTCCTTGGGGGAGGTAAATATGAACACTACTTTACTTAAAAGAAAAATGATAATCAAGCATTTAGACTAACCGTTTCAAAAAGTGTGGTCGATATGTGAGCAATCCTGCCATCTAATTTTCTAAATCAACATCAAGATAATCTAAATGGAGAGAAGCGATGTTGCCTTCACTTATGTGAAAATTGAAAATACATTAAATATCATGAAAACTTGTTGGACTGCCCAGCCCAACAGCTGCAGCACTGTTATGACTATTCACGTGCGTCACAAACTGTTGAATCTCGGCTTGTGTTGTTTTGGCTCTCTCTTTGGCACAGGAAGGCCCCGGCATGTGGAGAGTGTTTTTTTGTGTAGTAAGCATTTCCACAATTGTTGACGGGGACACAGCAGAGGGATGGGGATGTCACGCAGCCACAGAGAGGTGATTGTACTAAAGAGGAAGCTACTTTGATTCAGATGTGATTATTGAGGAAATAACTTGATTTAGTTCGTGTGTTGTAAGCCCTCAGAGCAGCAGTGCTTCTGGTTATCTCTGCAAACTGTGGGCAGTTTGCAGAAATAACCTCGGACAATTCTGTTTTTAAATGCATATTTTGTTAATGTCATGGTCAGGAGGGTTTCAATCAAATAACATCAAAAAATAACATGTAGAGAAATGCTGTTAGCTCTGCTCACCTCAGCTGTGTACTTGCTGAAGTGAATATAAGGCTCTGTTCACTAAAACTGTCCTTCATGAAGTGTATTAACTAATCTGTTCTTGTTTTATGGATGAATTTCACAAAATGGAGAAGAAAAGTTGAGTTTCATTCTAGGGTTGCACGATATTTGTTTTTTGCAAATATACCGATATTTCCAAACTCATTTTCGCCGATACCAATATTGATACAGATATGTTTTTTGTCAAGAACACAAAGCCTCCATTAAACCAAGTTTTGACTTGTTCCACAGCCCTTTTGTGTTAGAAACAGATGTGAAGCAAGTAAAACATAATAGTATTCTTTAATAGATGATAGATGATAGATGATGAGGTAAGCCAATATGGTACATTCAGCCAATACTAACGCCAATACGTACCACTAAAATATCAGCTGTAAATATCAGCAAACATTTTAATATCTGCTGATACGATACATTTTTAAGCAATTATCTGCCAATACCGATATGGTTCCAATAATATCGTGCATCCCTATTTCATACCCATCTACATGATACTATAGCAGCAGTAGTGGGAGCAACTTGAGGTTTAGTGTCTTAACCAAAAACACATCACCATGTGACAGACAGAGCTGGGCCCAAACCCACAACCTTCAAATAAGAACCCCGGTAACTTCGTAACACTCTCGTAACATACTAGATCTGCAGCAGGAAAAATCCTCCTCATCTGCTCAAAAAGGTCATGAAAAGCACACCCAGACTTTTTTAAAAGTGTTGTCGGTTGAAAATCATAATCCATAAGTCCCTTTTGATGTCAGCAGGATGACCGTTAGAAACAAACTTAACAAGCTATGATGAACCGTAACGTGCTTACATTTATGGTTGTTTTTAAAATCATGCAGTGTTTACTGACAGAAGAAGAAATTTAGCTTTTGACTAGAATTGTTTCAGCTGTTTGGAAGTCAGCTGTGTTTGTTTTTTTGCAATTAAGAATGCATATAACAGATGTTTGATGGTAAAAAGCACTTGAAGAGGTTTTTTTATGTTTTTATATTCTTTATTCATATCATAAACTACATCAAGGATGTTTGTGGACATTTTTTTGTTTTTTAAATAAAATAATGAAATTGTTCAGGGATAAAATAATCACTTTTTCTCCTCAATAACCTTTTTTGCTATAAGGGTGAAATTTGCTCGAAGTATCTCAGAATGTAACACATCATAAAAGCACTGCAATGGCCAAGGCTGCCAAAACTGAACCATACTGAAAACAGTGGCTTAAAGACCGTAAGGTTTATACTGGACGGTGGGCTAATGCCGAGGTCAGAATCCATCTTTTTTTTCATTGGTAACAGCGGTCGGTATGTCAGACTAGGCGACCGTGGAGCTATAAATTTGGGCAGTGACTTGCCCGACAAGCATGACAGACTACACGACTGAACCAGCCCCTTGTAACATCTGATGTGATGACAGTGGAAGGAGGGGCAACACCAAAGACTAAATAAACACACTGTATTTAGAGTACAGGACTTGTTTATATCTTCAAACATTATGTTGAAGGATGTGTTAGTACAGTATGTAGTCACTCGCTATGTTTGTCTGCTGTTTCTGTCCAACAACATCCCTCCCTACAACAAATCATAAGGGCAGGGATGTTGTTTTCAGAGCTTTGCAAACTTTTCCCGTGTCTCCTGGCTCCCAAAGCATCAACCTCACGTTGTTTACATCCATGATCCTCCCAGTGCTCTCATTGGTCAATGTCTATGATGTGGACGAACAGATCGTAGGAGGCAGGAATAAAATCAAACGTGCTAGACTTTCTGTCGCGGAGTCGTGTGGCGTCCCAGACTGATCTGGTGTTGTCGGTCATTATGGCAGACTACACCAGATGGAATGACCGATTCACATGGTCGACGGATCCCGAGACCCTACGACTGTCGAGTCGGGCCATAATTGTGCATAAATTGTGTAGTTTGACCCCGCTATTAGTCTATTGTTGCATCCCTAAAAGTTAAAAACATGTCAGTGCACATTTCCACACATTGTACCTTCTATTAGTGATAAAGATGAAAATAAATCATAGAAACAAACTTTCTTTCAGCAACGAGATTCAGAACCCAATTTTCAGTGCAAACAGTTTCACTTCTGCTCTCTTTGTCTGTCTTTGTTCATTTGCTCCAAGTTTTCTGCGGCGGTCTTGGCTCCAGCATTGTGGGAGTTTATTTTTAGAACAATAGCCGAGCCAAGCTCTGCTCCAGTCAAATCAATGCTAATTCAGTATTGATAGGAATCTAAACATTCCCCTCAGAGTGAAGCCTAATGGGATCATATGGATCAGTGTGAAGGTATTCTGGCTGCGTATCGAATTTCATGCCATCACAGACTGAACATGCAAAAAAAGGAAAATTCTGTTTGACTGTTGGTGCAACAAGCTCTGAATTTGTCATTTGAATGAATAAATATTTGCCCTCTCTGTTTACATGTAATAAGGATAGTTTGTTTTACATGCTCTCTGTTCACACATCGATTAAGAATTACTCATTTTCCTGGAGAAACTCTTCATATGTCAGGACCAGTGCTTTTTAAAGTCTGCAAAAGAATTAGAAAACAAACCATCAAACCCTTCAAAACTCTCAAGTCTCAAAATATAATGGACAGAGGAAATGAAACACTTCATGGTATAAAATATTATCTGGCACATTCCATTCATCCATCCATAAGCTCTCCAGCTCCGGGTCTATCCCAGCTATGATTGGACCAGAGGTGGGGTACACCCTGGATTAATTGCCAGCAAATCACAAGGCCAATGCATAGAGACAGACAACCATTCACAAACTCACAATTAGGCGCAATTTAGAGTCACCAGTTAACCTAACAAGAATGTTTTTGGTCTGTGGGAGGAAACCAGCATACCTGAAGAAAACCACTCATGCGTGGGAGTAGGAGCAGTGTCTTCAGTAAGTTGCATCTACAGCATGGTTTCCAGGAAGTTATTGAAAAGGAACGCGTGTTGTCAAAATGTCCTAGTGTTCTTTCATTGAACAGTTATTGAAATATTTATATTTTCTCATTTCTAGCAACACCTGCTCTTCAAACTTCGCCATTTCTTCTTTGTCTTGTAGTGACTGTTGTCCAGTTGCTTATGACAACGAATTGGTTCATTGTTGGTCTTGTTATCATCTGTGTTGGTGTCTGCTAAAATTTTGGGAATGTGCACAGCCAGTTGAAAGATCAGCCATGTGGAGCTCCGTGGTGGGGACGTGTCTAATCAGGTGACGTCAAGCTCGCTGTGTAGACACTGGCAAACTCATGGACAATTCAAGCATAAAACAGGCTCTAACCCTTCGGCTGGCATTGTAACCGTGTGGTTGACTTTTTGCTGCCTTACCACTGTATTTAAAATTTTGAAAGCCTATCTTTGTCTGTTCTTCCTTATTTATCTCTCTTAATAATGTTTGTAAAGCCAATTTTTACCCAATGGGTGGTGCTGCTGTACATGAACATTATTGTTTGAAAACTAGAAAAATCGGAAGTGAATCATTCTCCTATGAAATCTAACAGTGAGAGCAAACATCGGAGTAAGAAAAAATCTTTTCACATACTTCCAGATCCTCTAACAATCATAATTTAGTCAAAGGAAATAAATTTGATGATGAAAACATTTTCTATGATTCCTCAGAAAACTGGGTCATCCACTAAACATCTAAATTTTGCTCTCTGTGATGTTCTCATATGAAAAAATTAAAATTTTGTTGCAGAAATGAAAGATATCTATTAATGTCCAGGATAACCCTTAACAGGCAAGCCAACCAGCTGGTTGACCAACGTATCTATTTCCCTTCTGCTTGGGTAATTTGAAAAATAAAACCTGAAACGTTGCTAAATGAAGAGGAAGGAAAACAATTTTACCAACAAATAATTTGTGGCAAATGTATTTCTTAGTCAAAGTCAGAGGGTTAAGCAGGAACAGCACATACTCCTGTCCTCCGAGGGCTCAAAGGAAAGCATGACTAAAGGTCCTGCCCTCCCTAAACACTTTCTATGGTTTTCCAGATGGACTAGTGAAATATGTGGAATTGTCTATGTGGTGTGCCAGGTTAAGACTCTGTACTTGACAAAAATTCATTGGTATCAGTATCTGCAATAATATAATTTTGGATATTGGTGAAAAAATTCAATGTTGTGCCTTGGCCCTAGATTATAATGAAAGCTCTATTTTAAAGACAGTGAAATTGATCAATTTATTGATATATATTTTTGTGATATTCTCTATTTAATTGACTAAAAGCTAGTCATTTTTTTACTTCATAAAGCACCTTAATATGGTAATCTGTCATAAAAGTGTTGTTGATTAGACTATTTTCCTTTTATTCTCATGCTTTGTGCCCTGTAAAAAGTATTTTAATTACTGGTTCTTTGACCTGCACTGACACTAAATCCTGAACAAACAGTTGATCTTGTGCAGCAAAAAGCTTCACTAAAAACCACCATGTAGCTCGCTGTTGGAGTTTTACTTTGACAGTGAGGATATTTCTGGCTCAGGTGCGGCAAGCTTGTATCAGTAGGGTGTTACTTACACCAGTATTAGGTAATAAACGTGTGTGGGCGAGGGTTAATTGATCCCTGTGAGCTTTGAATCTATATCGTGGGCCTGCTCTAAGAGAGGCCTCCTGGGAGTGGAGTGTGTGTGTGTGTGCGTCGGTGTATTTGTGAGATATCGACAGGGCGAGGGATGAGCTCACCCTGAGACTCAAACCAAGAATTACAGAAAGATCTGAGATAGGGGGAAAAATCTGCTTTAAGAGGTTGATACCACCTATACATGTACTGTTTTCTTGAAGGTTATTTTAGTACTTATCTAACATTTCCTAATAGTTTGGAGTGATGTGGCCTGTGGGCTCTGATATAGACCAAAGATCTTCTCAATGCTTGATTCAGAATGATTTGATATACAAGATATATCAGTATTTTTGTGTTGTTATTAGACCAGATTTGAATTGTAATCAAACAAAAAAAGAAACCACAAAGAAATAAAGGAAGTCATTGAGTTCATTTTTGGTTTTTTTTGTTTATTTTAGATAACCAAATTACAGACTAGCTTGTACCCATTGTCAGGGTTTGTGCAGGTGCTTGAAATCCTTTAACCTGCTTGAAAACAATGCTTGAAAAGTGGTTGGATTTTGTATGGAGTGCTTGAATAGTAACTGAGTTGAAGTTCTGTTTGGACTGTTTTATCTAGATTCCACTCTCATTCTTCTAGAGACATTAACTTCTTTAAACTTAAAGGGTCCTATGCCCTGGTCTGTTTGTCAGCTTACATCATCTCATGGGTGTCTATTAATCAACGATTTGATTTAAGTTGAATAAAAAAAAAGAAAAATGTTTTTTTCTGCAGAGGATCAGATGCAGCTCCGTTTCCCTCACTTTTGGAAACGCTCAGATCTGAGGGAAAGAAGCAGAGCTCTGCACTGTTTTGCCACCCAATGAGGTCTCATGAAAGAAGGAAGGAGGGGTTTTAATGCACATTGCAGCCTTTCAAAACAGTCATAGCATCAAACAGAAAGCACACATGTTCGTGGAGGCTATATAACTATGACATCATAAACCCCAGGAAGTAAAAAACAGAGCATTTAAAGGGGCATGTTCTTTAGAGATGCATAGAGCATAACCCGTGAAGTTAGAGTTTATTATTATTTTTATTATTATTATCATTATTATTATTATTATTATTTTTTTTTTTTATTACCTTCCCCAGTTTTCAACGCTAGATTCTGCCTCTCTTTCCTATCCCATGAAGTCATGGTGAACCCCCTACTTTTTTACAGTTGGGTAATTTCAGGGCGAAGTCTGGAAACATCTGCTGTTTGTGTTCACACATGCAGTACGTGTGAAACCCCATTAATACATGCAGAAAATCCCTGGAAAATTCCTGGTGATCTTCCCTTTTGAATGCAGGAAGCAGTTTTTTTTTCCATCCTGACTTTACCCTGTAATTTCCTTGCTGACCTGAGCCCTTTTTATATACAACCCTGATATTTCCCAGAAAATACCTGCCTATCCCTCCCCAATTCCCAGACTTTTCCACTCATACTTGTTCCTTAGAGCAGGGAGTTTAGCTTGTAAGTCAGTGGAGGGGTGGGAGAGAGGAAATACAAGGGGGGCGGGCGGCGGCAGGTAGATTCCAGGGTAGAGTTTTGGTGAAAAACTCTGCTGTTTGCGTTCACACATGCAGCTCATCCGGATTATATCAGGATGATTTGGGTTTTTTCTGCAGTTGACCCTTTGTCATGCGCTTCTCTTTCCAGGGAGCACCACTGTTAAGCCCCGCCCTCCGTAGTTACTGTTACTAGGTTAGAAAGTGTTTGACTGTGTAGCCCACCCTCATTTTCTGATTCTGATTGGTTGATTAGTTAACCAATATGAGCAAGAATGGTTGTCTGTCTCTCTATGTGGCCCTGTGATTGGCTGGTGACCGGCTCAGGGTGTACCTGCCTCGCACCCAATGGCAGCTGGGATAGACTCCAGCCACCCCGAAACCCCGAAAGGGATAAGGAGTGTAGATAGTGGATGGATGGATGGAAATGAGATAAAGTCAGAACAAATGCATTTATACGTTTTTATATTAAAGAAGCCGTGTTAACATTAGAATTGTCTCAACTTAACATCATTAAAAAAATCCATCAAATTACCCCAAAAATCCTGTTCGTCATCGTCACCCTAATTTTCTGCAAACTCTGCGACAATGCATTGCGTGTCTCAGACATCAACAGTCCTCTTTGAGACTCCCTCCTCTCCTCAAACACACACACACCTTCGCCCTGTTGCCATAACAAACAGGGAGGAGATGACAAACAGGAAGTGTGTGTTCGAGCAGAGTGCAGGAATCCGGCAGGTCTATCGTAGAAAACAGCCTCAGGGCTTGTCTGTTTGCACATACACGCTGAGTACTTGAGCACAAATGGTGTCCAGTGAATGATGAATGCTGGGAAAGCTCACATCATCAGCTGGAGTGGGACGTGAAGTTTTATTTGGATTCATAAACTGTGCGGTGTGTGACTTTGCTGCAGGCTCACGCCGCAGACAGGTCGGGCTGGATCGGTTGCGGTGCTCTGTTTTGATGGTCTCACCTTCTGTGTGAGCTCAGCAGTTCAGTTCAAACAGCAGGTTTGAGCTTGTTTGGCTGAAATATAACCTGAAAAATCAACATTTCACTGAAGATAACTTTATGAACAATACAAAATAGGCCGTATTACACACTTATTGTTTAGTAAGTTAATCCACATTAAACATTTAAGGTGTGTCCCTGATCTCATAACCTCAGACTGTGTTTTATTGCTCCGATGTTTATGGTTTTGTGTCTTATCTTTGAATGCTGAAAGAGTCAATTTATCTGTATGTGTTTATTAATTCATTATATATTAATGGTGACCTTTGACTTTCTGTGTGTTACAGGGCTGAGAAAACTGAGGTGCTGAGCGATGACCTTCTACTGGTGAATATCATATTTTTCTCTCTAAAACAAGTGAAAAGATGCTTGCAGTGTTTTCCGTCATATTTTTGACATCAATATTACTTTATTCTTTATGTGATAAAACCCCTTTAAAAACTTTTTCTCAAAAAATTTGCGACAAAACACGACTTCTCTGAAAGTTTCCTCAGGACAGCAGTACATTAAAAAGTGTCTTTGAAGCATTTGCATACAACGTAATGTATGAGAAAAGTTTATTCACATTATTCTTCAGGGTTTGTGCAGGTGTTTGAAATCCTTAAAAGTGCATGGGTTATATTGTTTTCCTTTAAGGTTTGGAAAATGCTTGAATTTGATAAAGGGTGGTTAAAAGGGCTTGAATTTTAACCATTATCTCTTGTTGTAAATGTCAGATTAAAGAGTCTGTCAATATATTTCACAAGTCCACTTAGGAAAGAGCCCATAGAAAGTGTTTAGGGAGGGCAGAGCCATTTAGAAGCAAATCGGGCAGGTGATTGGACAATTGTGTTGTCAATCACATTCATTACGAGCCAATCAGGTAATGTGGAGGCGGGCACTTCTGCGTTACAGAACGTGAGCCACTTTGAAAAACAAACCCTCATCAAAACATGTCAGAAGTGGAATTAAAATATTCTAAAGTTTGTAGTGTTGTTTTTTGTTTTTCATTCTATAAAGAAATGGTGTCAAGATCTGATAAAACTGCTACTGAAGCTGTTAGCATCTATGCTAATCTCTTTACAAGCAGACACTTCCTGTTACTGTCTCTCTCGTAGCTCCCGCCTCTTCCTGCTCTAAAGGACGCTGACTGGGCCATCATGTTTTGGGCCGCTCACAGTTGTTGTAGGTTGGAGCTTGGCAAGATAAATGTGTGTTACCCTCAATTCTACATAAAGCGGATGCACCACGAATCGTACTGCGGAGCACTTCACTCCCTCTCTAGTCTATCAGAGCACTTCCAAAGCTGGCGCTACAGTCCGGCAGCAGCGGAGCAGCAGTGCGCTCGAGATACGCTGCAGGTCTGTTTTCAGCATGGTTGCTGCGAAGACTCGTACATCAATAGGTCACAACCGGAGGCAGGAGCATCAGGTCAACAGTTGGTCAGAAGGTCCCAGAGGCAACACGATGCCATGGATGAAGAAAAGTCAATTGTGAAAAAAATATAACATTATATATGACAGCAAACATCCTTTCTAAATTGTGATCAAAACATAAATCATGTACTCACCCATGCTAGAAGTAATACAAATCACAGAGCTATATGTTCGAGATAAGCAAAGCGACCTTAGAGAAGCAAAGTGAGGTGTTGTTACCAAAAACATAAGGAGGTTATGTTTTTGGTTTGTTTGGCCATTTGTGTTCAAAATAACTTGAAAAGTTATGGACGGATTTGGATGAAATTTTCAGGACATGAGTGAAATGGGATAAGGAACACATGATTAGATTTTGGGACTGATCTGGATCACCATCCAGGAATTTTTTAAAGGATTCTCCAACATTGTGAGATAGAACCAGGGGTGGACTAAAGCTGCTTGGCGGAGGTCTGCGCTCTCTGAGTGCTTTTCTAGTTTATTTCTTTTCTCAGTTTATAATGCCGCGTCGTGGTGCTTCCAGTGGGCGTTGTCGCCAGCCTTTCAGTTGGAGCAAAACTGCTGTGCTTCAGTGTTTGCGCTATGTGGAATTTGGGGGTTACAGACACTAAATCAGATGGATCCAGCTGCTGCACAAGCTTACTGATATTTAGCCCCATGAGCAAAGTAAGGGAATGTGAAAACATGTTGAAGAAGCATTTAAAGGTGGGGTTGGATTGACCTAAAGATTGTCTAACTCGATGTCAGTTCTTTCCTGCAATTGATTGCTCCCTCAAATATTATATTGTTGCATATGCCAATTTAAGCTCTCTCTCTCTTTTTTTTATTTACTGCCGCTTGAGGTTGCCACAAATTATTAAAATGCATCTTAAAAGTGCTTGAAAAGTGTTTGAATTTTATCTTGGGCGAGCTGTTCAAACCCTGATTCTTAATTGGTAAATAAAATTTAAGATTTGAGATGTTCAGTTAGCTGTGTGGGTAATGCCCCAATCAGGTTTTGACTAATTTGGGTTTTCAGTATTTTTATCTTCAAACAAAAGCCCTTTTCACAAAAGCACCTCACTAAAGCTGCGTCACATTACACCTTAAGACATTCACGAGTTAGGCCTGAGTGTTTGTGACTGGAGAGACTGAGCTGCAGTCAGACTGAGCAGGAAATGGAGCAATTGGCCTGTTGATATTCCGTAGATATAAAGCAGGATAAAAACCCTTCCCATCCTCAGATCTTGTTCACTGGAAGAAGGGAGAGGAAGTCAGGCAGATTTAAAACAACCTCTGCTGTATAATTTAATCTTAAAAAGAAAACAGTGAAAATATTGTTATGGGTGGCTGTGTTAAAAATTAAAACTTTGTAATCAAATTAAATGTCATGTTTTATGTTGATGGAGAACTTTATACATATTTTTTTTATTTTACATTACAAATAAAGAAAACAAAAATTATGGCACAAAATAAAAACATCTTAGATTAGATTAGATTAGATAGAACTTTATTTATCCCTTTGGAAGACTTCCTCAGGGAAATTAAGATTCCAGTAGCACAATTTATAGCAGATAAAAAGATAGATATAAACAGAAATATAAATAAATATAAATAAAAATAGAAATATGGCTACTGGCTGGCTACTGCTCCTTCCCATCTTCAGTCTTCAGTATCTTAGTCAATTTACACTGTTAAACGGCTTGGATGCGTGCAGCATGGCGTGTCCCCCCCACATAAACACAAAGGCAGAAACTCTCGAAAAAAGTCGTCGTTTCCCCCCTCTCTCCAATATCATCCCTCTGTTACTACCCCAGAAGATGGAATAAAGAGGGGGTCAACTCGTTCTCCAGGATGTTCACAGTAGAGGCGAAACATCACACAGGGGTGAATACTACGCCTTGATATAGCAGCATGAACTGGGATACAGTGAAAATGAGAGATGGTCATCCACTGATGTTCAGTTTTGTAGATGTTGAAAAAAAAAGTTTATTAACTGTAAAAAAATATTGCAAAATCAAGTACATTTTTAATTAAAGACATGGTACAAAAGAGTCCTTTTGCTATCAAAAATGACCTTTTTGGAGAGAGAAATCGGTATCGAGTGGTCAGGGCAGAACGAATATCAGAAACTGAACTCAACCAATGGAAGAGTGATTGTTGCATCTCTGTTCATGATCCATAATTTAGCTTATGTCACCATCCACAAGAATTTCTTTATTATCTCCTGATGAAGACCCATGCAAGAATAGCTACCTATCAATATGGATATTAACATAACTAAATTTTCTGCATAATACAAAGAAATGTGGTTAATTGGGACCAAGTTTTTGGATCAGTTATGATTTAAAGTCACAATTTAATAGCCTCCAAAAAATTCAATTAACATAAATATCATTTAGAAGTTTAATAATAAATCCAGTATTAAAGTTGAAAGCATAAATCAAAATCCATTTAAGTGTAACTACCAGAGTTTTGCCTAAATATGAATAAACTCTTTATGTGGTCACTGTGCTGTACTTTTGTTGTGAACATCTTATTTTTGACTCTGTTCCCTCTGTAGTGTTGCATCTCTGTGAGCTTTGAGAGGTCGTTTCTGGAGTAAAATACTGAAGTGATTGTATTATTTTTCCTCATTGACTCTGTTAAAGCCATCAGGCAGTTTGATGCCAAGTCTGGCTGCAGTTTTAACTACAACTTCTCCTGAAACACAACCAGAGACCCTTTCATTCAGTAATACCCCCAGACTTATGGTTTTCCAATCAGGGCCCACTTTGGCAATGTTCTGCTATCTCTGAATCATACTGGGTGTGCTTGGTGCAGTTTGTTAGTAAGTGTGTTTGTGTGTGTATTGGAGGATAGGGCTCTGCTGGTCAGGCTGAGATCACTGAGAGGAAAAGGAGAAATACAAGACTGACTGTATAGCCTGAGCAAAGCTTTTAGTGAAAGGAAACCTAAAGGTGAGATTTAAAGCTCTTATTCAATGATAGAGTTTTACGACATGCAGCAGTGAACTATGAACCCAAAGTGGTTTGCACACACAACGACGCCCATGATTGGTTAAGAGCAGGGTGATTGTTTTTCATTAAAAGGAAGAAAACACTGAAAAGCTGAGGCAAAAACTGTTGCTGTTTTCGTTTTTCTGTGCCCAGAGAAACAATTTAAACACTGAATGTCAAGAAAAATTGGAAATGATGAGAACTAAAAGGCAAAATAACAAAAGTAAAGTCAAAATATGAAGGGAAAAAATACTAAATGACAGGAATTTAGTCACTTTGTGGTTTCAGCTTGACTTAACTCGGCTTTACTCAGCTGTTCTGGTTTTCCATCGGGGATTGTGCCTTGTACTTGGCACAGTTTTTCTTATTACCTTCAGCAGGGTTCCATGTGAGCTGAGCCAAGACTAAAGTTGTTTTCTTCCCATTCAGTTGACAAAAAAAGCTACAAATTTGCAGATTTCCTGTAGATTCATGTTCACAGGGAAGTATTTTGAAGTGGGCCACATCCAGCCTGTAGAGCCTTACGTCTTTACGTCACAGCCAGCACTCCTATGAGTTCAAGCAGAGCTGTGCATTGTGGGAAGACAGCAAGTTAATCTACACACAAAACTATGATATAATAACAATAATAGTAGATTCTAAATGTAATATTATAGAGATGAGCATGCCAATCAATGTGGACATCCTGATGATATAAGTGTAAATCTCTATGCATGAAGAAAACAGGCTTGCTATAACCTAACACATACAGAGGTGTCCGCAAAAACTGTTCACGAAGAGGGAAAAAAGAGAGCTGGATGAACGAAATTAATAATTAAATCCTCATGATTGGATGTTTTGAATCACTAGAGCCTGGACGTCTTAACAGGTTTTTGAATATGTGGATGTTGTTGAGTCTTGTGATGATCTGCTGTAGAGACACTGAGTGATGATGGCCTGTTTTTATTTTCATGTATGTTGTACTTGTGCACAGAAAGTGACTGTGTGGGATCAAAACATTAGAATTTATTTTTTTGAACCAAGTTTTTAGTGAGATTCATATGTAATCACACACATATTTTCAATTACATCAGATTCTTTTTTTACCCCACATACACAAGAAAAAGAAAATTTGTGTAAGAAATGTGTGAGCTAAACAGTTGAACTATTAACAATTCGGCAAACAATTCAAATTCATTGGGTTGTTAATGATATTCCTCTGCACAAATCCCAAATACACCTCGACAGTTCTCTCAAAACCTTATTATTAAGTAGTAGTTTGTCATCAGCTTGGTCGCCTGGTAGCTAAAATGCATTCATCATATCTACTAAAGCAGTGATATGAGTGAACTCGACACCATGTTTGTGTTGGTTTTTGGAGTGAATGTGCAAACGAACCACTCCAGAGGTCTATTGGAAAAGAGCTGAGACCACCTTTTTCAGGTGATCTCTGCATGGTTTTTTGTACTAAAACAGGGATCAATTGCTTGTGTTCATATATATATGCAAAGGGTTCATGTACTTATGCCAAAACAACTCTCCCAAACAATCCTGGTGCAAAAACTACCTAAATGTAATGAGTCATGGAAATTTAACACATCCCGTTAGCAGCTCTAAGATGCTGTCTGACTTCCCAAACTTCCCTCTGCTTTACTCGTGTCTGTTCCTTTTGTAGTATCTGAGTCTAGAGTTTGATGGTACCTCTTTAATGTAGGCGGGGTTGTCGAAGTGTGTTGTGGCATTCTCATAACAACAAAAACAGAGAGGAGAGCTGGAGGTCTCTATGTGGTGTTTTGTCATTGTGAGGAGATGATTTTCTCATGAACACAAAACTGGCAAAAAGAACTCAACTGCAGACAAGGTCAGGTCCTTGAGGCAAAAGGCAGGTTTTATTAACAGTCCAAAAATCCGGTACACGAGTGAGCAAAGAGGTCCAGGCAGAGGTACAGGAAGACAAAATGTTAAGACTAGGTAAAGACAAAAACCTAGGTCAAAGATCAGGATGTGATGAATGAACGCAGGAATGAGATACTAAGATCAACAACGTGGCAACAAGAGGGTTAAATACATGAGGTGATTGGGGGTGATGAGACACAGCTGGGGAAGAACAATCAGGGATCAGGTGTGACAACGCCAGACAGGGAAGCAAAACCTACGGAGACAAGGAGAGACAGGTGAACTTTCAACATAAAACAGGAAGTGCGAGACAAGACAACAAACATGAAGGCAAAACAGGGAACTTAACTAAGGCAGAGAGTGAGATCATGACAGATTTTTGTTACAATGTTGGTAAAAAGCAGCAAAACAACAGGCTATTTAATGACTAGGAAAGTTTGGAAGGTCACACAGCATTACAGAGCGAACGACAGGAGGTGCTTCATTTTTGTGTTAGATACCCCCAACTCATGGAGGAGTTCGGACCATTCAGATGTCAGCAGTGTCTTGCTCAGATCCTCGCTGGAGGTGATATGAAAAACTGGTGCCTGGTACAAAGTATGATCCCTAATGAAAAATAAGAACAACATCCCTCCCTCCTCTCATTATTTCATGGTCCATTCTGGATTTAATCCTTTTACTTATTAAAGTTATGATGATTAATCACCAGTATGTAATATTATCTTTATTAAAACCACAGAGCACATTAACCCAGCCCCTCCAGGGGTCACTTTCTCTGCTCTTCATTCCTGAATGACAGCAGCTTTGTGCAGCGTTTGACATTCCTGGAGCTGCAGCTCTCGGTGAGGAATGTGATTGTCAGGCGTTCAGGGTGGAAGTAGCTCTCTGGCGTCACAACAACAACTTGAGCTGGATGTTGCCTGTCAGAATCTGCGGTGCCGCTTTAGTCACTCTTCAAATATTCAACGTGATAGCCGTCATGTCTTTAAAATGTGAGGGTGACCACACATCAGCGATTCGGTATTTTAATGAAATGACCCTTCGCTGGGAAAGTTTCACCCTCTTTCCAAACATAAGCAAAGATGGAATAGTTTTTCCTTCCCCCCCATTCCCTCACCCCTCTTCTCTGAACCTGAAATATGACACTATGATTTCCATGGTGTGGTAGTATTTCCTCAGTTTTTCCACAGAGCTCTGCTTCGGTTGAGGCATGTTTCTTGTTCGGACACGTCCTGAATCAGCGGGAGAGTCGAGGAGGCTCTCAGGCTGAGTTACCCTGCTGCAGGAGAGAAAGTGAGGCTGAAACTGGTCCACACCTCAGTATTTGAATACAACTCTGGACACAACGGGCTGTTGTTGTGGAGAATGGAGTGTACTCATATCTGATGCTGTATGAACGCTGTGCAAGCATCAGACAGCAGAGCAGAGTGACGTGCTTGTTGTTGTTGTTGTTGTTGTTGCACTGGGTCCTAAACTTTTTCTGACCAGCCCCTATATTGCAGATTAATATATTTTCAAGCCCCCTTTCAGTATAATGTATTAGCACATATCTATAGAGAATAAACAGATTGTCAGTCAAACCCTTTGCTAAAAAAACTATACTTTCAGAATCAATCTCAAACATTTTCTAAAGTGTACAGAGCTACTGAAATTGATACTGTAACTTAAAACTTTCAGATTTTTAAATCTAACAACAGCCAATGTGGCCGTCATACAGGTGAAGCCAGGGGTGAAATATGGCTTTAATACTTTAGATTTTTGGCTTCTTTATCAATAGTTACAAGGTCAAGTAGTGTTACATGTCTGGTCACTTAACCTTGATATCCTATTACAGAATTGGACAACGCTAGCAGCGCATAACAGCGTGCATTGTTCTGGTCTTGCCTTGCCGCACGCCTTCAAGTGACACAACAAACACACATGCTGTGCGCTGTATAACTCACCATAACACAGGATCAGAGGGAGCCATGGGCTTGTTTCTAACCCAAATAAACAGACACTCATGAGGGCTCACTCTGTTTTTATCAGTTTTTATCAACCAATGGCATTTAGGGACACAGTCAGTTGAATGCCACCAGCTGACACAGTAACCAATTAAACTGATACACTCTAAGCATTCATCACTGCGTTGACAGAAGAACAGAGCCTGAGTGTAAAGAGTAGTGAAGCTTCACAGGCAGATATGCAAGGATCTCATCCTTTCAAAATAAAAGTTTTTGGTCTTGGTTATTCGAAAATAACCCATCATTTGGCACTGGGTCATATGTTTTTCTTTATGGCCCATTACAGGTCCATGTGCCAGTTGTTAGGAACCTTTGTTTTACTATGTTATTTATTTATTTAATGTTTATTTGTATAGGGACAGTATTAAACAAGAGAGGGCTGTCACACCACAGCATTTATAGCCTGAGCTAATTTGCAATGCCTGTCCCTGGTTGGGCCTTTGAAGACATAAAAACATCATTAAATACTTCATAAAAAAACAACTAACAAACTCAACAATTACAGACACAACCATACAAATCAAATACCCACAAAAATACAAAAAAATAGGTAGAATGACTACAAAAGTGAGTCCTCTTTAAAAACAAATGCTCAGGAGACCTGCCAAATTATATTTTCTGTTTAGGGCCAAATGTGTTTCAGTCAGCTTTTTCTGGGGTGTTTCTTTCCAATATTTAACATTTTCTTTTTTTTGTTAGTCATTAATTTGGTTTGATCTGATTGGAGGGTTGTTGGTTTCTCTCTCTTTTAGAAGAGCTTTTCAATGTTTATGAAGAAATAAATCAAATCTCCTGATTTTTGAAATTTTTGTTGCAATATTTTGATAAATCATTTCTAATAATTAGCATGTTCTGTCTCACCTCATAGAGGCCATTAATTTTTTTTTTTTTTGTCTGAGGACAAATTCAGTTGCCGACCCCTGGCTGAGGAGACAGCACAGTTCTTGGACTTTCTGCCTTTACACAAACTTTAACTACACTAGAGGTCATTACGCATCAAAACCTACCTTTTGATCCTTTGACTGTATCCTATCATTGCCTTTGTAAATCCTCACCGCGGAGCAAACCAGAAGCTTCAAAAGACAGCGTAGCACAAACACAATCGTGTCCCAGCTCTGTTCGGGCCTCTGAAGTTGGCACAGCGTGGGGTTAATTTTGTCTCTCCTTTATGTCTTGGCTTAATGCAAAACTTATCATGCCTTTGAACTGCACTGAGTTAGCCAATTGTCCACATTAACTGTAAAACAACACAGATGCTCTCATTTAAGTCCTAACTACACTAAAAAGCCCAATTCTCAGCCATCCTCATCTGTACGCATACTTTCCATTCAAACAAACAGGACAGACTGGACAATTGTTGCTCTTGAATGCTGTTTATGTGTCATCATCAGCGTTACAGACAGTTAGACGTCCTGCCAACAAGGTCAGCCTGTCAGCGTATCAGCTCGGCCAAAGGAGCCAAAAAACAAAACTGAATCCACCCACCCGGTTCCTCTGTGACTCACCAAACATTCTCCGCTGTGGCGGGTCAGAGGTTGAGCTCGCTCTGCTCACTGTTTTCATTACAGCCTGGAAAAAAAAAGATGGCAGTAACTTGCTTGTAAACCTTTGGACAGCTCCATAATGAGAGGCAGGGCAGAGGGGATAATGCCGCCTCTCTTGGTTGTTGAGGAGTGAATGTGTCCTGAAGACTGTGGAGGTTTTCTCCTTTTTTTTTTTTAGCTGACTGATGTTTTGTCAGGGTGTTTTTGTGTGTATTAAGAGTCAGTTTTGTGTTATCAGCAGTTACTGAATGAGATATATGACAGAACGATAGGGGAAAAGGTTTAAAGACATTTTGTAATAGAAGTGTAAGTAGTTTATGCCGCCTCAGTGACACCACCCATTGTTTTATGAAGACAAACTTCAAAGATAAAGTGGAAAAATGCCCAAGGAGGAGGAGTTCCTTAAAGGGCCTATGGACATATCATAAAAAAACTGAACCACTGAAATGACGGGTTTATCGTTTGACTTTATGAGAGCTTTTTCTCATTTGTATGAAAAGACATTTGTCAACAAGTTTTTATACTTGGAGGTAGTGCTGCAACCCACGTATGTACTACCACAGTAAACATTAGAGCCAGGGTCCAAAATAAGCTTTCTGATTCACTGGGCAAGATGGTGTGTAGCTAAATGCTTGGATCGTGTTGTAGCAACAATAAGCCAAATTTACTTCATTTTTTAAAGAACTTACCAAAGATTACCATGGAATTCATGGTATTTATACTATTTTCATTCCAGATTTGGTCATGTTCTCATCAGATTTATGACTTTTTGTATTTGAGATTAACCTGTAGGTCTCATTGATTGAAAAGGTGGGATGCATTTGGCCCTATTAACCTCAACCAGGCAGCAAGGGAGCAACAGAAAGAAAATGCAATGACTGAATTGCCACATATTCTGCCTGCAGAGTGTTATGTCCATGCCATAGCTTTGCTCCAACCGGTGTTGCATATCCTTCCCCAAAGGGAGCGTATTTAATGCTTTGCACAGCTGAGGGTAGCCTAATAAGCTTGAAACAAGGGATTTTAAGGATCACAAAAGAACCACAACTTCACATGTTAGTTGTGAGTTTACAAGATAAATAGAAGAGCAACATGTTAGCAGCAGGTTAAATTTCCTGCTTGACGGTTGATCTACCTGGCAGCTAGACTTGCCTTGTATTTCCAGCATCCCTGCGTGGAGTTGCGCTGCTGGCACTCTCTGTGGATGGACTAACCCTGCAGGTTTTTGTACATGCCTCTTAAAATATCAATATTTGCTTGCCGAGTAGCAGGCTTTTTGTTTCGGCTGTCAATAAATATAAATTATAAAGCATAAAAAAACAGGATCCACTAATAGAGCGAGTTTCAGTGGACTTTAGCATTAGCTCTATTCTTTAACCCAGGATGTTGCTGCTTGGTTGCAGGGGCATTTCTGTCCATTTTTTTTCTAATACACAAAAAATAACATACATGACAGGGGTGGGCAACTGGCAACCCTGGGGCCACCCTCAGGGCAGGCCTCCTCTTGCTCAGTGCAACCAGCAAGTTATGTTCAGATCACACGTGAGTAAATGATAATTACATCCATATATATGATTTTATTATGATTTCATACATCCATCATCTGTATCTATCTTCAGGGTTGCAGGACCCACCTGATATAATAACTGTATTCAGGCAGACCCATCTTGCCGAGCTCCAGTCTACAGTTGTGAGCAGACCAAAGCAGCACAGTCAGCCTCTTTTAGAGCAGGAAGAGACAACAGCAGGAAGTAACTGACAAAGATTAGCATTGATGCTAACAACTTCAGTAGCAGTTTTATCAGATCTTGACTGCATTTCTTCATTAAATGAAAAACAAATATCAACACAACAAACTTCTCTCTAGTAAGGATATTTTCACTCCACTTCCATCATGTTTTGGAGAGAGTTTGTTTTACGACACTCGCGTCCTGTCCTTTATGCCGCAACAGTAGCGTCCCTCTACTACATTATCTGATTGGCCCATAATGAATGTGATTGGCAGAACGATCGTCCAATCAGCTGCTGGATGTGCTATTGAAAGGTTCTGCCCATTCCCAAACACTTCCTATGTACTCTTTCCCAGATGGACTAGTGAAATATTTGGTGTGACAGGTAAAGGCCTGGAGCCTGTCTCAACTGTCTTTGGGTAGAGGGGGTGCAGTCAGTCACAAGGATGACATGTAACAACATGCACAATCAAACAAGTCAACAACTCAATATTAGAGGCACAAAATGTTGTACTTTTGGATTTTCTGAGTTCATAGAAAGCACTTTTCCATCGACAGACAGAAACTTACACGATCTCCCATAACATCCTGCCCGCCACATCGCCCACGATGCTCTCACTTAGACTTCTCTCTTTCCTTCTTGGCCATGATTATTTGGACGTCTGGATCCAACAAACAGAGCTAGACCTCCATGCATTAATCAGAGCCCGGGATCAGCTGAATGGTGAGCGAATCATTGGATCCAGACGAGGAAGCCGATTCCAGCTGTGGTCTGGCACTGAGGGACAGCTGCAGGAAGAGGGGGGAGGCAGAGTGTCTGTGTGAGTTAGAGAGCGCTTGGCGTGCCGTAAAGAGAACAGCAAATTAGCGGTGATAAAAGTAAAGGAAGAGGAGTGAGAGCAAGATGGTGATCAGACTCCAAATGATGTCGAGACACGGGGGGGTGTTTACACTGAAACAGGAAGAGGAAGTGGATAAATGGAAGACGGCTGGGTGCAGAATCAGCATGTTCGGCCCAGATCAGGGCTGGGAGACGTGGACCAGAAGTCATGTTATGATCATTTTTAACTTAATGGCAAAACATGATAAATATCTAGATATCTTTATTTTAAGAAAAAAACAGACGGATGCCACATGCCAACATTATAATCTTTGATAGGATTCTACTAAAATTTGATAATATTGATTGGGAGTGGAACAACACATTGACATCAATATATACTTTCGTCCTGGCATGTGCGATACAATTATAGGTACACTAGAACCAAGTTTTGATGTTTAATTTTAAAAGATATGGCACCAGGTTCATGGGATGGAATAATTCTTAATAAATATTTTGACTATTTTAGTGTTCTTTTTAATTTATTTTAGTTAATTAATTTTACTATTATTACAATTATTATTTCTTCTTATAGTTTTATTTTCAATTTACTTACTATTATTCCTAACTACTTCAAATTTATTGACTTTTTTTTCCCTTTTTGTTAATTCAGGCACTTGTGGTATGACTGTGTATGAGCAAGCTTTGTCAATCAGGGGCCTCTTGCCCTCTTTGGCACTTTTTTTCTTTATTTTTAGGAAACCCCTTTTCAATGGGGCAAGAGGGTGGGTTTAAGAGATAACTGTTTGTTGTTGTTGTATTATGTGTTCCCTAAAGTTAATTTGTGTCAATCCTATGACAAAAATCCATAAAAATGTTTGACAAACAATAAAGAACCTTCCGGTGCAACATCCACGGTTCAATATGCAGGTCTGACTAGCAGCATTTTCAGTTTTTAGGACAACCAGGTGTCGTTTGTTGTTGCTCTTTTCTCTCCATATTTGTTAGGTTTCCCTGTGAGTCAGAGTGCAGGGGTAAGGAAACTCCTGTCACCAGTAGCAATGAGCTGTGTAGCTGAAGTTGGGCAAAGAAACCACACTACAGCTCTGAGATGAGAGGCAGCAATATGCATCCACATTTATAGAAGGCCCAACTGGCAGTGTTAACAAATCACAGAATCCGTATTCAAATTCAGATCACCAACAAAATCGAATTACTTGTCCTTTGTGCCATGACCAAAGGAGGGAGGGGAGGGGTATTATTATTATTATTGTTATTTTTGACATTTGGTAAAGGAAACCTCACGCGTCTATGTTCTTCCTCAAAGTTTCACCCTTTTATTTTAATGTCTAGCATGCAACTTACAATAAATTACTGGCACCATGCGACTAAAAATGTCCGTCTCTGCCGCCTGCTTCCAATCACTTTGTCTGATGCTTTACCAAGAACAGGGGTGACAGGCATCTGCTAAAATAACCAGCTTCCTTCTTGAGCCTGGTTTTATTTTGTTGCTCATAAAGAAGCCTCAGTATTAACTTCATTCTGTTTCATTATCTCCTGAAACTCTTCACAGGAGTCTCAGTCTCTGAAAACTTTTGTTCAGCCTCTTTCTTCGGTTCATCACAGTCACATATGGAAATCACCAGGCAGAGCGTTGAGACTCCTCAGAGTTACACTTCTATCACAAGATCATCAAACTCTCACTGAGGGCGCATTAATGACACAGCGTCAGAGTGAGTTTAGAGAGCTCCCTGCTGTGCTCAAGGGCCCTCTGGTTTGTCTGGTTGTGGCATGTTTGTGTTATTTTTGCAGGTGTACATAGATTTGTAATTAAAAAAGGCAGGGCTGTTTACTTAGAGAGAAGTCTTTAATGCACCGACATTAAAACTCAGCTCATAAAGCTCGACTCCAATATGAGTATATAGTGTTTTTGTTGTTATTAGCAACATCCATAAATGTGATTTTCATAAGAGGCTTTTTGTTGAAAACAATGCTGTCCATATGGAAGTAAGATCTGGGGCCGAGCTGCATGAAGGGGGGCCACGCAAGTCAGCAAAACAAAAGGCTTATTGGAAGATGTAGGAAATGAAGGGAAGATAACTAATTTCTTTTAAACCTAGCTGTTCACCATTCTCATTAAAAGAACCAAAATGGGATGCTGGTTTAGTGGATATATAAGCAACCAGGAATGGCCCATGTACATACTTCTGCTGGTCCATGTTCGAGTCCAGCCTGTGGCCTGTTCGCCGAGTGCGTTCCCCTACCCCCTAAAAATGCCCAAATACTAAACTTGTTCAATATTATGACCAAAAAACTTCACGTCTGTGGAGAAAGCTGACGACTCCTCAGTCATGACTCTGTGAATTGTGACGTGAATGTAGCCAATCGAGAAACGAGCTGACTGAGGAACAAGGAAGCAGGCGTGAATAAAAACAATCATGGTCGACCAGAAACATAAAGTTCAGTGGACCTCAGAAATGGAGCTCACGTGTTCACGCTGTCTCCAGGATTTTTCCACAGTCTTTTATTATTTATTTCAGGATTTTTCTGTCAAAAATAGTCCCAAGACCACCATCATTCCCTCTTCTCGTATGTCCTCTTCCATGTTGAATGTTGTGTTTTCTGGTTGTTGCTATGTTTCTTCTTCTTCGTTTTTGTTAGATCACATTTGATCAGGTGAGATTTCTGGCTTGAAGGACTAGATTCTAGATCGGTGGTATGTGTGTGGTGTGCTGTGTTGAGATTATCGGATCACACCACACACAGTACGATCAAAACTGTTTTATGCCTGATTTTTTATGTGTGGTCTCAAAAAGATAAAAAATCTCTCCAGATTTAGAAAATCCTCATGGGTGTACCTCGCTCTAGGAATCAAATTTGTCTGGTTTGACATTGTGTTCAGTTTTTCATCACTGATTCTTGCTGATGAAAGTTCCCGGAAAGAAACATCTAAAAAACTTTGAAGCCTGTGAGTACTTGAGATATCAGGAGGAGGTTTCCACCGCTGTGCTATAATCTTCTTCACTGCTGTAAATCCTGCCGGCCAGACTTTGCAAGTATTTTCCTAAAGAAAGAGGAGAGTCATCAATACAAAGATGTAACGCAGGGTCCTTTGGAAACTTGACTCCTGTTAGTAGTTAAATATTGTCAATAACCTTTCTCCACAATTCAGAAACAACCGGGCATACCAGAACCACATGTGTAAATGATCCTACAGTTCCTGGAGAGCAAAATGAACAATAAGGGTCTGGAACCAATCACCTTTCAGACATTTCTGTAACTTTTTTTTTTTAAGATAATTATTTTATGAGTGTTAACAGCAGCAAAAGAGGCCTGAATTTTGCGTTTTTTGCAATTCAATACAATGTTGTCTTTTTTTGAATTACTGTATGCGAGGAAAGAGACCCAAAATGAGGGCAAAATTTACAGAATTGTGATGTAATAAACAACGATAACATAATATGAACTAAAATCCATCTTGTTTATTAGATATGATGAAATATGAACACAAGGTTTTGTTCTGTTTTTGTCAAGTGGTGTTAGGTTCATTATTTTGTAATCTTCTTTTTCTGTTAAAGGGTAAATTAAATCTCAGTCTCTAATAGAGGGAAGTGGGGGCTTCTTTAGCCTGCAGTGACTTTATTTAAATTTTGAGTTTTATAATGTACTTTGTTAATTAGTGTAAAACAGGGGAAGATCATATTATTGTTTTTTTGCTCCTTTTCTTTTAAGATAAAACATTTTTATTACCTCTACCAAAGAGGTTATGTTTTTGCCGGCATTCGCTGTCTGTTTGTTTGTTAGCAAGATTACACAAAAACTGCTGGACCGATTTTGCTGAAATTTTCAGAAGATGTTGGTAACTTAGAAATGATACAATTGTGTTGGTGATACATATATTTGTCTTGATGCAAAAAAATCCCCAAATCCAAAAAAAAAAAAATCCCACTAATGTTGATTAGTTAACATTAGGTGGAATTTAAAAAATCAGATCTCTGACACTTTTTAACAGATTCGCTCACAATTTCACAGGATAATATGGGGTCCGTGTTTCAATCATTAAGGTAAATTTCATTTGGATCTGATCCAGACTGACGTCACAAAAAACACACACTGTTCAATAATTCATATAAAATGAAAACATTAAGTGATGTTCCCAAAACCTGTTGTGTTCATACAGGATGACAACCTCCATGTATGTGCTGAGTTTGGTCCAGATCCTGGCACTATTCTGGATCTGGTGATCCAGAATAGTGTCTTTTACAGGGGTTGTGGAAAAGCCACTGCCAGAACTGAGCTGCTTGGCGGAGGTCTGCACTCTCTGAGAGCTTTTTTATTTCATATTTAATTACTTTCTTTCTAATTTTGCCAAACCTAAAAGAGCAAAAGGAAATAATATGTAAAGGTTGTAGAGCATGTGTCATAGTGAATTTAGTGAGAGAAATGAGGTTTTTCTATCTGAAGGTGGAAAATCCAAATCAAAAGCACAACAACTTTAGATAACAGGCTGTGAAGGGAAGCTTGTAGTAAAAGTGTTCAGACATGAAGAAACAGCAGAAGAACTGTTCATGGAGTTTCACTATTAGATCAGGGCACCTGCTGTCACAATGATTCATCTACTCTCACTGATAATAACTCTGCTCTGAGCGCTCACATGTTGAGACAAAAATGCTCTAACTAAAGACCCCGTCACATCTGTCTGAGGTAACACCGCAGGCAGCAGAACAGAGCCAAACAAACATCCTCCGTCATCTTCCAACAACAGGCGCAGGATGGGGAGTTCACAGATGGATGTGAAACAGAAGCTTCTGTGTACCTGCTGTTTTTATTCAACAGGGAAAAGTGTTTCTGTCATTTCAGAGGGAGTCAGTCATCCTGGGATTCATTTGTATGTTGGAGACTTTTTTGTTGTGACATTGTCTGTCTTCTTTTGTGCTCACAGATCGAGAAGCGGATGGAAACGGTGCGTCTGGTGGCGCACAACACGCACAAGAGGCTGGTGTCGTGTCTGCAGGGGCAGCTGGGCACAGAAGCAGAGAAGAGACAAGTAAGAAGCACCTCCTCTGAATTACAAACCCCAATTTCCCCAATTTGTAAATAAAACAGAATACTCGTGATTATTTAATCTTAACTGATCAACTCTATTGTCTTTTTAGCAAATATTCACTCATTTTGAATTTGTTGCCTTTAACACTTTCCGAAAAAGCTGGGACAAGGGCAACAAAACACTGTGAAAGTTGAAAAATGCTCAAAAAACACCTGTGTAAAACATTCCACAGGTGAGCAGATTCATTGGAAACAGGTGAGAGTCATGATTGGGTTTAAAAAGCAGCGTCCCCAAAAGACTCCGTTGCTCACAAGCAAGGATGGGGCGAGGTTCACCACTTTGTGAACAACTGCGAGAGCAAATAGTTCAAGAGTTTCAAAACATTTCTCAACATGAAGTTGCAAAGAATTCAGGGATTTCAGCCCGTGATAGCTCTTGAGCATAGATGAGTGAGGGCATGAAGGTAGAGTGGTACGTTAAAAGTTTTGTCTTCTGGCTAAGATTCATTCTGGTAAACAAAGACCAAGATACTTGATCTCCTTTAGTTGAAGCAAGGTTTCACTCCTCACTGGGGGGAGTAATCCAACATCTTCTGGTAGAGAACCATGGCCTCAGACTTGGAGGTGCTGACCCTCATGCCAGCTGCTTCGTTCTCAGCTTCAAAGCGCCCTTTACCTGCTGTAGGTCTCTGGCTGAAGAAGCCAACAGAGCCACATCATCTTCAAAAAGCAGAGGTTTAATTCTGTCGTCTTCAAACTGAACACCTTCCTTCTCTTCTTAGGCTGCACCCTAAGAATGTGTTCATGAAACACTTCAGTGAACAGGATAGTAATTTTTTGACAGCCTAATCAATATGTGGAAATGTTACCAATATTTTTGAGCACTTTTGAGAGTTTGGAATAGTTTGTCCACCATTTTTTATAATAAAAAAAACAACCACCATTTTTTATAATAAAAAAACAACAAAAAAGCCAAATTTGGGGTGTTTACCACTTCCTTTTTGTTGCTGTGGTATCCAAACCTGGATCAAATTGTTTATTTTTTCCAGAATTACTGTATTTCACAGTTTACAGCTGGTGCCAATTTGCATAAAACATACTTTTTTTTACAGCAGAGATGGCTGAAGAATATTTACTAAATATTAAGCAAATATTCCTCTTAAGGGATATGCGAACATTTTTTTTGGTTTTCGTGTCTTGCCTTACTCCCGAGTCCATGACAAGCAGAAAGACACCATTCTTTCGACTGTGCATCCAGTAACAAGGAAGAGCTCGCCCATTGCTAATTAGCTTTGATCAAACACTGGGAGTCAATGGGAAGTGTTAGTCTGCCTCTGCCTACAGTCATCAAATAAATTATTTAGCAACTCTAACTGTTTCTGTGTGCTTGTTGTGACTCGTTTTTTTTACCGTCTTCACTTTATGTAATTTTCAAAAGAAATACATACAAAACTAAACAGCAGGGTGCATGCGCAAACCACTGCAAACGTGCTTTTTTTTTTTACCTACTCACAAGCCTGTCTCTTCCTTTTTGCTGCATGCACTATCAAAAGAATGGTGTCTATCTACTTTTCATGGACAAGAAAACAAATAAAATGTTGCCATATGCCTTTAACTTTCTCAATATTTTACTCCAAGTAAAGTTTTTTTTGCTCATACTTTGTAAAGATATTTATAATGCAGGACTTAGCCACTAAACCAAAATAAAATTGTTTTAGACCCAGAAAATATAAAACTAAATGTTAAAATCTCGATATCATGACAAAAACACTTTCTGAAATGCATTAATATTTATATTTTGCTTTCAGAGTCACTCAGACAGGTGCTAACATATCACTGCTCCGAATGACTCCTGAACCGTTGTCAGTGTTAGCAAGGAGCTGCTATCTTGTGCAAGGAACACGTAGCATCTCCCGTTATGTAACAGACTGATATGACAGAGACTCAGGAGGAAAATATTCAGCATGGGCCTCATGCCAGTTTCACTCTCACTGGATAACAGACCTGCCCCTGACAGCCAAACATAAACACTGACAACACCTCCTTTGCTTGTTTGCTCTAATGCTGTGTTATTACAGGTGTGCTGTCACTCAATCACAAGTTAACTTTGTGTTATTTTGACTGTTTGCCTGCAGAAAAAGCTGCCACTGACAACACTGTCCCAGGCCATGCAGGAGGGAGGGACTCAGCTGGCAGACGAGAGTGTTATTGGGTGAGAATCCAAAAGTTTAAGAGTTTATTACATTAACAACACATTTAAGCTGTGATGAAGACCTGACTGAACAAAAATATAACTAAAAAAACATCACTGATGAGACTGTGGGGTCTTTACCAGAGTACGGTCTCGTTTACCCCCTCATGATGAGGTTTTCTCATTAGGGAAAAGTGATAATCATTGTATAAATAAAATAAATACTTAAAATTCATACCTTTAGACCAGTTTAGTGGCAGTTCAGCTAGATGCTGCCATAGCAATCAACGTCATTTCTCTCCAGATTATATTCATTATAGGCATTAATTTTAATGTTAGATTGATCTCTCTACCAATGGTTGTTTTGATTATTCATCCATAGTAACTATCTTTACAACCATATAGACATGAGGTCCTTCTTGAAAATGAGATGTTTCATCTCAAGGGGCTTGCCTTTAACAAATGTATATTCAGCAAAGACAAATATGGCGCTGTACAGATAAAGATTGACTGGCTCTATATTCAGCAAAGACAAATGTGATGAGGACAGATTTATGATCTGGGCGTCCATTGGTTTGCCGCTATCATAAATTCTTATTTTTAGTCTCTTTGTCTCTGCCTGGATGGGTACATCTCTGGATGTATGTGTAGATACGTGTGTGTGTATATATATATATATATATATATATATATATATATATATATATATATATATATATATATATATATATATATATACATATGCATATATGTGTATCTATAAAATGAAGAGTATGGCTTCAGCCTGCTATATTGTAAAGTGCCTTGAGATAACACTTGTTCTGAACTACAGCTATACAAATAAAGATTGATTGATTGTATTTTTTTAATTTCTGTGTATTTGCAGTAAAATGATGGAGGTTTGTGGGGAGGCTGAGAGCAGGTTAGCGGTTGAGCTGATGCAGCATGAAGTCGTGCTCGAGAGGGACATCCTGGAACCTCTCAACCAGCTGGCCGAGGTTAAAAAAAACATATCACACATATACACCCAAACTCAACACACCTACAATACCTCATAAAGCTATAATTCTCTCCTGTATTAAAGCATTTTCATTTTTAAGCTGTATGCTTGGATTAAACTTTATTTTTAGACACCTTAATGTCAGTTTACTTGAATGAAGCCACTTATTTCCACCTCTGCCAAGGAGGTTATGTTTTTGGAGTTTCTCTGTTTGTCTGTCTGTGAGCAAGATAAATCAAAATGTTCTCAGTGGATTTGGATGAACCTTAAGGGAATGTTGCTTACAGCCAGGGGTGCTGCCAGAAAACTTTGGCCCTTTGAAAAGATATCACAGTACTCCAAACCGGCTCTGCTACAATATCTGGAAACAAGTGTCAGTCAAGCAAATAAAAAAGAGGGCGTCCACTCTGAAACGAGTTTAGGAGCATCTGCACAAGCTTTATAACATATGAGCGTTTTGTTCTCAAGCAACCAGCATATATGGAGACCGAAAACGATTGTTTATTTTTGCTGATACTAACATTTTTTTTTTTTTTTACATATTTTTATATAATTTTAGGGCCCCTTTCAGCCATGGGCCCTACTTGGCCCCCTGTATGCCCTCCTGTTCGTTTTGCAAGGATGAAGTGATGACATTTTGGTTGTGATTTAAATACAGATGCATATCCCGGGTTTTTAAAGATTTTTTTCACACTGCAGGATAGTTCAGTTTCCACATTTTTGCTCATTACTCAGCTGAGAATGTCACAAATGCCTTTAAGTATTGAATCGACATCACCTCCATGCATTAACTTGCACTGTGAAATCATTATGTTGTATAAATTCAATTGTAAATTTAGATTTGATTGGGTTTGTTTTTGTAAATATGAATATATGTCTACATGAGAAGTGTTTTTCTAAGATGAGACAGATGTTTCATGTCATGAGCTTCATAAGCTGCTAATGGATGTCTAAAGCTTTTTTAACTTATCAACCTTTTTTACTGTAGTAGTCTATCTTCATATTTTAAGTGAAAATAATAAAAAATATAGAAAACTAAAAGTGCTCCAAAAGTGCAATCCTCCAACAAAGCATTTCCAACATTCTTCGCAGATTTACTCCCTAAATGTGAGAAACTGCCCGGTCACACAAATCAAGATCAGCATCAAGATTCTGATCCCCACAAACGTCTAATCACTTTTTTCTTGTGTATTGACCAACATTCCCTCAAAATCTGTCAAGAACTTATTGAGTCATTATTGAAATGTGGGAAAACTGCCCGATCTTGCAGAGTTAAAAAAGTTATTCAAGATTCCTGGATCTGCACCCGGATTCAAGTCACCACCTAATCTATTCACTTCTTCCTTGTACCATGACCAACATGACCTGAAAATTTCATCCAAATCCGTTGAAAAATGTTCCAGAAATCTTGCTCACAGATGGACAGACGGACAAAAACAAAAACCTCTTTGGTAATTAGGTAATTAGCCTTAAACAGTTTTTTAATTGGTTCAAGTTCTTCCTGCACTTATGTACAGGTCTGTGCCAAGTAGAACATTGCTCTGGGCAACATACTTTTGGCCCTGCAGTGTCTGTGTGATATGTTGCATTGCTTCATGTGTTGTCGTCATGGCCCTCTCTTTTTTCCTTATAGGTGGAGATTCCAAACATATTAAAACAGAGAAAACAACTGGCCAAACTGGTACTCGACTTTGACTCTGCCAAGACGAGGTACAATGATTTATTGTCCTGATGCGTAATCAAACAAATCTTTGGCTAAATATAAATACTTCAGTTTAAAGTGTCAGATTTTGACTTTAACTAGGGCCAAAGCATGGACTGTCTTGTAATTCCTTTTGCAGGTAGTTCCGATCTGGTCAAAAATTTGATATTTTATGGGCTTCCAGAAGAAAAAAATGAATTGGCTTAATAGTGCCCCCTTGCAAGATTTTGCGCAAAAATGTTGAACCTTTGTACACATTTTCAGAACCCTGAGACTTAACAAAGCCCCTGATGTTGTGATGAAATGTTGACAGGGAAGTCGCCATTCAAGGTCAAATGTGATATTTTGGACAATTTCAGCTGTTTTCAAGGGTAACTCTAAAAATCACTGGCCCAAGGCCATTCGTATGATTGGCTCCAAATTTGGTGTTCAGCAAGACGTGACCATGATAATCATGAGATGTCCATGGTTTGGACATAAAGCTAAATTTATATGTCTGATTTACATTTTTAAACAATAAGAAGTGACAAAAATGAGGCTATCTTTCAGGGCGTGCACAAAACACTAATTTCTTTTCTGCTTTTTTGGTCAGCCAAATAATTCACTTGATCAGCTGTCTAATGCTAGATCACACAACAATTTCTGGTGCTTATAAACAACATCAGCCTTAACACCCACCATGTCCTAATTGAAGGTGATGCACCCAAATGTCATTTACAAAATCAGGCTAATCACAAGGAATCATATGTGAATATCCTAACTGGCCAGTCACTCTCAACACAGAGGGAGAAACTTTGTTTGCCTCACAGAGAGCTGAGTATTGATGAGTCTTTTAGTCCACCTCTTGTCAGTACAAAGTGCTACACGCCTGTTTCTCCGTCTGTGCAGTTAAAACACCTGATGAAGTGTTTACCAGTGGAAATATAGGGTGTATCATTTCATTTTTAACAGATGTAGTGTGGAAAGGAGGAGTGTGGTGTGTGCAGTCCGATGCTCTTTTTCAGTTAAGACACAAAGAGGAAAGAAAATGTTCAGACATCTCGTACTGCCACCTACTGGTGGCTGAAAGTACCAAATTGAGGTGTACTTTAATCAAAGTGTTGTCATAAATTTGAGTATTTCATGAACCAGATTGGCCCATTAATAACTGTCTTAATACTTCTCGCAGATGGTACCAAGCAACAAAGTCCAATAACCAGGGGATGACAGCTAAAGTCGATTCTCTCAAAGATGAGATGGACGAGGCTCTCAACAAAGTAGAAGCATGCAAGGTGGGTTTTTATCAAGTCTCCTATTACAACATGTTTTCCTGGTGACATGTTAAACACCAAGTATTTACTTTACTCAAGTACTCAACATATTGAAGGAAAACATAATCTAACAGCATTCCAGTCAGGGCCCCCTCATCAGGTCAGGATCATATCTAAAGAAGAGGATGAACAAAGAAATCTTTGTCCCAGGACTGTAAGCTCGGCACACCATTAGGAGCATGTAATTAAAGGTCATGTCTTTGTCATCTGGAGCTCATCTTTGTCTTAATGAAAAGTTCCTGTGTAGGGTAAAGAGGAGGGTTTAAGGTTGCCATCATGTCTGTCACAAATGCTAATATACTCTCTTCCATCCTGCAGGACCAGCTCTCTACAGACATGTACTACTTTGCTTCCAAAGAGGGAGATTATGCACGTTATTATGTCATGGTGGGTGCTCCTCTGTTTACTGCAAATCATCTGGAACTGGAAGGAAAATGTGATGCATATTCAAATACAGTGGTATTATTTGTTTAAGCATTAAAATGCCTGCTTTACTGTGTGCCAGTGTTTGTAATATTACTGTTTAATGTTGTCTGTATGCTTCCAGTTATTAGAGGCCCAGGCGGATTACCACAGGAGGTCTCTGCATGCTCTGGAGGCAGCTATACCGACCATCCGATTACAGCAAGGTGAACACAAAGACACAAACACATCGGCCTTGGGTAAACCTCAGTGTATTTAAAAGCTTGGTCATTATTAAGATATCCATCCATCACAGAGTATTGCACAACACCTAACGTGTTAAAAAGAGAAAATTTGACCAGCTTGTTGTGACTTGTTTGGCTGACAGAACTAAGAATGTAAGTAAACTAAAGAAGAGTAAATCCTTGTGGAAACTGAGTGATTAAAAAAACTTTTAAAAATATTTTATATTCTCCTACAATGGTACTGTGCAATTTGCAGAAGGAAAACATTTTTTTTGAAGATAATAATTTTGGAAAAGGTTCTTTATTTTGCAGAAGTTATGTCTGTCATCAATTCCTTCCACTTTGTTCTGCGTGCCCTGCAAATCAAGGACGCCACGCTTTCATGAGAGGCAGCCGAAATGATAAGAAAAAATTAAAACTGTAATCATGGGAGATCAGTGGCGAAATGTTCCAAAGTATGGCTTAATTTTTCAACAAAAAACCACTTACTGCACTACATTTGGTGGGTGGAAACACTAGCAACTTGCAGAGGCATTTATCCATGCAGCAGAATGTCAGGAGTTTGACATTGTCACTAAAAACCTATGCAGACCAACTTTTGCCCACACAAGAAATTGGTAAGGGAATAATTAAAGAATCAGATCAAGAAATAGAATAAATTATGGCATTAGTATGAATAAAATCTGATCAATTTTTATTCCTAATAAAATATAGGATTTTTATAACACAAATTGCAAGGCCATACATCATAATAAAACATAAGAGCACAACCCAGAAGAACCAAAAGAAAACTCACCAAGAGGGTTTCTCCAAACACCACAAAACCCTGTAAGAACGCTGGGCATTGCAGGGAATCTACGAAATAAACCAGAACTGAGGCCCAAAAGAAAATTGACAGACACAATAAAAACTGCATTTAAAACTGCTCTCTTATAAACTTTATCAGACTCATGGATGGAGAAGCCAGCGTTCGGCACAGCTCTGGAGGAGCACCTGAAGAGGAGTAACAGAGAGATCGCTCTGCCCATCGAGGCCTGCGTCATGATGCTGCTGGAGACCGGCATGAAGGAGGAGGTATGATGGAGAAACTCTGCCGAAGTGGGGCAAGGCGGATGAGTTATCTGAGCAGAATTTTTTGGTCCTCATTAAACGTGTTCTCCAGGAAGGATTGAACATACAGTCTGGAAACATCTGCGGCTGACTTGTGGTCAGTCAGAGTGGCCTCAGGGCTGCAGGGAGAAGCACCGAGTGTGTGCGGGCAGCTGTTTGCTATTTGACTTAAATATGACAGTAAGACTGGTCTCCCTGGGAAGGTTCAACTTCAGACATTTTTATGAAAGGAAACAAAACTAGCTGTCTTCCTTCCCCTAAATCTGAAGGAGGCACATCTTCTTTTCACTTCCTTAACCCCCTGGTATCACTCTTAGAGTGTTTTCATGCCAAGATCAGTCAGGAGACTTGCATCAGCACCTCACAATTTGTCTGCATATACACAAACTCAGCAATCAATCCGTTACGGCACAAACAAACATGCAAAGCTCACCTAAAAGAGGTGGTCGCTGCTTGCTTCCACTCAACCTGTGAAGCGGTTCAATTGCAGTGAGAAGCTAATTGATCCAGCAACCCGCACAAACAGGGTGACGAGTTATCTCATCACACTGCTATAGTAGCATAAGCAGCTGTAGCGATAACTACATTGCAGCTACCAGCCAACCAGACAGATGACAGAGTACTGCTTTATAATATTGTTTTGGATCCCATAGAGACACTTTCTGTGCACGGGCACAGTTAACATCACTCACTGTCTCTACAGCAGATCATCACAGCACCCAACTACAGCCCTATAAAATCTGTTATTTTTTTCCCAAATTCCATTTAAATTTTTCCCATATTCGTGTTTTTTGCTTAAATTTTTTGAAAATTTGGTTTTAGTATTTTATGCAAATTTAAACCTGAGACACTGTATAAAGTAATGAGATAGATTAACTCACTCTTCAGGTGGTCCTCACATGCATCTTTACGGGTCCACTCAACAGTATGTTGACAAAATTTTCAGAACATTTGATCACCTGAAAAATAATGATCATTGGGAAACTGCTCTGCCCTGTACTTTGGAGTTAGGCAGAAATTTCATAGCTTCTTTGCCAACTTCACCGGTGTCTCAGGGGCCATTTACACGAGGCCGGATTTGGCCAAATCTGAAGAGTTTTCATTGCGTTTTAGCCTCCTGTTTACATGAGAACGGTGCCTGGAGTGCCTGAATCCGCAAACTTTTGAAACCAGGGTTCAGAGCAGAGATTTTTGAAAACGTATCGCGGCCCGGCTTCATGTAAACGGGATTCAGCGTTTTAGGGTGAAACGCTGACGCCCCCGATGTGCAGTTCTCTTTCCCATGAAGGCTGCGCATGCGTACCAGGAACAACAACAGCGTTGGCCATCTACCGAGTAACATGTGTGCTGCTTAACGTGCTCGGTTTGTTATCCAGACAGATTTGTTTTCCAGACAAGAAACTCTGGCGTCTCCATGCGTCCACTCACCATTGTTGTTTGTGAAAAGTTTTTCTTCTTCGTTCGTGTGTTGTAACAGTGCTGTTTCTCTGCAAACCTGCATCGCCATCTACAGGACTGGCATGCACACCACAGCCTTTTCAGTCCTTCTTCCATCTCCATGTGAACGCGAAGCGCTCTTGAAAACGCAAAGGACAAAATTTTCTGTTTCTGGGCAAAACGGCCTCATGTAAACGGGGCCTCAGACAGTCGCTTCGACATGTTTGCATTGTTAATGAGGGGAGGAGGGGGAGGGGAAGTGAAGCCTGCACTGTCTGCAGCCTTATTGACCCCTTGGAGCATTCGCCCTAGAGATACTTTCCTTTTTATTAAAAAAAAACTTTTACATAAAATGTCAATCATTTATGTGATTTTCCACATTTATATTGAATTCTGTGTTTAATCCAATTCTGTTATTCCATGATCATGGATTTATACTCAATAACATTAACTCATTCAAAAGCTCCCAGTATTAAGTCTACCTTGATCAAGCAGGAGAACTGCCAGGTGATGAGGGTCGTGCCAGCTACGACCAACTGCCTCTCCAACAATGGCACGTCAGGCGTGCACTCTTGAGTACTCATTGTGGCATTCTTCCTTGTGGACATACTTTTTAGTTAAAGTACTAGATAAGTCGCTCACTTGGATCAACCTAGATTTAAAAATCGTGCAGGATGTTGTTTTCGTTTTAGCTGCTGCTGAACAGGAAGTGAAGATCCTTACAACCAACAACAGACTGCAGTGGGGTCAGCTCAGTACGCTCAACACCCCAACAGAATGGTGACAAAAAAAGAGGGATATTAAAGATCAGTCATTTGGGTGCCTTTCTCCATATTCAACAGTGGAGACACCTGTATTTACATACCGTAGCGAGCCGAGCTAAACCGGTCTGCTTTTTGGAAATGTAGCTTAATATTCACATGGAAGAAGACCGACTCTTCAGTGACTTGTTCTGTGTTTCCTCTGCAGGGTCTCTTCAGAATAGCAGCAGGAGCTTCAAAACTAAAGAAGCTAAAAGCAGCGCTGGACTGCTCCACCTCCCAGCTCGAGGAGTTCTACTCTGATCCCCACGCAGTCGCCGGTAAGACCACTTCTTCTACAAGTCTGCAGAAAATCAAACCATGTGGTGCAGATCATTGCCTCACAGATTTTCTTTTCATACACAGGAGCCCTGAAGTCTTACCTCAGGGAACTTCCTGAACCTCTGATGACTTTCGGACTGTATGAGGACTGGCATTCGGCCTCTGGGTAAGAAGACAAAGACTAGACTTTCTGTTAAAGACACTTACTGTTCATATATGCATTAAATTCAACTGATGCATTGTCTACATTTGGATTGTTTTGGTTAATTTGGCACTCTTATAGTAATTGTGTATTTATGTGTGTTTTTTCAGTGTGTCTGACTCGGACAAGAGGCTTCAGGCTCTGTGGGTGACATGTGACCGTTTACCAAAGACTCACAAAGCAAACTTCAGGTGAGTTTGGTTTGGTTTGGTTTTATTTACGTTCAAAGAAAACCTAGTCAATTTTAAAGATAAAGATTAAAACGATATTAGAACTGGATATTATTTTTAGAAAATATTTTAAAGACTTTTTTTGGTAGATGAAAATGAGCAGGGTCCTATAAAGATCAGGTGGAATAGGAATGACCGCTCCTCACAGCCATTTTAGTGATTTAGTCTGGCAGTCTAGGACCCAAAAATTATTTGAGATGTAAAAGCAATCATAGGGTTCCAGTTTATGTTCCTTTTCTGCACTTTCATTTTTATACAATAGATTATAGAAACTGCAACTACCGGATTACTTAAAACCAGCACAAAACCCAGTACGTCATCTCACCAGAACTCTTCTGCCCTTAACAAAGGTTCCCATTCTCGAGGTATTGATTGAGTATATTGTTCCCCAAAAAAACAAGATGATGATCTCAAAAAAAAGTATTTTATGTAAAATCTAACGGAGCAGAGGATCTGTGTAACTGCTTGCTACTCAATCACTACTTTTAGTCACTGAACACATTACTATCAGCGTGCTCATTAGGATGGGAGAATTGATCTGGAGTATCCAAGTATTGATAATTTCATAGTGATAATATTGGTACCCATTACTCCCCTAAAATATCAATACCAAATAAGTACTCTACCAATATATTTATCTGTAAAGTTCTATGGGCTGTTTTCAGTCTTCCACTCTTTCTTTGTGCCAAGAGAGCGACACTTTCCGTGTCATGTGACTGTGACCGATAAGACGTATCAAACAGCACTCAGCTCCACCCACAAGCATACACAAGCAAACGTGATACAGATTTATGGCAAAGTTATGCAGGAATGACAGAAAGAAAACATAGTTTTATGCATTGCTACTCTCCAAAAATATCTTAAAGTCATGTTTTAAACAATGTCCAATTGATTGTGTTTAGTTTAAATAGATCTATGAATCAATGCAACACAGGCCTACTTAGGATCGTTGCTTCATTTGAATTTGCATTTATGACATTAACATCAAGGCAAAAAATTAGACCTATGGTCTAATGGTATCTTATCACTGTGTAAAAGTCTGGCATCACCCATTGCTATTGCTCACGCCATTATGTAATAAAGTCATTCTGTAGGCACTGGATTTATAAATGATAAACTAATGTTGAGTCTCTGTTTCAGATATCTGGTGAAGTTTCTGGCTAAACTTGCTCAGGACAGTGAGGTCAACAAAATGACACCCAGTAACATCGCCATAGTCCTGGGACCAAACCTGCTCTGGGCAAAGACAGAAGGGTAAGAATTTGATTCAGTAACTGGAACACCAAGTGTGTAAGTGGCACTTTAGTTACATATCTTTTCATTCAAGCCTGTACTCATATGCATTAAAAGTTTTACAAGGTCTTGGATACTTTTTTTAGTTTGATGCCTTGTATAGTCTTAAGTAGTCTCCTTTTAAACCAGTGAGAGGTTTTAGATTTTAGATGGCACTTTGACTAAGACTGTCTTACAAGCAGATATAGTGGCAGTGAATGTGATTTTATATTACAAACATTAAAGAACCCATATTGAGATTTCTGAGTTTAAATATGTCCCCACTAGTGTTCAACATGTCTCCTCCACGAGGTAGAGTACTTCAGTTTGCAAGACAAAGTTTTTGGACTCTCTCAGGCCTGAAACTAATATAATAACCTCAATATAGCCAGCATAAGCACAAGCTAAAAATGGTGAAAGCCGATGATACCCAAGTAGTTATGCAATTGCCCTGAAACAGCTTGTTGAAGACTAAGTGAACACATTCGCAACAATCAGGCAGAACAGTTAAAAACTTTTTTTTTACCTCTGGGAGACTATCAAAAACTGACTGCACCATATATATCAGATCGACTAACATCCCAGAGTTTACTTTATTTTAATAAGTTTTCTAGATACAAAGTGAAGCTTTGGTTTTGAGGCTTTGTCTCTGTCCTTTGGCTGTATTCAGGACTCTGGCAGAGATGGCCGCAGCTACATCTGTCGCTGTGGTTGCCATCATTGAGCCCATCATCCAGCACGCTGATTGGTTCTTCCCTGAAGGTAAAACATCTCTGTTTATGTTATCTTTGCTTTTTCCCCATCTTTTTCTTACCAGGTTATCGGCTATTTTAGGTTGTTATTATTGTTGGTTGTTCTTATTATTGTTCATTTCCATTTCTTTTTGTATTACTGAAAGCCTGAAAATATATATATGACCTTTCAACCTGATCGAATGCCTTTTCAGCATCTAATAATAGCACTGCAGGTCCTCCCAAGGATGCTGTGGGGAATACTGAAAAAACTGCACTGATGTTGTGAATTAAACATGAATAACTTTAACAAATGATAGAAACATAGATGTATTTTTTCATAACTTATTTTCTACTTTTTGCACCTCCAGAGGTGGATTTCAACGTTTCTGGCATGTTCTCCATGCCCAGCCACCCTCCCACCCCCGACCCCGAGTCCGGCCTGGACAGGAAGCGTCCCGGCAGCATGGGGGGGCAGGACGGGGACGGTCACACCCCCCGTAAAGACAGGTACCTGTCCCGCCCCAACCTCAGCCTCAGCCTGCCGCTCACCCTCCCGTCACGTCCCAAGACCCTGAGCAGGCAGGAGTCGCGGGGCCCGGCGGTGTCTGCGCTCTATGTAGTGGCTAACGAGTCCATCACGGTCACTGAAACGCCCACTGAAGATCTGCCCAGTCCAGACTTCACCGCTGTGCCATAGTCCAATGTAGCACCCATTAATACAGTCACTAATGAGTTAAAGAAGGGAATAATGTTCTGTGTAATTTTTGCACCACATTTCTGTTATGTTTCCGTTAATTCTGCACAAATAACCAGATATGTTTTCAATGAGATCGGTACTGAAGTGATGCAAAAAAGTTATTTTTTAACCCTCTATTGCATGAATTATTACTTTGAAAAACTCTCTGTGTTGAAGCTATGATTTCCATAGTGTAGTTTATAGCCCAGATTATTTACTGTTAAAATTAGCAGTAATAAGCCGTAGTGGATTACTTCCCCATATTTGCATAGTTTTCATATGGTAAGACACTCAGATTATCATTTTACAAAAAACTAGGGATGCACGATATTATCGGTTTGATTTCAGTATCGGCTGATATCAGCCTAAAAAGTTAAATATCGTATTGGCCAATATTGAAATTTTTGCAGGTATTTACAGCTGATATATTGGCCACACATATCGGCCATAAATCGGCTGGAATATCGGCAAATTATACAAATGTTCAATATTGATACCCCTTCTCATCACGGCATGGGTACATTTAAATATCGAGGGTTTCATTTTTGCAAGAGTTAAAAGCTGTTTGTCTTGTTTTACATCAGTTCATCAATATACTGTAACACTGAAAGAAACAAGTCAGTTTTTGTTAAGTACAGAGCTTGTGCTCTTGACCTGAAATATTGGTATCAGTATTGGCGATAATGAATCCAAAAAATATCAGCATATCGGATATCGGCAAAAATCCAATACCGTGCATCCCTACAAAAAATATGTCACATCTGAGGCCTTAGATGGGGAACCTCTGGATGTCATAAGCATAGCTGTTATACATAAAAATGCTGCATTGACTAGATGGAAATTTTGGCAGAATTGCAGCTATACTGGCGGTGGCAGGTCTGTAAGCTGAAACAGACTGATGTGGAGACTGCCGATTTTTTGTGTGTAAAGATTGAGAAAAGGACATTGCAAGTTGCAATGAGTTTGCAACAGAAAGCCACTTTTTAAAGAGAGAGTGGCTTTCTTTGTTCTACAACAAGGCTGTGATATGATTTCTAGCTTTTTTTTCCGACTCAACATTATTGGACACTATATAGGGTCATAGCTTATGCCAAAACAACTATTATCTGATTGTACTGGCAATTATAAGTTCATCTCAAAACTCACTGATCCCCTAGTTCCACATTGTGTAACCTTCCACACACTCTCAACAGCAAGTTGCCCCAACTCTAGTCAACCAGTTGCTCTCTGTATCTTGCAGTGTGTCTCTGCCCCAGGCTAGAAGCATCTGTAAGTGCTGCTTTGCCAGAAATATGCTGCGAGTCTGTATTCAGCAGAAACTGCTTCAAGCCTAAGGGCTGTTGCACATGGGCTACATTTTTCTTGCATGATGGCAGTGGCACTTGCGTGTTTTCATTTTAGCAATCGTGTTATCATGTCAGAGCTTTCAAGTGCGAGCTATGCATCTTGCACATCTCCCACACAAGGATCTTGACAACAGGAGGCTCCCCAATGTTTTCCACAAGCCACACTCACTCCTCAGCCAAACAGACAGGGAAATGAAAACTAGAGAGCCATATTTACCTCAATCCAGAGGATCATGAAGATAAACATTAGACAGTTTTATCCAGAAAACCCAGTTTCCATGCATACATGTATCAGCTTACTGGGCAGACTTGCCACTACCAATATGGTGGATGTCTTGGTATAGTGGACAAAATCAGAGTCAACATGGCCTCTATGTTTATAATGCTTTTATACAACAGACTTTCATTCATTTTTAGTAAAAGCAATTGTTAAATGGCAGCACCATGCAGTAGAGGGTTAATGAAAGCAAAATTATTTTGAATACTTTATTATTCTGTCTGAAGCTATGTTTCTCTTGTCACTCTTGTGTACTTTTGTGTTTTCCTGTTTCCAATTAAAGCACAGGTTTGTGCGTATAGGTTGCTGGTTTTATGTCTTGTGTTGGCTTCCTCTGTTGCATTTTGTTTACATGGTGTGGTATCTGTTTCTGCTGTCCTTGTAGAGATGTCACAGAGCATAGATGTTCTATTTAAAGAGCACTGTCACGTGGTTTTGTCTTTTTCGGTTCTTTCTGAAACTGGGCTAAGGAAGTGGCTTCTTAGTCTGTCTCCTGCACCATCTCTTTCTGTCTGTCTCTATTTTTTGGTTCTCTTGGTCTGGTGTCCTTCACAGAATGCTGCAGGCATACAAGGTAACCTGGAAGTTAGCATTGTGCAGGTTCCATTGTCAAAAACCCTCTGGGTTGTTTTCAAAGCTTTTTGGATTAATGCAGAAAATAAGCTGGGCAGTGAAAAACAGTTTACAACACTTCGATGTTTTGTTCATCTAGTTAATCTTCACAAATTAACTCTATTGTTTTCTGGGGTCAAAATTGTTGAATAAGCAAAAAAGAAAATAACAAAAACAAACTTGTGTTATAAGGTGCTACACTACAGGTGAGAAACTCAAAAATAAGACTTCACATCAAACAACACAGACCGCGGGCCCTTCGACTTGTCCACTGAAAGCACAGAGTGACTCTTAGTATGACTCAGGAATGATTTAACCTACACTTATTTGATAAAATGACTGCAGAAGAAGACTATGTGTTTAATTAACTTGCACATATAATAGGCATTAAAGGTTTTACAAATCAAAAAACAAATCAACAAAAAGGGCTGAGAAAAATCAACACCTCAAAATTGCAAACAATATAAGATAACACGTCAATAACACATATAAAGAAAAAATACAAAAGCATCACAACAATGGTAAAACAACAAGGACTTAATCCAAAAGCAAATCAAAATCATGGTAACAAAACTTCACAACAAATAAAAAAGTAGCAAATCAAAAAAGACAAACATAACAACAAATAACAAATCATAAACCATATTACATATATAACCAATTTAACATTACATTACAACAAAAAAAAATCAAATGAAAAAAAACAAAAAAAAACACCACAAGTAAAAATCACAACAACAAATTTAAAACTATAAATTTTTTCCTACATTTTTGTTATGCCTTGGTTTTTTTTATTATGTTTTCTTCACATTTTTTGTGGGTTTTTTGGTTTTACTAAAGCTTTGATCACATATGATGGCCCTGGTGCCACATCTGGTGCTTTGAAGTACCGTCAAATTCACAAAATCTGAGGGATACATTTTCAGAGGATATCGCAACTGCCCCTGCGTCTGGTGAAAATATGGGCATTAGAGACTGATCTCGGCTAGGACACCCATAAAATCCTGGAAAAAATTCAGATATTAAACTAGTGATCCGTTAACCAGACCAAAATATTAACATTATTTTAATTGATTTTAAAATCTGGCCCCCATAAGGAGAAATTGGCCCTTGTACAAATACAGTTGATGACCCCTGCCCTAGAGGGTCACCATTCATTTCTTGTCTATCTCTGAGAAAGGTTTGAAAAATATCACCAGTAAAGCTACTCTTTATTTTTTTTTTCCAAGACCAGAAACTACATCAGCAGGTCCAGCATACTACAAAACAACGGCCTCTGTTGGCAGTAATAATGTAGTTGGCAGTTTTAAATACAGCCACATGTTTAGGCTGAAAAGTTGAATGTCCTTGTTAAACTATGTTGTTCTAGTTAGCCACTTGTCATCGACTGCCTTATGTAAGCTATGATAAATCATAAATCATTTTTTGATGAGCTACAGAAGCTTGGGCTTAAAATGGATCTTATATCAGGGAACCAAACCAAAATCTCATCCAAAAATCCCGTAGGCTTTGAGGCGATGGAACCAAAGTGCTAAAATGCTGATTGATTTCCAGTTTTTAGGACTCATTAGTGCTCCACTCTATTCTGTCTAATGGTGTATGGTTTGCCCTCCTGAACTCTCTCCCCTCTCCCCTCTCCCCCCTCCCCAGCTTTGTAAACAACCACCCAGTGGCCACTCCGCGTAGATCCAAAACTGTTGTTAATAGACAGCAGTCACAGCTAACCTCACCCACCTTCCAACCTCCACTACCCCCTCTGGAAGCCTGGGGTCCTGCCCAGCCCGCTGAGCCCCAGCCCCAGGTCCTGTCCCCGGCTGCAGAGATCGATCTGCCCGCCCTGAGGGGTGGAGGAGGTGGTGGTGGTGGTGGTGTGGGAGGTGGGGTCCAGGTAGCCACAGTGAAACCTCAGGTTGTAATGCAGTTCAGCACAGAGGAGAGCAGGTAAGGAGGAGCGAGCTGAGGTAGCGAGAATTCTCCACTGCCTGCTCGCAGCCAATCAGCCAATCCGGAGCTCGTCCAGCTTTTGTTTGTGTTTGTCATGTGTTTGATTGGTCCTTCAGTCCACCTTTCACATCAGATGTCATGAAAACAACAATGTCCTCTATGTCCCAAGCTTTAAATTTGGCTTCTCTTAACAAATCCAGTCTGAACTGCAGAAAAAAAATCAAAGTTTGCTTTGTTTTCTCCCTCCTGCTTGTTGTGATGATCGACCAAACTCAACCTAATTTTTAAAAATGTGTTTTTATCTCCTTCCTCCTCGCCTCTAACTGCTGCAGTCAAAATGTCTTAATGGCGATGTCTGATTTTGCACGTTTCACATTTCTGCACAATCTGATTTTGCATCCTCTTTACAGTGCTTATTTAAATTTTCTTCTGTTGTAACATTCCTTTAAATTGATTTTAATAAGATGCATGAGTTGTTTTCCTAGCAAACAACCTATTATTATAATGCAAAGACTGTATGTCACTGACGAGATAAAATTTGGATTTATTCTGTTTCTGCAGCCCAGCACGTGAGCTGATGTCCACACCCCCTCCTCAGAGAAATGGTTCAGTCCATCTTTCAGTTGGGACCCCACACTCCCAGGGTGGATCCAAGGGGCCGAGTCCACACATGGTTCGAAGAGGTGAGTTAATATTCAGGATATTTCTGTCCTGATCTACTTCAACATAAATTTACTTCAAATGTCAATCACTGATTCATCCCTATATGATTGTGTTTTACTTACAGGTACCAAGAAGCAGGCCCCAGCCCCGCCCAAACAGGCCAGCCCTTTCGCCACCCAGCAGAGCAACTCCACAACCCCTGCCTCCACCCACCACCCAGCCATCGCCCCCAGACGTCACCTAAGCAAAGAAAACATCATCCACGCACCAAGCCACCCGCCACCACAGCCCCCTCAAGCCCACCAGGCCCAGGGGGAGTCCGAGCCATCTCCCCCCAGCACTCCCACACCCCCAGACACTCCGCCTCACGACGCACCGCAATCCCAAACACTTTCTTTGCACCATTCGGGGTCTCTCCCTCGCCCCTCAAGACCAGCTCCAAAGCCAAAACCTAGACCCAGCATGCCGCCGCCACCGCAACCTGCAGCCAGCGAAGATGGTAACGGTCTCTTCAACTCCGCCTCCAAGATAATAACAGGTAAACAGAAGGATTGTTCTGCCACACAAAACCTGGTTTTCACTGAAATTATATAAGATTAATTACATTTTGGAGTACTTTTGCTTTATCAAAGAAGCATTACACTGTTAAGATCTGTGTTTTTTAGCAAAATATTGAATTCCCCAGCACTGTCATTGGATGAATTAATAAATATATAATTTAAGCAAGAATTTATTATAAGAAAACTGGTTTACAGGCAGATGACTTGTTTAAATTCAGTCTTAAACAAGAAAATAGGGGTACTGTCATCAAAATTTACCTAGTAATGGCATGCAAAGAAAGCTGCTTTACGTTTTTTAAAATGATGTTGTTTATTGTGTTATTTAATTATCTTTTGAACTGTTTAAATGTTTAAGCCAGGGGTTGATAACTGTAGCACAGCCCCCACTTTTGAAATCTGATCAACCAGCTCTAATGCTGCCACAGAATCCTAAGCAAATACAGGCTATTAAAAAAATAAAATCCCGTAATGGTCTCTGTTGCCACCAGATTTACGCTAATAGCTTTATTTGCATGTCGGTTTTGCATATCCTCTTCTAAATGTAGTAGTTTTATGTCACATTGTTGGACTACTTGAAAGTTCAACATGCAGGAACAAAACAGCTTTTAGCTCAGTGGTAGAGGTAAGGGAAGATCTTTCTAGTGGAGTTAAGGAGCCCATAATATGCTTTTTTAGGACTTCCATGATGAAATACAAAAAGTAAGTAGCTGCCAAAAAGGCTTTATCTCCCAGTAGAGTCAGAAGAAACAACCTAGACTACAGATTTTTTGACAACATGGCACTAAGCAGCGCTGTACTGACCAGCTACTGCAGAGTAAACCAGTCAACCAACTAGAATAGACCTGGCCCATGTGGAGAAGAGGGCCTTAAAGTGACAGGAGCTCTAATAGAGCATTATAGACAGACTGAGAATACAGGTGGATCAGGGGTGCCTAGCAGAACATACTCTAGAAGTCATCAAAAATGAAAATTTGAACCTAATTCAAGGCAAAATATGAGCTCTGTAAGATAAAACTTGAGTAAAATAAGTCAGAACTTAACTGGATTCAACTTCAGTGTGGACTTAATACCTTAACTCATAATAGAACTTAAGCATATTTGGTGCAACAGGTTAAGTAATGGTTCCCTTCATTTACCTTGAAAGTCAGGTGATGGAGCTGGAAAATACAAAAGTTTTGACAAAGTAAACTGAATACTGAAGATCATCAGCCTTTCTGAGGAGGAATTCTGACTTTAGAGGGCTTTCCAGTTTACGTCTCTAATTTGCAACTTGGACAGTCCCACTTCTGAGCTCAAATGCAATGCACCATGACAGCCATCAAAGTCAAATATATGAACACTCATTAATGCAAGATATGGGCTTAAACGTCATCCTGAACATGTAGCTCTATGTGGCCGTTATTTTGTAGCATGGCCCTGCTTTGCTGGTTTCTGGTTCTTTAGAACCAAAGTAAACAATTCTCAAGCTGAGGGATTTTACTGGCAGAGTACAGCTTCTGTTTTGGATTGAAAAAGCTTTAAAGTGATCCGTTTGGATTTACCGGATTTTTATAGAGATTGGCATTTAGATTTGTGTACTGGCCAAACACAGACACATTTGAGGAAACATGGAAACAAACCAAAATATACAAGAACAAGCACAATGACAAATAATATCATTAAATAACTTGTCAGTTTTTGTTGTATTTTTTACTTGTAATTTAGATTTTTATATTGCTTTGTTTTTTGGTCCCTGTATAGGAATTAGTTTTCTCATTTAATCATATTTTTTACATTAGCGATCCTGGACTAATCTGTCATTGAAATTGAATATATAAACTAGAAAAATCTGGGCTCTTAAACTAAGATAACACAGGTTTCTACTGTGGTGCTACAGTGCAGCTTCAACACATGCAAACAGGCTTAAGTCAATGTATGAATGTCTCTTCGGTGTCAGACATGAAATGCTGCATCACTTATATCTAATTCTAGACCCTAAACAAGCCTCTCAACATATTTTAAACAATGTTAAATATAATTTGATGTGTTGGCGTTGAACGATTTAAGTTTCTCTCTGGTCGGCTGCTGACGTTCAGTTTTTATTTTTCACTGCTTCCTCTGTTTTTAGTTCTCTTGCTTTTGGTCACACTGTGTCATATAAACCCTCACAAACTTAATTTGGTGATCCGATGCATGACAGGAAATGTGTAAATATTGCAGATGTCTGAGCTGCCGGCCTGCCTATAAGATGAGCTTTGCAAGGCAGGTAATGGTAAGAATCTGATTGGCTGATCTTGCTTCCTTGTCCACTGCATGTGTGTGTTTATGTGTGTTGGAGGGAGAAGTTTGCAGATGTTTGCTTATTTGGTGTTCTGTTTTTGGCTTTTAACATACAATATACATGTGTTTATGTATACAAGTCTGCATCTTTCTTCAGTTTAACCCATTTATGCAACAAAAACAACTTCCTCGTGAATGCTTTGGCCTGTTAGCTATTTTCCTTTTAACTAATGTGCCTTTTAAACTCTGTGTGTGCATCTCTGTAACTGGTTTATGCAGAAAATGTGTTGCATTAACAGATTAACACACCAAGGATTCCCTTCAAAACCTACATCTACACTAACTAGTGTAACTTTTTGGCATTAACTTTGCAGTGTAACACACATTGAAACAAAAATCAATCCTTGGTGTTTTACTAAGTGTGTAAAGGTGGCATTTGTGCTCCAAAGTTTGAAACAGCACATGCATGATCAAATCTAATTGGTTTGTATGTTCGTATCGTGCACAGACGGAGGCCTGGGCCTGAAGGGGATTGGTCGAGCCTTCATCCCGGAGGTGATCATGGACCAAGAAGAGGAGAGCTCTGCTGGTGAAGAGTCCGATGCTGCCTCCACAGCCCAGCCCTCCAACTCTGAGATCCAGGCAGAGAGCACCAAGCTGTGAGAGAAAACAGAGAAATCCTCCTCCCTCTGAGCTGGTCCACAGAGATTTGACTGTTTAGAATTAAATATCAGAGTAGAGACTTACACCGCCGGTCTTACACGATGCCAGGTAGCTTTCTGGGGGAAAATGACCAAATTTCTTGCTGTTGTACTGAAACTGAAACCCAAAACTTTATATTTCAATGTACTCAACTCGCTTTACCCCTGCTGTTCCAAAAGACTTGGTCTCTAAAGACTGGGCTGCAGAGCTTCACTACTTGTGAGGCTAATTTATCCTTTATCAAAGAAGAAAGTCTTCCGGCATCTGGGATGTGGAGCAAGGACACTGCTGCTCCTTTGAATGTCTCATTTTACCTAAAAATTTCAGATTGATAATCAATCAAAAGTAATTTGCATCTTTATTATCAAAAATCTCCCTTATTTTACCATTGCCTGTTGTTATTTTCATTTACATTTGATCTGTAGAAAATTCTTTTTTTAGGGTGGTTACTGTAATGTCATTGTGAAAATACACCCAAAGTCATGGTTTCAGACTTCTCTGGTGTTGCAGAGCAGCACTCATTTGACACTCAAACTACTAGATTTCTATACTTACTAGAACAACCATAGTGGTCACTTTGAATGCTCGGATATCAAATATAATTATATTTAATATGCTGAAAAATTCATTCATTAAATTCAAAAATGCAAGGCTAAAGATATACTTGCAATTTGCCCTTGCATTTGCATCTGCTTTACCTTATGCTCATGCTCTCTTCCACCAACGCTCTGGACATAGTTGTAAAAATATTTGACTTTGTGTCTGCATGATGTGGGGACAGTCGAGTGCCCAACTTCCTGATGTAGAAGGATTGAATTCAGAGCTAAAAACTAATAAAACACTGATCAATAATCAATAGAATCATCATATCAGCTTGGATTGATGATCAATGAAAAAAAACCCACATTGTCAGCATTGTATAAATGTTTTTTACAGCATTTTCTTGATGTAGTGGTTTAATTTATTTTTGAGTCAACTGGTGACTTTCAGCCAGTCGGGTTCCTAAATTTTTTTCAGCAGCTGATTGAAAGAGAGTGAGTCCTAATGAATCTCTCTGTATTGGGGTTCAGAAACATGTCTATCCTGCGTTATGGTGAGATATACTATGCACATTATTATTTAAAACCGGGCCATGGCACAGAAAAGGTTGGTGACCACTGCTCTAACAGGTTACTTTATCCCAATACTGAACATGCTAGGGCTGGACTTTAGTAGAATCAGGATTCTTGCTATTGGTACAGAAGGTTTAACACACTGACTGATTTTTAGGGAATACATTTGTGAATCTGAGCTCAACACTAAACAGAATAGAATAATGTTTTGTTGATTTTCAAAATGTTGTGCAGTCACAATAATATATTCATAATAAAAGAGTGCCACCTTCTGGCCTGTTCTTGATCATTTTCCCCCAGATTCAGCCGGCTTAATGTGACAATCAGAAACAGGATTTTCAGAGTTTACCACACACTTGAGCTTTGCACCAAATGTGCATATTTAAAAGGACCAAAGAAATGCAAAAGGGCCAAAGGAAAATAATTAAAATTATGAGCTGCTAGCCCTCATTAAAGGATGTTAATAACCAAAAATTTTAAGAGTGCAATAAGAGAACACAGGAGTCTTTCAGTGGCGTCTCCTCTGCAGCATTTATGCTGTACTTTTGGTATTTCAGGTAGTTTTCCTTTTCTTAATTCAGAGGGTAGAAAGTCATTGTTTTTGAATTGTATTTGACTTTAAATGAGTGAAAAGAGCGTAAGGTTATTTTCTATCATTCATAAAAGGGATTTTAAAAGAAAATAATTGTAATAAATGCTTTTATCTTGTAAATGATGACCCCCACTCAGACTCAAAGCCAAGACCAAATACAGCCAAGTAATTAAGTTCTTGTTTTGTATTATTTTTGCTATTGCTGACGATCTTCACTCTGTTTGGGTGTTTTTCTGCTCTTTGATTATTTTTTAAATTTCCTCTCATTATTTTTATGTTCGCTTCTCTGCTCATTATGCATCATACAATGCATCATTATTCTAAATAATTAAAGACTGTTTAAATTTTACTGTGATTTCATTTTTTTATCCATATTTTTTCATTTTATCAAGATTTCAATTTAATAAAAACTTCATAATGGTTGGTTAATGAGGAGTTATGGTGCATTCAGCTTGATCTCAGAAGTGGGGCTATCCAAGATGCTAATGGAGTGGTCCAGGAATGAGACCTGAAATGTGGAAATGTTGGCATTTAAGCACTTTTGATTGAAACTCAGAAACATCCTCATTAGGTTGATTAGGACTCTAAAATTGCCCCTAGGTATGAGTGTGAGCATGGCTGGTTATCTGTCTCTCTATGGGGCCCTGTGATTGGCTGGTGAATAGTTCAGGGTGTACACCATCTTTGCCCAGTGTCAGATGGGATAAGCTCCAGCCCCTTTGACCCCCTAAAGGGATAACTGGTAATGGATGGATGGATGGATGGATGGATAATGTGCTACACTGAGAAAACCACAGCACTATTACTTTTTTAAACATGTCAAGGGGTCCATAATGGCTCCACAAACAAACACAGAGAAAAGGAGAGAGACATTTCTTATAGTTGCAGTCACAGCCTGAATGAAGAACAACAATACCACTGAAGCCAAGACAAGAAACCATGGAGACACAGACCATTTCTGTGACAACAGCTTCTCAGACAAACTCGACCACAGGCCACTGGCTCATGTCAGAGTTGCAGGTACATTTCACATTGAGAAAGGAAACAAAAATTGGGAGTGTTTTTTTTTTCCATTAAACTTTTGTCTTTTATAGAAGACACTTTAAATTTGACTTTTCTAGTATTTGCTGAGCTTAAACCTGTAACAGAGGGGTGTCCAAACTTTTTACATCGAGGGCCACATAAAGAGGAATAAATCGATGACTGAGCCACTTGCTGCATCTCACTTTTAATGTATTTAAGTTAAAGTTTTAGAGTTTAGGGGTGGGTTATCACCTGTCAAGGGGCACTTTTAACCCTGGGCTATCACTGGATTCACACCTAGTCAGGGCGAGAATGACCTTCTGAGCAGCAGAGATGGGAGACACTGACGGCTTATCTTCACTGTCAGACACAAAACAAGAGTAAACTGCAAGAATGTTGGTGCTGGAAGATAAATATTGCAATATACTTAGTAAATGAGACCTTTTCACAAAGTAAATGGCACAAAATGTGCATGAATGATGGTATTTGCTGCTGTAATCAAGATATATTTATTCCTTCAACTGTTCAAGGGCCAATTCAAAATGGGCAGCGGGCCGCATTTGGCCCCCGGGCTATAGTTTGGACACCCCTGCGGTAACATATAAAACATTTAATATGAAAAACAATGTAGTTGCAGAAAAATCTGTCAACTCTGTTGCAGATAAATTGGGTAGAATACAAAAAGTCAACAAATGTCAAACAGTTTAAAAAACAGTTTTTCCTTGGAGAAATTGTGTCTAAAACCATTAAATATTTATTTTGGTCTGATACGACATAAAGCTTTTTGTTTTGGAGTAAAAATATCAACACATTTAATTGAAATGTTGTTGCAAGGGTGTGCATTTTCTGTAAACATACCTTTTAAAAATTAATTAATGTATTTTGAAATTTCATTTAGGAAGCCCACTATCTAGTGTAGGTCCATCAGCCCAGCAGAAAAAACATTTGACTTAAAACCTCAACATGGTCACAAAATTAGGTATGATTCTACTTACCAAAGCAGTGGGTCAAGTATAAAGGTAAGGCATGAAAGCTGGTCCCTCCCCTGAAGAACACTTAATGATATCCTTATGTTATTATCCGACTGAGCAGGTTACAGTTGGTCCTTCACTTGTCTAAAGTTAATGTGTACGCCGCCAATAATGGCCGCTGACGTCAGTGCAGCCATCTTAACGCCAACTGTTAGCCTCTATTCTTCAGACACCACTCCGTGATAAATACGCTGTTTGTTGCCACAGCAGTCCCAGTGAAGACGGTAGCCTGCTGGGCACTTCTCCAGAAAACTGTAAGTTTGAGCTTGAGTTATAAATCCTCCTCATTCATTTTTACAGGTTGGCATTAGGAGCCTCAAAGCTTCTCACAGACTCAATTCGGTTTATGTTGTCTTTGCTGAAACTCCACAGAAAGACAGATACTTATAATGATGAGACAAGCACTTGTAAAAATACTGCATTATGTTTTCTGGGGCTGCGACCCCTCTGTCCATCAGTGCTGGTGATTCACGGACGCTGTGGGCATGCGCACTACCGTTTTCCCACAATAGGTCCATTAAACCCACCTGTACCTTTCTAATGGGTGAGGGCGGGGCCTCCATCTTGTGGGGCCCGCTCTGCAGTTCTGTGTGCTGCCATCTGCTGCCAGGCCTGGGAAATGCTTTCAGGTAGAGCAGAGGAGGGAAAGAAAAGCTTCTTAATACTCATAATAAGGAGATGAAAAAGTTATCATTTTTTAAACGTAAATATGGCATCGTTTTGGTAAATGAGTCCATCTAAAAGGGGGGTAGCCAACAGGGGGCCCGAGAGCATCTGGTAGCCCTCAGGGAGCCTTTGAGGTGCCCACAGGGACATTTTCATAGTAATATAGCTGTCCACCACAGAGCTTGAAATAGCCTTTTTATATTTCCGTATGTATGTTTTGCAAATAAATCATACTCACATCATCATTTGACCTGTGTGGGGTCTGTTGATGTGCTGACACCACATCTCTATCACTGCTGGTGCCAGCTAGAGGCCCCACAGTGTCATGTACAAAAAAAACCAGGAGAGCGTGACTTTTGTCATATCAGTTAGTTTAAGGGATACATGAATTATTAAAGGTGCATGTAAGTGTAATTTTCTCATTTTATTTTGAGATCATTTGTAAAAATTATTGAGAGGAATCATATAAAGTAAAAAGTAAATGTGCAGTGTCATGTGCTGCCTATTAAATGCAAGAAATGAATTATTTTAAAGGCAAACCATACAAATTTATATCACCTGGAAATAATGAACTAAACAAGTAGCCCACCATGATACTTCTCTTCTTTGCGGTAGCTTTCAGGCGGAAATAGGTTGTAAAGGTTGGTGACCCCTGGTCTACATGAAAACACTGAAAACACTGTAGTGTATTGGCCCTATGCCCGGCCTGTAGGTGGTGCTGTAACACTGCTGCAGACATACAACAAAACCAGAAAAGCTATGGAGTGTGCACATACATCATGAGAAATCTGAAGAAACACTGGCTTTTCTCCTTGTTGCTCATGGTGTTAGTACAGGAACCGAAGATTTAACTGTAAAGGCCATGTGGTTTAAGTGAGAAATGGGGCTGTGATGCTGTTGTTTCTGAAGCTAATGGTATTCGTTATACACACAGAATTTCAGATTTATACACTCTGGGACCCGTTTTTATAAATGTGCATTTTCAGGCACCTGGAACTCTGTGCCCATGTGGACGAAATGTTGATATGATTAAAAACTTGTGCAGACATGCCTGAATTCGTCTGTGTGTGGACGGCCCCTGAAATAAACCAGAGAATGCTCCAGACAAGATCAAATATCCAGGAAACAACAGTTCTTTGGGCAAAAATGATTCCAGAGGTATGAAGAGAAAGGTCAGAGTGATATGAGATAATAAGACAACATTAGCTCAATTAATCTCTCATTATGGCTAAGATATGCACAAGACCATTTCTGAAGACACAGGTCAGAGCCTACAGTAGATAGGTCACAGCAGTAGAAGACCACTCCGGGTGCCACTCCTGTCAGCCATGAATGGGAAACTAAGGGAAAATTTAGCATGGGGTCACCAAATTTAGACAATAGAAGATTGTCAAAATGTTGCTTTGTCTAAGGAGTCTTGATTTTTGCTGCAACATTGACGTGGTAGGGTCAAAATTTGGTGAAAACAACAGGAAATCATGGATTCATCCTGCCTTATATCAATGTTTCATATTTTCTTTGCACACTTTGGGTCCCTTAGTACAAAGTGAACATTGTTTAAACCCCACAGTTTACCTGAGTATTTTTGCTGACAATGTTCATCCTAATAAGTCCACAGTATTTCCATCTTTTAACTTCCAGCAGAACACACCATGGATCTGCACATGACCAATCTGCACCAACTGTGTGATGCTCTCATGTCAATATGGACCAATTTCTCTGAAGTATTTTTCCAGCACCTTGTACCTAATAAAGTGGCTAAAGTATTATATTATATTAAGTGACAAGAACCACAAAAAATGTTTTATTATGCATCAAAACTGCAACAATATTATCATTTACATGATTTCATGCCCAAATAAAAATGAAGAGCAGAGCTGTGGTTGGAAAGATGCTACATTGTCGTGTTTCTTCACAATGTGTCAGTGACAAAACAAGAACCAAAGTGAAGTAAAAATAAGAACTAAATATCTGTACACGTCGACTTCACCCCTCACTCACATCCTGTGTGGCAAAGTCTAAAATCAGGCCCAGTACCCAATGATGAAGAAGGTCACACAGAGACAAATGAGGAGGTTTATGTTGATGATGAGTCTCATTCGAGGGTTTTCCTCCAGAGAGATTGTCTGTTGAGGTTCAAGAACCCTCTGAAGATTCTCTTTTTCGTCACTCCTTCTGTTCATCCCACACATCCAGTAGAGGGCGCTCATCAGCTTTGACTGGCTCGAGGAGGATGAGGAGGATGAGGAGGATGTGGAGGAGTCTGGAGGCAGAGAGAGTGGTGTTCATACAGGCAGATCTGAGAAATACTCTGAGGGAGTAACAACCAACAGCACCCACCTTTTCTGTGTGAGGCTTCTCCGTTGGAGCTCTGCTGTGATATTTCTGCTGTCCCGTTAGTGTGAACACTTATCACCTCTGTTGTCTTGCTGTGCTCCAGGGGGGACATCTGCCCTTTGGGCTCTACTGGATCAAACCGCGTGAACCAGGTGAGGCGACTGACCTGGAAAATAAAGAGAGAGGTGACACAACAAGAGTAAAAGCAACTTACAGAGATCTTTGAAAATTATACTCATGTTAAATATCAGACAGTATCGCAGCATTTTTAACCGGGGCTCAGGATGCAACCAAAGATTACTTCTAATGTGGACTAGTCATCAGCTATTTAATGTTCATATTTGTAAAACCAAATGGTGCTATTTTTCCCCCATTCAAAGCATGACACAAAATCAATAATAATCAAAAACTCCTTAAAATGTATTTTTTATTTCTATAAAAGTAGTGGAATTGTGTGAACATACTGGCCTTTAAAGGGTTAAAATCTCCAAAACTACTTACTTTTGATAGGCAGGCTTTAGGTTTTAAAAGATGGGCTTTTTTAAAGTGAAAAATATATATATACAATTTTTTCACAGCTACTCCTTGAAATGTACTTAATGGATTTTTTCATTTATTATTTGTTTTCAAATAAAAAACAGTGGAGATATGTAAACATACTGGCCTTCAAAGGGTTAAAACAGAATTCCTTACAATTTAATACGTGTATTTCAGGCTAAACTAGTTTTAAAAGACTTATTTAAAGGAGAATATACAGTCACTTGGTAATTGCTGTTCATTTATCTTTATCTAAAGAAGCTATAACAGGTTCTATTTTTTTGTTTTCAAGATTAAGACCAGACTATTAATATTGATGTTAATATTGTTTTTTTTTTTGTTAAATCATAAACAAATTTTAATGTCTTGTTGAATATTTCTGACAATTCTGAACAAATCTGGCATTTAATTGGCCCACTCACTGAAGATGGCTGTTATTTAAACACCAGGAGGTGTCCCTTGTCCCTTTTTAAAAAATATGTAAGTATACAAAAGTATGAATTTTCCTTAAAACTTGTACACAGATGTGAATACAAGGCCTCACCTGTTCTGGTTTGGGCTTCTCTGTAGCCAAACTGATGACAACCATTAAGATCAGACAGATGAAGGTCAGCATCGTGGAGAAGTAGAGGTAATGGATGTTCTTTATCACCCCCGGTCTGTTATCTTCTTCATAGCACAGCGGAGCAGGATAAACGAAGTCAAGAATCATACGGGTGAGGCCAATCAACAGGCCGATAACCAGAGTCCAGAATGCACCCTGAGAAGCAGAAAAAGGGAGAGGTGACTTTGCCTCATTGTCCGTTACATCATTACATTAAAATAGAAATATCACCTGGCAGTTAAATGCCTTATGCCCCAGTCACACATTCCCGTTTCTCATGGCGATTGTGCACGACTGTACACAATTAGCAAGGCTGGTTTGATTGGCATGATACGGGAAGAAATGACTATCTCCCCCGGACACACCCCGTACATACACCGTTGGTAACGCTTCTACAGCGCTTCTACATTGATTCTACAGCACTTTGAGGGCGTTTGTCATGCTTCAATTAGGTCAATACAACGATACGTTGAGGATTCCATGAATTTCCATCCCGCTGACATGATGTCAGCCCCGTTCGAGCCCAGTTTGCGCCACGTAAGCCCCAATTGAGCCCCGTCGCTTGCGTTTTTGTTGCGTTCACTTCCCGTACGAGATACGTAAGAACAATGCTGTGAAATCGCCTTGAACGGGACACAGTCGGGGCACAATTGGATACATCCTTGTCAATCATCCTCAGAAAGCTTTCTGGATTGAGCCAGGATCAGCCCGATTGAGCCCCGTACACATGCCACGCTAATACCGTTCACCCTAAGACTGCATTAGGCTTCCACCCCACTATACTGAGAGCGGCGATTCTCCATGACTGTTTTGAACAGTTCAAAACAATCGGGACCCTTCCCAGGCATTCGTCCACAACTATACAATGCTGATCCAGATCAAGTAGTGCATGCACCATGACCAAAGCACGTTTTAGCAGGATTATGACAATCGTGCACAGTCGCCATGAGAAACGGGAATGTTTGACTGGGGCATTAGCAAAGGGATCAGATCAAACATTTTTAAGAGTTTGCCTTTACAAGCAAGGGATGAACATAAGGCCCAAAGTCCTTGACCTTTGGCCTGTCAAGAAGTTCTACCTTTAGTTCAGGAGCACATTTTTTGCAAAGTTTACAGAAAATCCCTGAGATACCACAAGCACAAGCAAGGATGAACATGAGGCCTAATGGCCTTGGCTTTTCACCTATGACACCCCAGTCAGAGAGGATTAACACAAAGTTTGACAGTGTTTTTGAGATCTTGCTTCCACAAGAATGGCCCATATGAACAGATGAACAGGTGTGCATATTTATGGACAAGTCAAAATCATCATTCCTCACGTCCTGGAGACCCTCTTCCTTAGAGTGAATTGATCAATTTGTCAACCGTCCTACCTTCTCATTGGCCCTCTTCCAGAAGCAGCCCATGATGAAGACGACAGCAACCGGAGGCTGCAGGTAGGTGCTGATGGACTGAATGTAGATGAAGAGCTGACCACCCTGACTCGACTGGACAAGGGGAAGCCACAACACAGACACCACCACCAGAAATAACACAAACACCCTGCAAGGGAAAAACATTATATGAGAGCGTAAATGGGAAATAAACGCCATCTTTAATCACTGAACACCACATAAAGGTTTGTGGCCGGCAAAGAAACTAAGAGTCATGGCTGAAGAACACATGGAAAGAGGGGTCACTGTCAGGCAGGCGTACTACCTGAACTGTTTCCAGCCAATCACAGGGCCATATAGAGAGACAGGCTACCATTCATACTCAAACTCATACCTAAGTGCAATTTGGAGTTACCATTAACCTAATGAGCATGCATTGTCTGTAAGGGGAAGCTTGAATGCCCAGAGGGAACCCCACATGCACAAGGAGAACATGCAGACTCCACACAGAAAGGCCCTGACCAACACCAGGCTCGAACCAGCAACCCTCTTGCTGTGAGGCACATGCATTACCTGCTGTGCCATCGTGCTGCCCGGCAAAAAACTTGTGACTTGCTTTTAGGAAAACAAGACTTGGAGGACATACAGCATTCAGGCAACACAAAAACAAACAAACTGAAAAAAATCAGATTTTACAAATAAAACTTCCGAAATTTAGCTAATCTCATAGAGCAGTACAAAAAAAATTGTAACAAACTGAAATGCTGCCAAACCAAACAATGAGAAACTTTTCTCATAGAGATAAACATTGTTCCAAACTCCTGACAAACCAGATGGACTGTTCAATACGCTGTATTTCACTCTTCCATGGAAAAGAGCCCATAGAAAGTGTTTGGGAATGGGAAGAACCATTCAGAAGCATATCTGGCAGGGGACTGGACAACCATTCTGTCAATCACATTCATTACTGGCCAATCACATACTGTATGAGGCGGGCGCTGCTGCCTCAGTCTAACGGACAGAGTGTGAGCTACTTCGTGGAACAAACTCTCCCCAAAACATGTTGGAAATGAAGCAAAAATATCATTTCAATAGAGAGGTTTGTAGTGTTGGTATTTGTTTTTCATTTAATCTGATAAAACTGCTACTGAAGCTGTTAGCATCTATGCTTATCTCTGTGCAAGCAGCCACTTCCTGCTGTCGTCTGCCTTGTAGCTTCCACCTCTTTCTTCTCTGAAGGATGCTGATTAGGCCGTCCCGCTTTGGGTCGCTCACAAATGTTGTAGATTGAAGCTTGGCAAGATGGATCTGCCTGATTACAGACATTGTATCAGGCAGATTGAACTGCACTGCAAGGTTGGGCAGGTTTGACCCACAGGCCAAAAAGTCTAAATTTCCCTCACCCTTTCTGCTAAGCAACTAGATGATGAAGTCACAGTTACAAAAGGGACGCAAACCTTGCTGAATTTGTTTGTTTTTTAGAAGTATTAAAAAAATCCCAAAATGCTGATTCCAGACAAATCAAACACTCCAGCAAGTTAATAAATTTTATACCCAACACTGAGAAAATTGTTTTCACATACTTGTTCCACTGAAGAAGAGGATAAATTGAACCGAAATCTAACCGCTGTCAACCATTTAGACTTTAAACAACCATCTCTTTATGGATGACCCTCTAATATACTGATGCCTTATGTCATTATTTTTGCAGATTGGGTTGTAACATAACAGTGTTCATTTCTTCTTTGTTCAGTTTTTTATGTTAGATTTGGCCACATACCTGCCCACAATCATGAGCTCCCACTCTGATGCTCTGGATCTCACACTCTTCCACAGATCCATGGTGAAAATGGTACTGGAGCTGTTGAAGATGGAGGTGAGCGAGGACATTAGGGCAGCGATCATCACAGCCATCATTAAACCTCGAAGGCCTTGGAGGGAAAACAGAGACAGATACAATATAAGTACTGAGAGAATAAGTCAAAATGTGGAACAGCAGGCGAATAACATGGCGAGTGTCTCACCTGAAGGCAGCAGCTCCATCACCAGTCTGGCGTAGGCGGTGTCTGAGCAACCCACAGCGTTTCCACAAATCTGCTCACACAGATCAGGGTCTGCACACGCCACATCATCTACAGGACATACCATGAAAATTTTTACTATTTAATAAATAAATTCAACCTTCCTACAGTCAGTCTTGATTTATGAATCATAACCTTGTATCACATGTCCATATGGGCAACACCCCAACGGTGAATCACAAAGGGCAGACCCTTTAAAAACAAGACATGTCGTACGGCACCAGCCTGCTCAGTTGTAAAGTATCATGAGATATTTGAATTATGAATTGGCACTATAAAGATGGATTAATTGACTGATTGTCCATCACATTTATTACAAGCTGTAATTGCTGTCATGTTTTACTTTACTTCTTACACAACTGGTAGTTACAGGTATTTGTGTTCCCTCTAGTGGTATACTCCAGTAACTCGCATCACAAATAAAGGGATAAGTAGCAAGTTTATATACGGCCTTACATCCTTACATGTCTTCTTCGTGTGACAAAAAAATCCACAGCATCAGAACTTCTCTCCTCTTCCCCAATTTTTTGGTGCCAGTAGCTGCCTAAAATGGCTCATTTCCCTGCCCCCCTTGCAAAGACTTACCAGTGTGATGTCAAACCATTTTTATATCAGTAGCTTTAGCCCACTGGCTCAGTCCAGTGCAGAACATGGTTTGTGGACAGAATGCTGCACTGAACTGACTAAATAGTGTGGTACAGGGATGATATATTTTTGTAGGACAAACCAGAAGTTAGCATCGTGCTGGTTCCCTTGACTAAAAGCCTATGGGATTTTTCAGCTCTGTGGTGAACAACAGGTCATGACACTTAAAGCTTTGGCCCATCATGATAATCTTCACAAACTGACTTAACTTTCACGATTTTAGGCTTAAACCTAATCAGCAAGAGCAAAAAGCTATTATTGAGCTATTAAGGAACTACAACATGGCAGTCTATCATGACATTGTAGCCTCCTGTTTGAGAATTTCCACCTAATCAGATGACCTGATCAAGTTGGTCTCCATCAGAAATGACTGCCATTTTTGTAGTCCTTGTTTGCAGTTCATTAGTAACCATCCTTTTAAAAATACAATAACACTGTATAATTAAAAGTGGGTCAGGTGTTTATCCAAAAATAGCTATTCTAAAATACCAAAGACTATGGGAAACTGCAGTGATTAAATGCTAACTCCCTTTTTGGTCTAATTCCTGCATCATTCCATACCATAAAATAGACTGGTTAACCAATCAGAGGAGACTGGACCTTATGTAAGTGGTCAAAGCTCTAACAGAGTGTCTCAGACATTATGAGAATACAGATGGATCAGGGGTACTTAGTTTATGAAAGTAAGAAGGTTTCGGACATTAGTGACTGTGAAAATGCTCTACTCATCTGAATGGATATATGAAGTGAACCCAAAATGTGGGCTCTATAAATTTATATAAAAAGTTTTCCAGTACTAACTACTGGAGTAGCACACTCCATGCTAATATTTTCATGTGCTTCCATTGTACACAGGCTTTTAGTCTCATTAATGAATCCACACTTGTAGTTTTGGCCCTTTCTTTTTAAAGTATGATCTGCTCTGGTCATTCTCTGATTGGTGACAAGTGTATCAACTTTAGGCTTTGCAATCTGAATCCTCCTGATGACAGACATGGATCTCGCAAATCCAGCTGCCTCCCAGCTTCAGGTTTTACTGACTGAGTATAGATGTCATACCTGTAAAAAGTATCCTGCTGATCATTCCAGGCAGCATGACGGCAAAGAAAGGCAGAATCTTGATATAAGCAGCCAAGAGGGAGCCGCCTTTAGCATGGGTCAGGTTCTTCGCAGCAAGGGATCGCTGCACAATCACCTGCAGGGAAACACAGCTTCACCTCAGAGAGTATCATGAACTCTTAGTTAATGAGTTATTAAGACATGCAATAGAACACAAGTTCATTTGAGTAGACAGGGTGTAGTAAGTGTGAGTCCCATGTGATCAGAGCATGTTTCAAATTGCTATCTCAAGAACATTTGGCAGGTTCGGAGGGGCAAAGGTTTCATGTGGGAAGATTTATTTATGGGACACCATTAGATGCTGATTGCTTGGATGATTGACAAACTTTCACTCTTCTGATATTGCACACAAAAAATACGACAAACACCTAAAGAAATAGGCTGCAGATCTTTAAAATAAACTGATTGGAGTGCAGTTACTATGTGTTCCTTCAAATACCAGCAGGGAGCAATCAGCAGTTTGATTGTAAAGCAGTCTAATAGGACACAGACTAATTATCAAAAGATCATTCAATATGTTCCAAGATGTCTCCAGAGTTTGTTTTTGTAAGTTACTCGACATAAAATTCTCACAGATATTTAAATTTGGCATGTGTATATGCAGGGGATGCTTTGATCAAGCTCTTTGCTGCTAATAAAAACTGCTGGCCTTATTGGACGATGCCAGTCAACCTCTGCACACCGTCATCAGCAACTGTTCAGTCCAAGACTGCTCGTTCCCAAGCTTGTTCCTCAGGCCATCAGACTGTTCTAGACTGTACAACTCCTGACTCAGGGGGAGGAGGAGTAACAGGAAGACAGCGGACAGGAAGCAACAGTAGCCTGTAGTCTATAGTCACATTACCTCCACCAAGGAGGTTATGTTTTCACCAGGGTCTGTCTGTTTGTTTGTCTATTTGTCTGTTAGCAAGATTACGCAAAAACTACTGGATGGATTTACATGAAAATTTTACCAGAGGTGTGGTTTGGTCCTAGGAAGAAGCCATTACATTTTGGTGCTGATCCGATCCAGACTGACAGCACAAAAATACTGCAGTTTATAATGGTAAATCCCATTTATTTACATAACTTGGAGTGCTTCGAGAGCACAGCCTTCACCAAGGCATGTTCAACACTGTCGGGTAAGTTATTGTCAGAAATGTTGAAAACTGTCCTATCTCGCAATGTTGAGAAATACTAATGCATTACCTGAAAATGTCATGAAAATTCATTGAGAAGTTAGAATTATTGGTGAAAATGTAGGAAACTGCTTTGTCTCACAATGTTAAGAAATCCTGGATCAACATGTAAGCTTAAATCCCAACCAAGATGTCATAACTTCTGCGTGCCATGACCAACATTCCCTGAAAATTTCATAAAAATCTGTTGAAAAGTTCTTAAATTATATGAGAAAATGTGGAAAACTGAGCAATACTGTAATGTTAAGGAATCCTTTTAACAACTCCTGGATCCGACAACAAGTTTTGATCATCGACAAAATCTCATCATTTCTTACTCAAGCTAGGACAAACATTCCCTGAAAATGTATATAACTTTTAGAGTTATCCTGACCGACAAACAAACTACAAAACACAACCTCCTTGGCAAGGTAATTATTACTAATTATACTAAGCCTACCTCATCAGAGCTGTGGAGCAGTGCAGCAGGCAATGCAAATGCCTCACAGCCTCCTTGAGAACAAATACATGCTCTCTAGTCTAAGTGGTAATTCTGATTTATTTCTAGGTGTGAATGCTTGACTGTCTCCACATGTTAGCCTTGTGATTGGCTGGTGACCAGTCCAGGGTGTACCCCACCTTCTCCCAGTGTCAGTTGGAACGAGGCTGAAGAACAAGAGACTTCTAATTCACAATGAAATTTGTTAACCTAGCATGTTTTAGCCAATAATTTTGCATGTCAAAACCCCTCTTGGTCTCTAAGGTGTACCCGCCTATAGCCAAGTGTCAGCTGGGATATGTTCCAGCTCTGGGACCTTGACAGGGATAAGCTATAAGATAATGAAGACCCCTCTTCCCCACAAAGCTACATCCTCAAATTTGTTCCCTTGTGGATCAAAAAACAAAAACTTAAAGGAGGTGCCACTCATCTTTCCCCAACATCTTTTGTCAGGGAAAATGCTTTGTTATATTTCTGCCTCTAATTACCTGATCAGAACACCAGTACCACATGGAGGGTACGCTCATCCCGATGATTACTCCAGGCCAGGGCAGGTCTGAGTGAACGGGTGCTCTGAAGATGTGAAAGGCGTCTGCTCGGGGGATACCACAGGTTGAGTTTGGTACACGGACTGATGGGATGGCCTTAAAATATCCCTCTATCATAGCATTCCAGCCTCCAACCTCAGCAAAACCTAAACAAGGAAACAACATGGACAACTTAACTGCAGTTTAAAATTCTGGCACCACAATGACATTTCTGCTCAGGGCTGGAAAAGTATTGAGTTTGTATGGTTTATTGATTTATATCAAATCAGATATAGAGCAAGAAAATATTGTTCATATCTTTGTTGTCAGTTCCTCTTTAAATAGCAGATATAACCTTGCAGTGCAGCTGGATCAGCCTGATTCATTGTCTGTAATCAGGCAGATCCATCTTGCCAAGCTACAATCTGCAGCATCTGTGAGCAACCCAAAGTGGCTGAAGTGGCCAATCAGAGTCCAGAGATTAGCATAAATACTAACAGTTTCAGAAGCAGTTTTATCACATCTGGATGCATCTCTGTATTAAACAAACAACAACATTTCTTGATAGAAAGGATATTTTCACTCCACTTTCAACAAGTTTTGGTGAGAGTCTGTTTTACAAAGTGGCTCACGCTCTGCAGCCGTAGCGCCTGCCTGATACATTATCTGGTACGCCTGTAAAGAATGTGATTGACTGGGCGATCGTCCAATCAACTGCTGGATATGCTTTGAAAGGTTCTGTCCATTCCTAAATACTTTGGATGGGATCTTTTCCAGATGAATGAGAGAAATATATTGACTGGTCCATCTGGCATGTCAGGTTACACATGTGGGGTCACTGGGCTGAAGCCTCTTAGCTCAAGACAGTAAAAAACTGGCTTGCTCATCACTGTTGACATGTGACTTCTGGTCGATATTTCCCAGCCCTACTTCTATCTGTAAGATTTGACTCACTGAAGCCCATGAGAGCGAGAGATCCCGCCAGCATGATCACTGTTTGAGCCGCATCTGTGTAGATCACTGCAGCCAGACCACCTAAGAAACAACAGAGTCAGTGACGAACAGAGGGATACAGCACACTGCTCCTATCTCCATGCTGCAGGAATGTTTGAGTGAAAGGCGAGAGAAGAAGAAGATCTACCTGCTACAGTGTAGACAGCAGTGACTGCCAACAGCAGGATCACAGCCAGGTAGATGTCCCATTTCAGAGCCAGCTGGATGAACATAGCACCTGCATATATGTCCACCTACAGAACACACACAGCAAGGGGGGATTTGGTGAAGATAACCAGAAAAAAACACTCGAAACAGGCTCATTTTGCTTACATGGTATAAGGAATTAGAGCAGGTTTGTGTCGTACTGATGTCTTTGTGAAAATGTAGATAAATAAGTACAAAATGGTTAAAAATAACTGCGTCCTTCTGCCACCAAAACGCTTCTGCAAATATTCTGGCATGGTCGTCACCTAGAGGAAGAAGAAAGAAAAGGATGTTTCAAAAACAGCAGTAAACAAATTCATTCATGTTCATTTAATGAGCTTAATCTTTACCCCAGATGCGATATAAATGGGCAGGAAGATCCATCCCAATAGCAGCACCATCAGCATACCCTGTGGACCATCATATACCAGCTTTAGACTTCATACATTGATTTTATAATGCTACGTATGCTTCAAGACCAAAAATAAGCATGTACTTCCTCACATTCCACTCATATGCTACAGCTCCAATCCCTGCAGCAGCTCCCGAACCCGCCAGGCCGATGAAGTGTCCACTCCCGATGTTACTGGCAAACAGCGAGGCTCCCACCTGAATAATGATGAAAATAAGATTAGAGAGAGAAATGGTTTGAAGATGGAAAAGCTAAAGAATGTAACAGAGAAAGCTGCAGAAAAATGACAACAGCAAATCAGTCCATGCTGCTCCAAGTCTCTCCTTACTATCAGTGAAATGTTCTGTTTAATGTGAGTAATGAAAGATGGTTTATTTCACTCCAGGAAGGTGGAAAAGTTCATGAATACAATGGGAGTGACAAACTGTAGATTTGAACAGAATATTTGCAAAGCAGAGGAGATACTGTGATCACAGGTCCTAAATGACTGAGCCGAGAGGAGCAAAAATAGATTAATTTCATTATCCTTTTTTTCAATAATTGAATCCAAAGGTTGTTATTTTGAAATGACAACTGGATCCTCTCATATCCATCTGTGTAGCTTGACTGCACAGACTTCACAATCAGGCTGTCTGTCCCTGCCAGAGATGAACAGAAAGTACAACAAGTGAGATAAACTCACTGTTTAAACCTTGTGCCCATGCATTTGTCCTCCAGTACTTTGGACATAGTTGTAAACATATTTGACCGCACGATGTGTGTAACTGGAAGATAGTCCAGGCACAACTTCCTGACGTGGAAGGATTCAATTCACAAGTAAGAACCAATAACATACCAATCAACAATCAATAGAAACGTCAGATCAGCTCAGACTGATGACCAATGAAAACCACTGTCAGTATCGTATGCCGTTTTTACAGCGTTTTCCCTCACGCTCAGATGGTTTAGCGGTGTAATGAGTTGTCAACTGGCCGACTGTGTTCCTAAATGTCTTTGTTAATCAGCTGATAGATACAGAGCGAGTCCTCATGTTTAGAAAGAGCCCATGGCTTCCTCTGATCCTGCATTAAGGTGAGTTATATTATGCACAACATGTGAGTTTAATTTTGGGACATTCCTTAAAAATAGATACATAAAATTAAAATTGCTCACTGTGCTCTAATGTTTACTTTAGCTGCAAAGGATCAACAAGTCACGTCTCTTACACTGAACTGGTGGTGCTCAAAAACTTTATGTTGTGCCCCCCTCCCATCAATCTTTTACTCTATTTTAGAACCATTGCACTAAACCAACGCCTGGCTTACATCATGTCGTGCTGCAACGGACAGCATTGCAAGGCTAATGTCCACACTGAATCCCCTAAAAATGTATTTCCATGCCCTGTGTTTCTACTGGTAAACTGTATACTGTATATAAGTTCTTTGACCATAAAGGTGGAGAAACAGACCAGAAGTGCTGGTCTGCATTGATGAGGGATGGTCTCAAAGGTTAATCAATACACAGCTCTCTGTGAGCTATTCAAAGTTTCTTCCTCAATGTTGAAAGTGAAAGTAAATCATTTCACTCACTAAAATATATAAATATTCTGCTATCTCCACTATGTTATTTTTTATTTATTTAACTTCTTATTTTCATTTGTTTTCACAAATGTTTCCAACGGTTTTCACTGACAAATGTTCAGTTATGCCCCACATCTACCCCGGTCCTTCCTCCTTCTATGCACTTACACACAAGGGTAATTAAACATATACAAAACAAACAAATTAAGTTAAAACAGACAGAAACAAGACATAGGTAAAGTAAGATAAGATATTAAGATATTAACAAATGCCAACGTATGAACAGTGACAAGTTAAATGTAGCTATTGATGAGTCTTGCTTTCCAGTTGAGCATATAATGAATGGCAAAGGTCATGGAATAAGTAGCCCCCAGCCTCTCAAGTGTAATTTTTTCTGAAGGAAGGAATTCGGATATTTGAGTCCTGAACATATTGAATGTTGGTGGTGATTCGTTTTTCCAAAGAAGTATACATTTTTTGGCGAAGCATGTTATGATTATCAGCTGTCTACATCCGCCATGTCCCACTAATAAACAAGCTCTGCTGAGTGAGAAAAGCCAATGAAAGTCAAGAAAATCCTTTTTTAGGCAAGTCTTTAAAATCGCTCTTCCTGCATCAACGTGCATGACAGAGGGGAAAAACAGAGATGGGGCTTTAAGAATTTTTTTTTTCAATGATTCGACGTAATCATTCTCATTTTGTCGCAGACACTTGCTCACGTCGTGTTCATTTAGGACACAGTGTTAGGGGTTGTCTCCAATCAGGAGGAGGTGATATCATAAGGTGCGATTATATACAAGCAAAGTGTTTGATAACATATTTCTTGAAACATGGAGTGAGAAACAGAGCTGCTTTCCTCATTTAAGGTGGGTGACGGTAAGGGGGGTAAATATTTTTATCTTTGATTTGAGACCTAACAGAAAATCAACTTGCATAAGGATGTGTAATTACTTCACTCCCAGACAGACATTATCTCATACTTGGCTATTTTCAACTATTTTGAAAAAGTTTTTGTTGTGCCAAATCAAATATTTCTGAGTCACTGAAAATGTCCTCTGGATTATAAATTTGATGTAATAATTTTCTAATAAGTCAGTGGAAGATCTGAATGAGGCTTTACCTCTAAAAAAAGTTCTGTTAAAAAGAAGACAGTCACTGTTGAGCTCCTTCAGCAGGATAATGAACTGAGAGCGAGTTGTCTTCCTGGAGAAACCCCTCCAGGATGAGTAAAGACCCCCCCTGCTCATGCTGTCGGGGTTTCATTCAGTGATCACAGCACACTTGCTGCACTTTGGTATTGTTATTTTTACGTGAACTTATACTGTCATGACAAAAGCTGAAATTCCTCACGTTAAAATTTAAACTGCTGCTGTCATCACTGTGTTTGACTCACCGGCCACCAGGTCATGTTCTTCCCAGCCAGGAAGTATCCATCCACCGTGTTGCGCTTGGTCCTGAACATGGACTGGAAGACAAGTGTGAAAGCTTTTGAAGATACAGTTGCAGAGGAAATGTTCCTTTTATCAGTCATATCTAATGACAATGTGGGCCCAAACTTTTAGTATATTTACTATCACTCATGGCCACCTTATTAGCTACACCCATTCAACTGCTTGTTAAGGCAAATAGTTCACATGGCTGCATCCAAATGTATTTATGCATGGTCCAAACAACTCTCTGAAGTTCAATCTGAGCATCAGAATGAAGAAGAAAGGTTGTTTAAGTGACTTCGATTGAAACATGGTTGTCGGTGCGAGACATGCTGGTCTGTGTATTCAGAAAACCCTGATCTACTGAGATTTTCATGCACAATCATGTCCAAGGTTTACAGAGAATGGTCTGAAAATGAGAAAACATCCAGTGAGCAGTAAAATGTCTTGTTGATGCCAGAGGTCAGAGCAGAATGGCCAGAGTGGTTGGAGATGATAGAAAGGCAACAGTAACTCCGATAACTTCTCATTATCAGGTATGCAGAAGATCATTTCTGAATGCACATGTTGAATCTTAAAGCAGATGGGATTCAGCTGAAGACCACACCCAGTGCCACTCCTATCAGTGTATCTAGAAAAGCTGAGGCTTCAATTGCCCCAGGCTAATCAAACTTGGACAAGAGAAGAGTGGAAAATTTTCCCTGCTCAGATGACTCTGCTGCCACTTTCAGATGGTGGGGGTGGAATTTGATTCTAACAACATGAAAGCATGAGTCCATCCTGCTTTGTCTCAGCAGTTCAGGCTGCTACTGGTGTTCTGATGGTGTGGAGGATATTTTCTTAACACATTTTTGGCCCCTTAGTGCCAACCAGGCATCACAACAGCCTACCTGAACATTGTTGCAGACCATGTCCACCCCTTTACGACCACAATGCACCCATTCTCTGATGGCTTCTTCCACCAGGATAACACACAGTGTCACAAATCATCTAAAACTGATTTATCAGACATGATGAGTTCACTGGATTCCAGTGGCACCAGATCTCAGTCTTGTTGAGAATTTTTTTTGAGGCTCACTAAAATCAAGCCAAAATCTCAAAGCACAACACATTCCTAATAATGCAAAATGGTCCCTTTTAAGATCTATTGCAATATTTTATTGGTCTGTGCAAGTGTATTCATAATTAATGCCAAATATAACCAGACAGAAAACTGTATCTCTTTAAATATTTGTCCAAATATGCAAAAATTGATTTGCAACTTGGTAACATTTTAAGATTAAAAACCTTTTAATTTAAGCCAGCATTAAGTACAAAAGCTGGTATTCCCTTACAGATTTTAACATCATTAAATGTGACGGAATTTGCTACTGTACACAAAAATTAATAAACCTCAAAAGAGTGGGTGGTGGAAGTAACTTCCAGTATGTAGGAGCAGTGTATATGAAACCCTTTTGCCAATTTCAGTACTAACTTTGTAGACATATAGCAAAATAAGTTTTATGACAGAGTCACAGACTGAAGATTGCAGCTTCCAGCACCACTTTTAACAAGAATACAATCACTCAGGTAAGAGGAAATCAGATGAAGTACAACCTTTTAAATCAGGATGTGCCAATGATTCAGTCTTTCATTAATGACAATAATAACATGTGGCCCTCTGTCAACCAAAGATGTCCATCCCTATATCAGACAGTTGGCCTACAGCTCATTTCAAAACACTGAAGAGCCTGCTTTATTTGCAGGTTTATGAAGTTTATTGCAAGCAGTTTTGGTCCTTTTTTCTTTTTGCATCTTAAATGAAAATCAGAATATGTTATGTAAATTTGGATTTATAAGTGTAATGAGATGTATTTGGCCTAAGTGAAGTCAAAAACACACATGATAGATCTATAAAGGTTAAACCTTAACCTTCATAGCCTGCTGTTAACCACTGATTTTTGAAACAAATGGTGAATTTTTATGACTCAGGCCTATAATTTCCTGTATTGTACTTACCCAAAATCCAACGCCCATAATTAGAGCAAAGTACACGACCAGCACCACGATGTCCACAGTGCCCAGAGTGGCCGAGCCCCCCGTGGGTGGAGATGGAGATGGGGACATACTGGTCCTCTGCGGGCCAGGTGTAGGGTCCATTCTGACGACTGCTGTGTTGGGAGGAAACAGTGTTAAGACACTGAAACATTCCCACAGATACAACTATTAAAAACTCAGTTGTTTGCTGTTCTTAACTTTGAATTTGACCTACTCTTTTTATGTCTAAGGTCATGGCTATAGCCGTGCTTCCTCCTCCTTGATCACTCCAGCACATCTGTCTGTCTCCCTGCATGTGAGTGCCTGTTTGTTGAAGGGGTGTGACGGTCCCTCCTCGTCTCCCGGATCCCTAGTAGTTGCCCAACCAGTTCAGTTTAACATCCGTAAAGTGACCAATCATAACCAATGGTGAAGCTTTGGGGAGATAGCTGCAGTTCCATAAGTGTCCACTAGAGGCAGGGGCACGGCTTGTCAGATACTCTCAAAGTTTAAATTTCGATTTTGGCAGAAGAAATTAACTTATATGATCAAACACTGTATCGGGGTTGCATTTTTGCTTAGTTTTTCCATTTTTATTTTATTAAGAATTCAGTTTGCAAAATGCTTGAGTAACATGACCACATGCCTGCAAGTTGAATCTGTTTACCAGAAGCATAGAGGTCCAACTCTGCTCCATCTCTTTTTTTGGTCTGGTAAATTGGGCTAAGTGCAAATGGAAAAACAAAAACAAAAACCCAGATGCAATCTCATGTATCACAAAAGCAGAAAAAGACATCATAAAACTGACACCAGCATATGTGAGCATAATCGTTCAACTTTCATGCAATACATTGGTCATTCATATTTGGTCATGCGTGGCTGCACAATAATCGATTTTGTAAGATGTGTCAAAAGAACTTATTTTTCATTGGCTATGTCCTTTGACATGCCTCCACTACACACAACTCTGCTCATCTCCTCATGTCGTGGAGGTCAGGAGACCTTTGTGGCCATTCAGTTATGTGATGTAGTGCAAAAAGTTCTTGATCTCCCACAAACAATCTCTGGTGTCCTGTGGCACCATCGTATACCTGTCAAAGCCTCCTGAAAAGGCATTGCCTCTGTCTTTGATAAATGGTGATCAACATGAAAACTTGGATAAACTCAATTTTAATTTGTTTAACTAAATTGATTGCTGTGTAGTCTCTGATTATGACTGACCAGTGCATCATTCCCTTATACCAGTTTCATGATATCTTTTTTGGGTTGTGAGAGATTTGAGATTGGGTCTTGGTTTTCTTTTTTTAGACTCACACTCTAGATCATTTGGCACTGGACTATCAAGAAACAAACAAAGTTAATCTTAATACCCTTCTTTTGAAAAACTGGAACAAAATTGTGTTTCATTTTGAAAGAATAACTAGATCTTTGCATATCCACCTGTGTAGATTGACTGTGTAGAATTTACATACAGCCTCTCTGTCTCTGTTACCGCTGTGATGAACAAAGAAGTACAACCTGAGATAAACTCACTGCTTTACCTTGTGCTGGTGCACTCTTCTAACTGTGCTTTGGATGTGGTTGTAAAAATATTTGACTCTGTACGATGTGTGTAACTGGAAGACAGTCGAGGTACAAGAGAGTCAGACTGAGCTCATACTGAATACAAATAAGTAAAAAAACACAGTTAACATCGTACAAGTTCTGTTTTTCAGCATTTCCTCTATGCTCAGAAGGTGTAGTGGCTTAATTAGTTATGGTGTTGGGTGGTGACAATTAACTCACTGTGATCCTAAATGTCAGCTGATAAAAACAGAGTGAGTCCTCATGAAAGTCTCTTTATTGGGTTTTAGAAATAAGCCCATGTCTCCCTCTGATCCTACGTCATAACATGGGTGTTTGATTTGTTGACTGCAATATCTAAAACCAGGCTGTGAAAGAAATTTAGAGAATTTGTCATCTACATTTCATAAGATCATCAAAAGATTCAGAAAATCCAAAGAAATCTGAGACTTGACCTGTCCCAGGTGTACTTTGAATATGACAGAATATTTGCAAACAAACGATACAGTTGATCAGTTTGAACATGAAATATCTAGTTTCTGTAGTGTATTCAACTGAATATAGGTAGAAAAAGATGGGCCAATCATTGTGTTCTGTTTTTATCTACATTTTACACAACATCCAAACCTCATACTGTTGGAGATAGGGTTTGTACTTGATTACTCATCCGCTATTATTGATATGAAACAGGTATTTATATTTAAATGACATTTTCCTGTTGTATAACTACTCTGTCTCCATAAATATTTCTTAATATTCTCAAGAAACTGACTCCTCCATGTGAGACACAAATACCAAATATAAAGCACTGATTTTTATTTTTTAAAGTTGATCTGTTTTAGAATAACTGGGATAATGTTTGGAAAATCTGCTCTGCTGCTGTTATTCAACGATGACATTAAAATATGTCTCTAATGTTGCAATAAAGAGCCATTAAAATAATCTAAAGCTACATTAAAAAATGAAATCATCTAGAGCAATTCAGATAAGAGTAAATGCTTAGTCTTAAAGTCTGCGTCCAGTACCTGGGATTTAATATCTTGGAAGAATTTGACTCACCTCACGGTCAGTGGTTGAGCTGTGGATCAATCCACCTTCAAGGGGGTTTTGAGCAAAACAAAACAACGTGTCAGAAATGCAAAGAGGACGATCACTCTCTTGAAGATCAAACTCCACTTTCTCCTTGTGTGTGCAACAAGTGTCTGGTTAAACTGTAAAGAATTTATGATTCCTTTTAACAGAGAGGTGTGTTCATGGCACACTCCTGCTGCCAGAGGAAGAAATAAATGGTTATAGGAGAGTTTTAGATTTACTTCAATTAAAAATGAAAACAATACTTCAGCACTAAATGGCAATAAAGCAAAAGAAGAGGTTAGATTGTGTTTCCAAGAGAGAAGATTCATTCAGGAAAAAAACAATCTGAAATCTGTGGAACAATAGATTTTAGGACTGAAAGTGTTTGAGAAGTGGCCGTAAAGGAGTCAAATTGTGATTTGTTCTAATACTTATGCAGGTCTGCCTATAGAAATGGCTGGACCCCCGAGAGACCCTGTAATATCACTGTGTACAGCCGTAACAAGAGCTTCAACAAGAGCTTCAACAAATGCTTCTTTAAGCTGGAAAAAAACTATAAAAAATGGGACATAAACTGCAGAAATCAAATGTTCAAAATGTTTGTTTTTTTTCAATGCTCCTGGCAGTTTTAGCCTCCCTCAGCTGCATCCAAGAAGATTTGAGCCCTACCAAGACCTAAAAGTAAAACAAATTAACAAATTGCTGTGTAAAAATAAACACCAATTATAATATTTTCATGGATAAAATAAAAAAAACATTGGCTTACATGTGCATTAAGCCAAAGACCTTAAAAGTAAGCATGCCCTTATTGTATTATCATTGTTTTAGATGTATATGCAAACCAGGTGACAACCTTTGGTTCTGTAAATGGAGGCCCATATGGAAAAGGGCAGAAACTGCAGTACCCAGGATGTCCACTTGAGGCTCGCTGAAGAAACCTGACTGCTAAATGTTTGTCTTCAGCGAAAATATGTTTTTACGGCTATAATACACATCTTTACAGCCTGGATAAAATAAAAAACAGGCTGTACAGATATATACTGTATAGAAAAATGTCCATCGTTGGTACTTGGAACTCAGCGCCTATTTTGGTTTAGCTGCGCCTGTTCACAACTTTTTACCTCTGCCAAGGAGGTTATGTTTTTGCCGGCATCTGTTTGTTAGTTTGTTAACTCAAAAAGTTCTGCACGAGATTTGATGACATTTCCAGGGAATGTTGGTCATGACACAAGAAGGAAATAAGACTTTGGTGGTGATCCAAATCTGTCTGTGGATTCAGGAATTTTTCAAGGACTTTTTAATAGTTTGAGCCCGGACAGTTTTCCACATTTTTGACAATAACTTGTCAGATAATGTTGGAAATGCCTTGGCAGAGGTTTTTGTTCTTGGAGCAATTCTTGTTTTTACATTTAATTTAGTATTTTATTATATTTAGTATAAGTTAGGACAACACTTCACCCATTAACACCCATATATGCAGCCTTGCTTTCTTGTATTAGACGCTCATTCACAGCGCAATCTCAGGCTATAAGAGCTGTAATATACAAAGAGCTTTAAGATATGACAGATAAACAGATAGATAGATAGGTATTTAAAACTATTTCAAAACCAAATTAATTTAAATTATTTACAGCAACCTCTGCAGGGCTTGTAAAAAGCTGTAAAGGGGACTGAATCTTGTCTTTATTCACCATGGGCTGTAGATCCCCCAAATTAGGGGCAGTAGGAGAAGTATCACCAGAACTGCTCCCAAAAGATGTCCTGTAATATGAATACTGTGTACTGCACTTGTGATTAACACATCAGCAAATCTGTGCACACTCATTGTCCCATGTGTTGATAAGAATGGGCTGATTTGTATTCCTGGCATTTTAGGTTTGTAATCTTGCTCTTATCTAAAAATGTTATAGTTCTTGTGGGTGATAGCGATGACTAATGGCTGGGTGAAGAGCATTATTATGTAGCTAAAGTGTAATAAAAAAAACTGTACTTGTAAGGCAATTTTCAGCAATTTAGGGCACACACAATACCTTTTGGGAAAAAAATCTCTATAAATGTGTAGTAGGTTCAGAAATAACATTTTTTAACTGTAGTAATCACATTTCTCTAATTCAGTGAGGAAAACAGTTCTAGCAGAGCTATTCTAATAAAAAAAAGAGGAGGTCTTTCGTGAATAAATGAGACTTTTCCACTTTGATGAGGTTAAATGCATGTTTTTACAGAGTTTGTGATCATTTACTGGTTGTTCTGCTCTGGAAATTAATTTGTGATTTCACATTCTGTTCTGTTGCTTTTATTTCAGAAGTTTTGCAGAGACTGGTCCATTTCAACCACAAGGACAAGGACATTAAACAGACTGTAAAAGCCACTGTTGATAGAAAAACAGAGAAAAGAAAGTGTTTAGTTTTTGCAGAGTGATTCAATATGATGACATGTCCTGTAAAAATTGCAGGCTGCTGTTTACGTTCTTTTCAAAATCACCTTTTTGTACACAAAAAAACCCCAAAAAACAGAAATCCAGGCAAAATCTGATTTCATACCACTCCTTATATTTGTCAGCATTGTCAGGATACAATACAAAATGCAGACTTAACACTGTATCAGCATTAACTGGACAGCAATTGAAGAGGTTTACATTCAATAATTTAAGCCCATAAAACTGAGTAATTAAAAAAAACAGCTTTTTACAGTCGTCACACCTCACTGCTATTACTCTGAGTCATCTTACCATTCAGAAAACATCACTTAAAATTTCTTACCACAACAAACAACACTCTGCACTGCTGCTATAACCTTTATGGCACTGCTGTCCCCTCAGTAGAATAATTCTTCCGTCTGTGCTTTTTACATAAATAAAGGTTATAATGCATAAAATGAGAAAAGTGCCTCACTTAGTATTTCATGACAAGCTGTATGTTTGCATTAAATCATCTATTTCTGTACAGCATAAACACAATTTATCTCTGATATAATTTAGATAGAATAATCTCTAACATGAATGTATTGCACACTGCCCGCTGTCGGCTCTACATCATCCAACTTCTGCTACTGTAAATACTGTTGTAGACTTTAAATGAGGAAAGAGACAGTCCTTAATTGTATTAAAAGGTCCTTAAGCATGAAAGCACAGAGAGAAGAAGTGTAGATGAACAGGTTGATGTGATGCTTGACAACTTTGTGATGGAAAGAAAAACCTTCAATTTAAGAACACAGGAAGATGCATTTCTTGAAAACTGAGCACAATCATCAAACATGTTGTTGCTGTCGGGCACACATGTCCTGTCTCTAATATTGCTTCTTTTGAGCATATGAAAAAAATGTTATATACTGAACAAGTGAACATTTTTTTGTCCCGATTACAAATCATTTTTTTACTTTTATTTCGTTGAAAAAAATCATAAAAAATGAAGATGGGAGCTTTGAGTCCGGCAGCAGTGATATGTTGTTTTTTCAGTAAACTTTCTGTTTAATAATTAAAACAAGCAGCAGAATGCTTTTAACCGTGCAATGCAGCTGGATCTGCCTGATTCTACAGCTGTGATCAGGCAGATCTGTCTCTCAAAGCTCTGACTGAGATCGATCTGCAGAGGCACTGACCAATCAACATCCTCTGAAAAAGAAAGAGGCGGCGCTATGAGTGAAAAAAAAAGCAGCTGTGAGCTTGTAAACAGTGGCTGTAGAGATCTGCATGGCTGCTGCCTGTGGTCATGGCAGTTTGATCAGAATCTGAACATTTTCTCCATTAAATGAAGAACAAAAAAACAATGAAAATATATATCTATGATTAAGATAGTTTTGCCCCTCTCCCGACAGGTTTCAGTGAGAGTATGATTTACATTCGGCTCATCTTGGCAGCAGTGACCACCTACTGCATCATCTGACCGGCCTGTAATGGATGTAACTGACAGAATAATTGTCCAATCAAGATAAGTTTTTGAACAGGTCCTGCCCTCCTCAAACACTTCCTATTGTCTAGTGAAATAGTTCCTGTAGATGAATGAGCAGTCTACCTGGCATATCATGTTAGCTTTTAAGTGCAGAAAAGTGCATCATAACATTAACTGAGGCTTCACAAGCAAGGACCACACTGTCAACAGAATGAATTTGACAAGTATGCATTGTTAAAATTGGAATATGAATGGATATTGATTTTGGCAAAGTTCTTGGGGGATCAGCCGTAGCCCTCAAGCACGACAGACCCTCTTTGGGACCCTAAGGAAAGGAGGAAAGACCAAATAGGAAAAGGAGGTGGGAGGAAGGGAACAAAGGGAGGAACTAATAAAGGGTGGAAATGGTCAGATTTGACTTTATAGGGAAACAGGAAGAGGCTGGATTGAGGTGTGATTCTGCTCCAAAAACTTTGCTGTTAAGCATCCAATCTGCTACACAAGCTCGGCTACGTTAGACTTGTTTTGGTCAAGGGAGACATAATGAGTCAATCAGAAATAAAGTACCTTGTTACTTTGGATACCAAGCTACAAATGAGCTAATTACATTATTTTATGAAAAAAAAAAAAAAAAAAAAAAAAAAAAAGCAATGAAAAGTAATCAAAAATAACTCGCCCATCATTGGCTATTATTTACACTCAGTTTTAGGTTTGCACATCAGCTAAGGCCTGGTGCACACATACAGATTTTTAAAATCTAGCCATAGCTTCCTATAACATCCTTGGCGGTTGTGACTTCAGTCCAGCTCCTCTACTTATCAGTTTGTATAATTTACAGTTTATGCTGTTTAGACATATGTTTAGACAAATGAATTAAACCTCTATTTTGACATCCATCTATCTTTATTCTTCACCTTTACTCTCGTTGCTATGGCTACATTTGCTTCCTTCTTCAGTCAGCTTGCTCCCTGATTGGCTTTGCTATGGTCCATGTGCAAATACAGAGGACATGCTGGCATCAGAGCAGTCCACATGAATCAGGATTTCTGGTGGTAAATATTGACCATGTTGAATATTTACGTTATTTACAATCAAGTTAGGGCAGCCCTGATCCTCTTCTGAGAGGATAAAATGACCTTAACGCACCTCTCACCACAGGATAATCAGGTTAGATAATTTTTAGGACCTCCAGATAATCAGGCCTTTACTGAGTTTGATCAGAAGTGGAGATCTGGGGTGAAAGTCGGGCCGATTATTGTGTTGTGTACCCCATTTAAGCTGGACCCAGCACGCAGCAAAACAATGACCAACCGGTCGTCCTGCTAAACCCTGTCCAACACAGTATGCAATGACTTCTTTCATTTACACAATCAATAGTATGTGGTGATTTGTTCTGAGTACAGTCAGTCTAAAACTGTACTTCAAAATGGCAGCCAATTCTTAGGGAAAAAGTATCCAATTTAAACATGGACGCCAGCACAGAGAAGTTTGGGGTGGCTTTCTAAGGCAGGTAAGAACATTCAAAATGGATTAACATTTTGGTAGAGTCCAGTGTAGATCATCGCCTGTTAGACGTGATGTTTTGCTACATGTTCTGCAGACAGTGGTTGAAGGTTTGTAAACAACAAAGTTGGAAATAGGCGTGATCTTATTATTTTTGTATCACCTCAAACAGTGTTTTCTGCTCTTTCTATAAAAAAAACATCTCTGATAATACCCATATTGGGCTTTTATTCTAAATTCATGTCAGTTAATAACTTATACCAGAATAAAGTTTATTTTTGTAAATCTATATATCTTATTCTTAGTCATAAATGGATATAAAACCAAGATTTGACTGTAGACCACTGAGCTCTAGGAGAAAGAAAACTTAAAGGATGTAACAGAGATTTTATGTTTCACGTTGTAGCAGCACGTCAACAGCCAAACAGTTACTCTTTATATATTAATCTTAGATATTTATGTGACTTAAAAAAACGGTTTCATCTTCATAAATAGAATAAATTACACAGATAATGTAAAGTTAATTGTCCATCTTTGATTCAAAAATCTCCCCCTCAGTTTTACCAATAGAAGTCTAGTTTGGCTCAAACTCAAAGTGTGTTTGTGTGTATTTACAGTCTAGTTCATCAGGAGATAGTATGTAACAGAACAATGAGGTCCTCTCCATGAACGGCTGTTACCAGGCCAGAGGAGAGGGCATTCGAGGACTTCTGGGACTCTTGAGGCTTTCTGCAGCTTGCTGCTCACTGAGAGCTCTCTGTGCAAAAAGAAAAACAAGATGAGTTAATAAAAGGCTTTTAATGTTTTTGGTCGCTCTTCTTAAACACTTTTCTTCCATCTCTTATTTTTCATGGTTTACCACAACTGTTTCTGTATTTTTTTTTCATTTCTTTCTTTTGAATTATCCATGGTGAAGATGTAAACATAGTTAATTATTATTGATAATAAAAAAATAGAAAAACTATGTTTATACTTCAGGACAGTGATGTCCACTCTTATAAGTGGAGCCAGTTGGTGGCAGAGAGTCATTTAGCCGTGGCTTGTAGTCTGATCAGATCAATAACATCCAGACACTCCCTCCAGTAACTTTATTTGATCAATAGTAGAAGACACGCTGTCTTACAATGACAAGCTAATGTTTGTATACGCTCACCTCAAACTTGCCCATGAACTCTGCAAAAATCCCAAAGAAAGGCTCAGTGTTGGTGGACTTCCCGTCTTCTCCAAAGAAAGAGGCAGTTTTGCTGAATTCCTCCATGGCTCTCTGTTGCAAGGACTCCAGAGACTGGATGGATGGATGACTGTTTTCCAGAAAATTCTGCAGATACTGAAGTTAAGGGAAACAAAAGTTAAACTATATTGTTACCTAAGGCTGCCCATAAGGGGAAATAAAGGGTATTGAACATTTCCAGACATGTGACGCCTCTCAGTTCTGTGAAGTAATGCTGTTGTCAATAGACTGTAATGCATTTTAGCCGATAATTACTGTGGAGATGCATGTCAGGGCCACTAAAGTAACAAAAAGTGTCATTGAGACTGAACAAAAATATCACAGAGTCTGTTAGATGAGTCTGTTCTCCTTATGAAGACTTGCGACGAGAAAAATGAGTGTAGACTGACTGAAACAGCTGCTGCACAGCAGAAAGACATGAGGATACATGGATACAAGAGGAGACTTGTATGACCACAGAGTACACACAGCAAAGACATCTGCTGATGGAGATTCAGCAGGTTTGAAAGATAAATAGCAGAAACTTCAATGGGAACTGGAGGACATCAAAACATAGAGGTTACCTGTTGATGCAGGTGTATGAATTTTGGGCTTATGTTGTCAAACATAAAGAAACACCAGGATGATCAGGTCAAAACACTTCAGGATGCCTCAGGATGTTTCAGGATCAGAAAACACCAGCGGCTGATGTGTGTAAATCCGCAGTCTGCACTAATCATGCAGATCCTCCTTATTGTACTGAACATTTTTACCTGAACGGACCCAGGTCAAAGTTTTTCAAACTCAAGAGACAACCCAGAGTGGCCAAATTAAAGTTTATCTTCAGAGTAAGTATTTGGCTCACACTGATTGATTGGATAAAGACACATCCATCCACATCCACTCATTAATAACATCCATGTTATTAATGAGTTTACTTTATGATTGCTAGCATTAGCCCACAAAGTGTTTTTGCTGCAAATGACAGTTTAAGCTTCTTAAAATGACTCACAGATTTAAAACTGACATTTAAAGCCTTGTTAGAGTGGGCCACTACACAGCAGTAGATTATTATGGTTGGATTTGTAGGTTAGAGTTTACCAGGGGGATAGTTTTATTTATTTAGCATAACTGTCCATTAAGTCACATGCGGGACAGCATTGTTTTTGCCGTCCAGCCAAAATGGAACAGAGTATAATGTCACGTGCAAATGGTCAATAGCAACAAATGTTTACATCTGTTATTGTTGCATATTTGAATATGTGAGCCTCCTCTTTTTAAAACAGTATGAGCCTTTGTTTTATACATATTGCATATTGAGTCAGAGTTGGGCAATTTTTCAATGCCATAGAGCAAGAAGTTTACCAAACCATGTACACAGTTTGTGAAAATGAAGACCGGGGTGTGTCAGAGTCAATAAATGAAGAAATGCTTGTTACATTGATCAAGATGCTTATAAGCACTAGGTCCCCATATGGTTCCCTTAATGAAAAATCACTAAAACTTGGCAATTATAACACAGCTAGTTAGAGCTTGACAATAGAGTCAGTAATAACCATGTGCTAGCAACAACATGGGGCCCTTTTATGGGGCATTTCAGGGACCCAACTATGTCTGCGGGCGGCCCTGCTGTTACCTATTACCAGTAGAGTTCTCCACGGATTTTGATGAACTTCTCAGGGAATGTTAGTACAGCAAAAGAAAGAAGCAAAACCATTTTGGTGGTGATCAGGGTAAGGGTTCAGATTATGGAATTTTTATAAAAGATTTCTTATCATTGCGAGACAGGGCAGCTGTCCATATTTTTGCTAATATCTCAAAAAGTTCTGAACAATTTTGGTGCCATTTTCAGGGTATGTTTGTTGTGTCACAAGTATGAAGGGATTTGATTTTGGTGGTGATCCAAATCCAGATGCGTATCCAGCAATTGTGATTGAGGATTTGATAACATAGCGGGACAGGGAAGTTTTTTACACTTTTGATAATAACTAACCTAAGAATATCAGAAATGCCTTGGTAGAGGTTTGTGCTCATGGAGCATTCAAAATACATTCATTTATTTTCTTGTTTGAATGAAGGATACGCTCATGACAACAGCAAAGCGGTCCTCAGCAGTCGCGGGCATCTTCTGACAGGCTGAGCGAATGTCCTGAAGAGTGTTTTGAAGGTCGGTCAGATCTGATGTGACAGTCCTCTGGTTTACTGTAAACAGGAAACAACAACAAAAATCTTACTTGCTTATTTCAAAAATATAATCAAGACATAAAGCAGACATAACACGAATATAACATACTTTTGGCTGCGAGAGGAACCATGGTTAGATCTTTGGAGAAATCCAGCACTTCAGGAAAGTGTTGGCACAAAGACTTGACCAGAATGTTTAGAAATGTCGACTTCCCGTCCACGGTTTTAGTCGTGCTTAACTGTGGAGGAAACAAAGAGGTCATGAATGCAGAAAGTATAAATGAGTGAGCAGAAGGAGATTTTAAATGAAGAAACAAAAAATCAATATATCAATAATTGTGTGATTTACCTCTGTGAGGAAGTTGATCTTGAAGCCTGTGGTTTTGTTGCTTTTGGGCTGACTGTTGTTCAGGTAGTTCCCCATCGCCAGCACAAACTAACAAAAGATTAAACATTTTAAATACATTTCTGTTCCTAATGTGTTCTTTTAAAGCACAAACTGAAATAACCTTAAAATAGGAAGGCATAAAACCATCATGACGACACACAGGTTTGAAGTGCACCCCTCTAAATCCTTAATTTTGGAATAATTTGCTCTATTAACATTTGTTTAATGATCTTTGGTTACATGGCGGTGCAGCAGGTTGGTGCTCGTGCCTCACAGCAAGCAGGTCTGGGTCTGGGCCTTTCTGAATGGAGTTTGCAAGTTCTCCCTGTGCATGCATGGGTTTTCTACAGGTACTCAAGTTTCCTCCCAGAGAGGCAAAACATGCTCATGAGGTTAACTGGTGACTCTAACTTGCTCTTAGTGTGAATATGTGTTTGTGAATGGCCGTCTGTCTCACCGTGTCAGCCCTGTGATCAGCCGGCGACCGGTCCAGGGTGTTCCCTGCCTCTCGCCCAGTGGCAGCTGGGATAGACTCTAGCCCCCCCACCCCACCCCTGCAACCCTGAAAGGGATAAGCAGTGTACATGATGGATGGATGGATAAAAAGTTTTGCAAAAGCTGCTTGTTTTTATATTTTACATGCTGACATGCTTTTTTTCAGCTCTAGTTCAGCCAACATGTAAAATAGACAAACACAACATCATATTGCAAAGATGAGCACTTGAAACTGGGAATAAGAGTTTGCTGTAGGAACAAAATCAGGCACAGTGTAGTGTTATTTTCTCTTAACTTAGAGACAATGTAAGGCCTTTTGCAATCAATTGAGTCACCACCTTCATTTCATTTAATGCAAGTTAATGGCACTTTTGTTAATTGACCCTTTGTCAAGCTTCGCCCTTCACAGGAAGTATGACATGATTATGCTCACACAAATAAAATGAATCAAACTTTGGAGTCAAGTGATCTCAGATCTTGGCCCAAAGTCCCTAATGTGAGACTTACCTGACCCCAAACCACCAAGCTGGGACTCTTTGTTGTCATGTGTCATCGCTAAGTCACAAAGAATTGCAAAATTGAATCTCTTCCTTCCTTAAGTACTCATGTTCAACAAAAGGGTACCTCCAAAATCTTTGCCAGCTTCTTGCTTGTCTTCAGCTCCACTGAAGCTTTGTAGAGACAGTCATACGCTCCCCTCAGCTCCTCCATCTTCTCCTGCAGGGAGCACTTAAAGAGGAGGGTCTCCAGGCGGGTCTTATACTCTGGTACTGAGAGCATCTGATGAAGAAACCACACAACAAACATGATCAGCGATGTAATAACAGATTAAATTATCAATGTTTTTTTTTATTTACTTCGTACAGCTGTACCTGCAGCACAAACTGGTCAGGCTCACTCAGTTTGCTCGGGTCCTGTCTGTACTCCTCATACTTTTTGACCTCCTCAGCGTCTGGAGCATACAGCAGCAGCTGCTTGATGTGGGCCGGCTCCAGCCTGTCTGTGGTCATGTTCATCAGCACCTTACGCAGCTCCCCTGGAGACAGCTTCAGGTGGGCGATCAGGATGGCTAAAAACCAAAGGAAATAGAAAAACAGGATTATAAACATTTTAGTTCGTTTTTAGTCATTTACCTAAAATCAGTTACAAACAGAGGGAAAGAAAAAAGACCGAACCAACATAACTACATATAAACTTTGAAAAAGGGTAGAAAACTGAGTCAAGAAGTAAAAAAGCAAAAAACAAAACAAAAGACAGTAAAATCACAATGATTAAAGGTCTAGAGAGTGGGTTTTGCAGCAGTGTGAGATTGCAGTGACCCTTGACCTTCAAAATTTGATCTTTTCACCCTTTGGTCCAAAGGTGGGTTTAAACCAAATTGGACAGAAACTCTAAAACTGCATTACTTAAACACTGCATTCACAAAAGGGCAACACAGCTGCAGCAGGTAGTGCACGTGCTTCATAGCAAGAAGGTCGCCGGTTTGATCCCAGAGTCAGCAAGGGCCTTTCTGTGTTCTTCCTGTGCATGCGTGGCTTCTCTCTGGGCACTCTGACTTTCTTGATTGGTGACTCAAAATTGCCCTTAGGTATGAGTGTGAGTGCAAATGGTTATCTGTCTCTTTATGTGGCCCTGAGATTGGCTGGCGGTCAGTTCAGGGTGAACCCCACCTCCGCCCAATGTCAGCTGGGATAGATTCCAGCCAGCCAGCCAACACAAGATTGTATATACAAGATTTTAGTTCACAGTGACCTATGACCTTGTCCCTCAAAAAAGTATTCTTTTCATTTCCTGGTCAGGGTTGTTCAAAGTCCTTAAAATGTCTTTCTGATATTGCTTTTAAGGAGTCTGAATGAACATAAGACTCAGCAACCTTGCCCTCTGCCCTATAACCTTCAAAATCCATCCATCATCTAAACCACTTATTTCAGGGTCATGGAGGTGGTACACTCTAAACTGGTCACCAGCCAATCACAGGGCTACACAGATTTACGCCCACACCCATACCTAAAGTCAATTTGGAGTCACCAGTTAACCTAACAAGCATGTTTTTGGTCTGTGGAAGAAAACCAAAGTGCCTGGAGAGAACCCACACAGGCACAGGGAAACATGCAAACTCCACACAGAAAGACCCTGACAGACACGGAGAATCAAACCAGCAACCTTCTAGCTGAGAACAAGGATGAAAAATACACAATTGTTTCAGACTTACATGCGTTGTAGGCCTTCTTATGAGACAGAATTTCTATCACATCTTTCTTCTTGAAGGTGTCCGGTGGAGGCGGCTCCAGAGTAGGCACTAAAAATTAAACAAGTGTGAGTAAAATCCCAAAATATGCAGGTACTATGTAGACAGCACAGACAGAAAATGATAAACATAGTGACCAATTAAACATATTAGACTGGTATCCTAAGGAACGTGCATCAGAATCTCTTATGACAATACTAAGGAATTACAGAAGCTAGAAAAGTTCTTTCTTTAGACCCAGCATAGCTTGACAACAGAAGAGTTCTTTGTAATACGGCTCTCTGTTATGGAAGACATGCTTGACTACACTCAAAGACGTTACAAGACTTTAATTCTTAAGACTCTGAGGACCAGAAATGCACGAATCTCTGCAAGATATTTAAAAAATATTTGGGTGAGTTATTGTCAGAAATGTGGAAAACTGCCCTCTCGCACTAACTCCTTAAAAAAATACTGGACATGCCTTTGGGTTGGGTTCACCACAAAAATCATTTCACTACATTCTTGTGAAATGATCAATATTTCCTTAAAATTTCATGAAAATATATTAAAAACTTACTGAGTTATTGGCAAAAATGTGGAAAACAGTCCTAACTTGCCATGTTAACCAATCCTTAGAAAAATATTGGATCCACATCTGGTTTTGGGTCACCAAAAAAAAAATCATAATCTCCTTGGCAAAGGTAACTAAGAGTTAAAGGCTAACTGACCATTTCTATATCATGATCTTAGCTATACTAATAATAATGACAGATACTCACTAGAACTCTTCTGTGTCCCAAAGTGCAGCTCCAGATCCAGATACTTCACCATGTCATGTAGTTTCTCATAGTCTGAATTTTCTCCAAGCTACCAAAGATAGGAAAATGGTACTGTGTGAATAGCAACTTCCTCAATGACAGGTTTTTGAAATCCTAGTATACATGCAGACCATAAAGCAGTGGTTCTCAACAGGCCTTCCTCAGGACCCACCACCAACCTCATAACGAGAAAATGTACCCCAGATTTCCAAAGGAGGTTCAACCACTCAAATCGTTTTAAAGAAAAGAAAAAAACTGCAGTTTGAACCTACGACCAAATTATTGAATAAATTGTGTTTTTTCCATAAAAGGTACCAAGCTAAACTCAGCTAGACTTTTCTTGGTTTTTGCACTAGGCCCTTGTATATGTCCAGTACTTGTGTACATACAGTACATTATGTGAGTATTTTGATAGTACCTTATTTCAGTGTTATATATCCCTCCCTTGACACTCCAAGTGATGGCCATTTGATGCTTGGCCATGTCTTACATCATATTTTAGTAGTGGACCAACTGTAAGAAGTTCCTAGTATCAGGTAGAGTCCTTAATGGCAATATAAAGAGCAAAAAAAAACCATAGTGGTCCAGGGCCAATGGAGCTGATACCACAAAGTGTTAATGGACCAAATGAGCCAGTAAAAACAAACATGGACAAGCCTGCATGCACTTTATTTTACTCAGTTTCCTGCAGTAACATATTAGTTTGGGCTTTAGAGACATTTAAAGAAGTTACCTTATAATTATAGGAGGCACAGCAAAATAAAGTAAAATCACTTGTATGGATGGATGTTTCCGTAGTGCAGCTGCAGTGGTTGAAACACTGCTGTGCAAAATTTATTCATCCATCCATGCATTAATACCACTTATCCATTTGGGGGTCGCGGGAGCCTATCCCAGCTGACACTGGGTGAGAGGCAAGGTACACCCAGGCGATCACAGAGCAGAGGAAGCAATTTTGGGTTAAGTGTCTTGCCCAAGGACACATCAACAAGTGACAAGGATGGCAGAGCCTTGCACCATTAGACCCAGGTTTGGGACTAAAGGCTTAAGACTTCTGTAAAATCAAGTCCTGGTCCATGATTTCTTCTTGTATGATACATATTGGAAACCATCTCAAACAGCGACAGGATCAGATTCAGGTTACTTTGATTGTAACCATTCATTTATTTGTTTTTAATCAGCAAAAGAGCTACACTCACAATGGCATTCAAAATAAAACATGGACGATACATCCAGAGAGAGAAAACTATTTCAAAAATACTAAAATCTAATAAAATACCTCAAAAAGATATTAAATATCCAAGTGATACAAAAGCTTAAGCTTCCACACATCAGGAAATAGAACAAATATTTTATAAAGCACAAATGCATTTAATTTTGAATTAAGCTGGGGAAATAAACAAGTTTTGGACTTAAGTAGATAAATATGTCCACCATTTACAGGAAGCAGGAAGAACTGATTTCTTGGCTTCCTGTTCTACACCTTGGGACTTAAAACCGTTGTCCTGATGAGTAGCTGTGAGTCACTGTAAATGTGTGGGTCACTTATCAGCCAACCAAACACTTTAAACCATCTGACCCACTCTTGGGTCCCAAACCCACCAGCTGAGAACCACTGCTGTATTGAACAGTAAAAGCTGCAAACCAGAGCCCACGATAGCTCACCTGTCCCCAGATGGTTCCCTCTGAGTTCTCCACTTGTTCCCAACGCAACCTCTTAACACTCAAGTGATTGGAGTCCATCCTAGAAAAAGCCGGCCTTGGCAAGGGTGGAGGAGAGCAGGGAGGTGGTAGAGGTGGAGGTGGTGGTGGCTCTAGGTGCTCTGTTGGGTCAGATAGAGAGTGTGGGAGGGACTGGGGCTGAGCATGGGATTGCTTGTGGTGGGTTTGGTTTGGTGGTTGGTGTGATGACTGCAGAAGATGATGTGAGGGCTGGGACTGTGGTCTGGTGGTTTGGGTGGAGGTTTGGACTTGATGTTGGGATTGGTGGTGCTGGGGCAGGGGCTGGAAAGTGGAGAGGGTGGGCTGGTGCGGCTGGAGAGGTTGAAAGGTAGAGAGCAAGGGTTGTGGTCTGTGGGGCTGCTGAGGAGGGTGGATGACATGGATCTGGTGTTGGTAGTCTTGCGGAGGGGGTTGTGGAGTCATGTGGTGGATGTGGTGGATCTGAGGGGTGCTGGAGTGGTGGTGGGTCTGCTGGATGGAGTGGGGTCTTTGGGGAGAGGGCTTAGTTGGCTGGGGGTGATGGCTTTGGTGGATCTGCTGCTCTTGGTGTCTCCCTTGCTGGGCCTGATGTTGACCTTTGAGGCTCCTGCGGCTCTGATGGGAGTGGCTGTCCCGTTGTAGCTGAACCGGGAGGGAGGCCGGCTCCTGAGGGGCTTGGTGCAGAAGCTCTGTGGAGGAGTGATGGGGCTTGGGTTGGTGTAACTGATGGGTTTGATGGAGCAGCTCAGTGGAGGCGTAGTGGACTTGGGGTTTGTGTATTTGATGGAGCAGCTCGGTGGACGAATGGTGCGGTTGTCCTCGGTGCATTTGGTGCGCTTGATGGAGCAGTTCCGTTGAGGAGTGGTGCTGCATTTGCTGCAGTTGGTGGGCTTGCTGCAGAAGCTCCGTCGAGGAATAATGGGCCTTGGTTTTGTGAATTTGGTTCAGCATTTCTGTTGATGAGTAGTGGGAGTGTCCTTGCTGCATGTGCTGGAGGATCTCAGCAGATGAGTGGTGGCCCTGGCCTTGTTGCAACTGATGGAGCATCTCAGCTGAGGAATGATGGACTGGGGCTTGATGCATCTGGTGGAGCATCTCCGCGGAAGAATGGTGGGGCTGGGATCTCATACCCTGATGGCTTTGGTAGATGCCCTCTGCATACTGACCTTGTTGGGTGGGGTGAGATGTTGGTTGAGGTGATGGTTGGTGGGGGGATGGAGCTGATCTGGATTGGCGTCGATGGTGGTGGCTCTGGTGGACTTGTTGTCTCATTATTATCAGAGGGTGGCTTGGATGGTGATGGTTAGAGTCTGGGGATGGTAGTGGGGGTAGGGATTGGTGGAGCTGCTGGAGTGGCAGAGGCGAGTGTGCCTTCTGCTGTGTTGGCTGGGTAGGCATCGAGTGGTGGCTCTGGTAGATCTGCTGCATCTGCTGCTCCTGATAGGCTTGTTGCTCCTCGTAGGCTTGGCGTTCCTCATAAGCTTTACGCTCCTCATAGGCTTTTTGCTCCTGGTAGGCTTGAAGCTCCTCGAGTGCTTTCTGTTCCTTGTAAGCTTGGCGCTGTTCGTACGCCTTCTGCTCTTGGTAGGCTTGGCGCTGTTGCCTTTCTTGAAAGGCTTGTTGCTCCTGGAACAACTGTTGCTCTTCGAAAGCTTTCTGCTCCTCATACGCCTTCTGCTCCTCATAAGCCTGCCTTTCCTTGAAAATCTTCTCCTGATATGCCTGCTGCTCCTGGAAAGCCTGCTGCTCTTGGAATAGTTGTTGTTCCTCATAGGCTTTCTGCTCCTCATACGCCTGCCTCTCCTTAAAAGCTTGTTGCTCCTCGTAGGCTTGTCTTTCCTGGAAGGCTTTTAGCTCTTGGATGGTGGCCTGGACTTGAAGTTCTTCTCTTGTGTTCAACACCTTATGTAAGGAGTGGCGTTTAGGAGGTGGATTGCTGCGAGGAGGTGGTGGTGGAGGAGGTCCAGACTTCCGGCGTATTGGCACATAGGCTCTGGGAGAATGATCAGGGGTGAAGTTAAGGGTTTGCTGCGGCTGCTGCTGTTGCTGTTGGTGCTGGGGCTGAGGAGGTGCTGGAGGGGGCGGGGGAGGCGGATCATTGAACTGTACAGGCGGGGGTGGTGGAGGAGTCATCGGGGGCGGAGGGATATGGTCAGAGGAGGAAGAATAGGTAAGTGAGGAGGCATTCTCTTCTCCACTGCTGCTCTGAACATCACTTGGGCTGCTGAGCTCGGGGGCCACAAATCCACCATTTTCCTCTTCATCCACGCCTAAGTCGTCTTCATTATCATCATCCTCCTCATCTGGGAAGGTCATCTGCACAATTTCCTGGCAAAAATACCCAAAATGTTTATTAACCCTTTGACTTCCAAACAAAGAAATACATCACAGAGAGCAAAATTTAAATAGCAGCTGACCAAGTTTTCTGACTAATCATCATAATTTTTTTTGTCAGATTTATGTCCTTCAAATAAATTATGATTGTTAGAGGATCTGGAAATATGTGAAAAGATTTTTTTCTTACTTCGATGTATGCTCTTACTGTTAGATTTCTGAGGAGTTATGCAGCAACGTTTCACTTCCGATTTTTTTTAGTTTTCAACCAATTAAATTAATGTATAGCAGCGCCACCCAGTGGATACATATTGGTGTTACAGACACTATTAAGAGAGGAGAATAAGGAAAAACAGACAAAGATGTGATTTCAGAGTTTTAAATACAGTGGTATGGCGGCAAAAAGTCAACCACACGGTTACAATGCCAGTCAATGGGTTAAGGTGAATTTTACCAGTGCCCAGTGTCTTGAGTGGAGGAACGGCTGCTTCTGTGGCTCACTGTGGTTCAACTTTTGGAACAGCATCCCACATGTCTATGTCACTTTTCCTGACCAATCCATCATATAAAAGGCAGGGTGGGACTTCAGATATATGCTTTGTCAACAACAATGGGGGAAGAGAAAGTGACCTGGCACATATTTTTAAGGGAACAATTTAAAGACTCACAGACTCTGCCAATAGAGAAGTGCAAGAATGGTTCCTACATTGTGGAAGAGAGTTAGCATTTTAGCACTTCTGGTACATGTCCCAACGTCTATGGGAAATTTGAATAACCTTTTTGGATAGATACACAAAATGAGGTCTGTTATAATCACATGGATACAAAATTTTATAGTTTCATACTGTAACATAAAATTAATCTGTCATTGGCCTGCTTTTGAATTTTAAAGCATTACTGTGTTTTTAAAAGGATGGTTGCTAACAAGCTGCTAACAAGGGCTACACGTCATTTGATTAAGAGAAAATTCCCAAACAAGAGGTCATGCTGGAAGTGTGGGAGCTGCTTCTAGGTCAAACTGCCATGTTGTAGTTCCATTATAGCTTTATAATAGCTTTTAACTCTCACTTTTTACTCTCGCTGATCTCACTGAGTTTGTTCAGGAAAATAATCATTATAAACAAATGTGTAAATTAAATGAACTTTTGTTTGCCACAGATCTTATCATAGCAATTATCCAAGAACACATAAAAATTCCATAGGCTTTGAATTGAGGGAACCAGTGTGATGTTAACTTTTGGATTGGCCTACAAAAATACATCACCCCTGTACCGCTCTATAAAGCCATGCTAAGGCCTGTAAAAGAAGGACTGCCATCAGAAAAGAGACCAAGAGACTTAAAGAATAACTTCCTAATTTACTTTTCTGTCCCAAAAGATGATCAAGGTCAAGTCAGAGAGACCACACTTAGCCAGGACGCTGGTGCTAATGCTACTGATCCAACAGATGAGGGTTGATGAAATCAAATCACTTTATGGGCAGGGCAAAATCAGGGCTAATTTGGCTTTTCAGGAGCATTTCTGTAGACTGACCTGCTAACACCAACAGAAATTTTGCAAAACTACCTAAAGCTTAATCTAAACTGTTAATGTTTTCCTTCTTAATAAAGGAGGTAATACATACGTAAGTTAAGTTGTGCGTGCTTCAGAGAAATTGACAACATGACATAACATGATAACTCACTGCAATGCATACATTTATATTGGTAATAGTCAATAATTAACTTTATCACTGTGACAATAAAGCTGATTCATTTAGCTGCAACATGCACTCCTTGTTAAGAATCACTGCGATTGTACCTCCTCATAGTCGTTCTCTGGAGTCAGGAAGTCATCAACGATAGCCACCCTCTGCCCCAGCTGCTCGCTCAGAGCGTCCAGGAAGCGATCTGTGTCCTCTGAACGTGGCGGTTTGGAGAAAGTGTAGCGCCGCTTGCTGCTGCGATGAGCAGGAGGACTGGATGGGAAGTCGGGGGGCTCTGGAGGAGATGGAGGGGGGCTGTCCAGGCTGATGTAGGGGTTGGAATCTCCGCTGGTCTGGCTCGTCAGGCCTGAGGAATAGAACTGGGTTGCTGGGGGGCTTGGGAGAGGCTCTGGCCAGGATATGGGCAGTGGGGGGCCTTTGCGGCTACCTGGGATGAATAAGGTATGTAGAATTCAGTTGAATGATTTATTCCTGCAGCATAAATAACTACACAAATACACTAACGATATCAAAGATACACTTAAGTGACAGACTCAGCTCTTTAGGATGGCAGACCTCAAGAGACAACAAAATACAACAAAATACAACCAAACTATAAAAAAGAGAAGTTGTCACCACAAATAAGAGATGTTACTAACTGTGGACACATGAAGATACCTCCAACACTACGGGGCATTAGGAAAATGTCAATGCAGATGCAGATTAAATTGGTCAAAAAAGAGAAAGACTGAAGCTTGGATATAAGTTTATATATTATTTTTTCTTTCTGTTAAATTTAATTTCTAGATTTTTTCAATAATTTTTTACAAATTTCATGGAAGAACAGCAAAAACTTTCCATTAAGATTGCAGTTTTGGCACTTTTTGGCAACTTTTACCAACATGGTATTCTGTATTTCATAAATTCTAAACCCCCTTTTTTCCAGAAAATGGCACTGAATACAATTAGTAAATAGCAGCAGTGATTACCAACACCTTTTTCTTAAATGATGCATTTATGTGCAAAAAACACGAACTGTTAATAGATAAAACTGCAGAAGGCCTCATACAGATTCTCCAGCAAAGATCCTTTAAGACAGTAAGCTCTAAGAATGTTATCACTGCTTTAGAGTTGACATAAAACCAAATTTTGATAATCAAAAGGTAACAGACACTGCAACCCACTTGAGAACGTCTGGCTTTAAAATGACTAAATTATACCTTAATGAAATGTGGTGGGGTCAACAAACAATGCTTGCATACTAATTTTTCCAAACAGAATATTATGATTGTCTTACAAAGCACATATTCTGCTTTTTTGAGTATTATGAGCCCACTGATGTGATTTGCATATCTCTCCCACAGTACTGCTGCACTAAGACTTCCCCCCTCTCTTTACTGCACCAGTGGCTGCCTGAAACAGCTTTCCCCTGGCAAATAGATCACTAGTGTGACACCCTTTGTAGTTTATGACCATTGGCATGGGCTTGCAAGCTCAGTGCAGAGCATAGGCTGTAGGCAGAATACAGTGCTGTTGAAAACATGGCACTGTGCAGGGCTAAATGGACAATTTAGAGTGGATGGGTCAACCAATCAAAGCGGACAAGGCCCACGTGGGAAACAGAGTCTCCAAGTGAGGGACGCTCCATCAGATGAGCAGAATACTGAGGGATCAAATAAAACTAGACTTTTCTAGTTGATATTAGGGATTGTAAACATACTCTAGCAGTCATCAAAAATGAATTTTTAAATGAGAGAAGGCAAACTATGGGTTAAACTTTGCTTTTTTCCAAATTAAAACATCTTAATGTTTATTGACTCCCATCATATGTGATGCAATCACTCATCACCTTATTCCATCCATGATAACGGCACATACAATGAACTCTAATTCACATGTTGAACAGGGAGTAAAAAAACTTGTTGTACATGAGTATGAAGAGAAGTGTGAAGTTTGCATTAGGAAAAGACGTTCACTGAAAATGAAACATTATATCTTAAAGTGCTCTCTAATTCCACTACTACCACCATCATATCCCTCATTAGAATTTAAGCTTAATGCTTCTGACCTACTTCACTCCACCTTTAATCTAACATGTGAGCAGCATTAGAGGTAAAGAGGGGCACACTGTTTTTATGTAAGCTGTTAGCTTATTAAAATGCAACATGAGTCTTTAAATCTAGATGTCAGTAGATCCCTTGTGGATCTCTGAAATAAACTTTAACATTCATAGGAGCGAGGCTGAAAAGAAGCTCAAAAGCAAGGGTTTATTTTGAGACTCTGCTGTGCAGTATATTTTGGTAAAGCAAGAAATAAAGACAGAAAATCCTGTTAATGCAAAACTCAAGGATATTCAGTAGAAGAAAAAAATAGGTCTGCCACCTTGGGATTTATCACTTTTGCACTGAAGTACTTTTTAAAGATGTTGTTATTCTAGCTGTTGTTCATCATTCCACAGCCACTCACACAAAACCCAGTGTTATAAGTAAATAAGTAACACTATGAGCTACCTGTGTTGGCATGTAATGTAGGGGAGGACGTGTGCGAGGGGGGCTCCAGATCCAGCAGACTCTCTGGGGCTGGAGGAGGGCGACTCTTCAGTGACTTGGACCTCTTGGCTGAATACATGTTTTCCAGTTCAGCGTACACTGCTGACAGCTTCAACAGTGGGCAGAAAGAAACCGCAATGAGACCTTCTGCCCTTATAATCATGAAACCCTTTGGTGCTTTTCAACCAAAAGAACCAGGAACTTAGTTTTTAGGAACTGCTCTATGAGTTGGTAGCCCAGCCTGGAGTAGAAAATATCCAGCATGTTTGACATTTATGATCTGAAATCTGCCTTAAAAAAGTCAAATATGTAGATTTCAGATCCTAAACGTCAAACATGTTCGATAATTTACACTCCAGCTCGGGCTGCCAACTTACCCACTAGAGCCAACAAGAACAAGGGGACATGGAAGTTGTTGTGCACTTGTGCAACTCAAAACATGGCAGAAAACATTAACATAGTTTACCTAACCATGTTATGGCAAAATGGGGAAGAAAAGTTGTTAAAGAGGAGCCACAACCATGAAAGCTCAAGGTAAAATCACCCAATTCAGAATATAAAACAGAATATAATACTGTTAAGTTGATAGACTGTGTGAGGTCTTGGTTGGTTGAAAGTGAGTTTTAACTACAGGTCATCATCAGTAAAATTTTGTCAGGATGTGTCAAAGTGTGCAATCACTTCACCAATCAGAGATTTGTAGCATTGCAGCCCTACCCTCACAGTTCCTGGACCTTTGGACAGCACTACCATTCCAGTAAAAGGACTTGTCAAGAGTTAGATCATGTCCCCCTGAAACTAAATTTGGACTTTAGCTCCTCCAAAAGCTTAAAGTTTCTAAAAAGGTTCCAGGTTCCCAAGGAAGGTTTCACTGATTAAAAGCATCTTAGAGTAAGTGTGTTTAGTTATGAGGATATGCTCTGGTACGTACATTGGTGAGGTTGTTGGGAGTCTCCGGGAGTGAGGTACCATCGCCTGACTGTCTCTCTCCTGGTGCCAACCTCATCCCCACTTCCAGCACCGGCTCTGAGCGAAGGCCTATGACGATACACCAGTTAGCATAACTTTAAAGCGACAAAGGTTTCTGCACCAATGGACTGAAAATGAAAAGCTCTGAAACATATTTGGTTGTCGGATGAGGTCAGGTCTAAAGGGTCATTTCTCAGTTTTATCTGGTCAAAAAGAAGTTAAGGACATCTTTAGGAATTTTGTTACATTTTGTTACCATGCAGGCTACTTTTGCTTATTTTTATGTACACTGGAAAGTCCTGATAACATTAGACTGTAAGGAAAAAGGTGATAGTAAGATGGTAAGAAAAGCATGTTCAGGAAATAATTACTTATGGGCAGCATTTTTAGCCATCTCCTTGTAAACAAAACCATTTCCTGGGCCAAAGCTTCACAACATTTAACCTAAGAAAATGCCAAATAATGTATACAATTGCTAAAAAGACAAATAAAATCCAAACTAAGAATTAATTTGACAAATTATCATCATTGCATGATAAGTTTAAAATGAATACCTAACTAGCATCTATTGAGTAATAATAGATGTTTTCATTATCATTTACTTGCTAGTCAATAAAACCATTTAATTAATCTTCCAAACACAATAAATGCTGATATTCATTCTTCAGCTAAAACTTGTTGCATTAGCTTGCAAGCTTGCCATTGGCTATGAACATTATGCTAGCATGCTTGCTAGGTTGCTTAAAGACCAACATGAAATCCCAATTAACATTTCAATGAGCACTAAATTTAAATGTTACCTCATGTGTTTAATCATAAAAACAAATAATTATTGAATAAATGGTTGTCTGCTGGTTTTAGTTCACTGTTATCTAGAAACCATTTGGCTAACTTCTGTAGTATGTTGAAATATGACCCAATTTTCCTCCAAATCAATCAAGAAACAGCAAAATAAAGAAAAGAAGTGAGATTTTCTCTGTTATTACAGTCCAACATAAAAAAAATAAAAGAATACTTGAAGCAAGTGAGTTTTTCAACCAAAGCATTTCAGGAAAATGGCCATAAAAATGACAGAAAATGAGATTGAGCTTAGATCACCACATATACAACGATCGTTGCTGCAAGGAAAAATGTTAAGTTAGCATTCAAGGTATGAAAAAACATAGTGGGGTTTTAAAAACACTGAGTGGTTTCTGCATGTTGTTCATGATCACATCAAAATAATCCAAATGCTTCAGAAACAACATCCGTGATGGTGACGATGATCAAAGGTGTCATGGCGGTCTTATTGGTTTCTACTGATGATGATGACTGTTATGAAGGTCTGTACCCATGCCCAAGTGTGTTCCAATGACCAGATCATCAGAGCTACGTCCCCTCACACTGCTCCTGTATGTGGTCCCTGTCACCCTCATGGAGCTGCTGCGTCGATGGGGCTCGGGGGCCACCTCAGGCTCCGGGGGAGGGGGAGGAGGAGGAGGTGGTGGTGGTACTGGAATACACACACACACACATCGGCAATGCAAAGGTGCATATAAAGGGCTGAAGTAGACCTGAACCAGTGTGTTTTATTTAGATCCCCATGACAGCTTTCATCCAGCACACGAACCACGTTACACCCGTGCACGTGCACTGAGAAGGCACATGCACCAACATAAATACGTGAATGAAGGATAAATGCAGACACACCTGGTGCTTTGAATCCGAGGAAGCGTGAGATCTTGCTCTGGCAGTGTTCCTGCTCCTCGTATGTCAACAGCTGGTAAACAAACTGCCAGATCACTTGTTTGGCCGGAGTGTCGAGCACCGGGAAGACATCCACAATCAGAGTGTCTACGTTCCTGTGATTATGGAAATGTGCGCAAGGTGAGGTGAGAGAAATCAGCAGGCTGACGATAAGAAGGTCTGGTGTACAAGAAAAAGTTAACAAAATGGATGAACTTGTCTTCTGATTTTACACAAAAAGCACATCTACTTTTCCTCACATCTAAAACCTTCAGGGACAAAAGTATAGATCTACTCTTGTTTTTAAGACTATCATAAGGCTTTAGGTCTGGAGTAGGGCTGAACAATTTTAGGAGAAGATCTAATTGTGGTTTTTCTGGCGGATATTGCGATTTCAGTTCAATTCACAATTTTCTTCAAATCAAGCTTCAGGGCAATATTCACTATGTTTACAGTATAGACAACAGTAAGGAAATCAATGATTAAAAGCACATAACACATTATTCATCATCTAATACTGATGATTAATAATATGTTTTCATTATTTAAGGGATACTCCAACTTCTATTCCTAAACAGAGGCTTTGTGTTGTTGACCTGGTTACCAGCACTTCCATAAATGCAAATTACCAGCAAATTTGTAAAATAGTTGACACAACAGATCCTGAATCAGTCAGGAGTGCTGCAAAAAATTGCAGCTTTGGCGATCACATGATTGTGTTGTCTGAAATTGCAATTTTGATCCAAAAACGATAAATCTTTCAGCCCTAGTCTGGAGTGTACAACAAAAAGCCGTTGCTAGGAACATTGTGAGGCTCTTGGCAGGCTCACAAAAGATTTTTTTAAGCATGATCCATCAACCTTTCTGATAAATTAAAGTAAAGAGAAAAGAAAAGTCTAATTTCATTGACAATAAGCTGACTTTTTAGTCTCTAAAGCCTGAAAGTACAGAGTTTTTAAGTTTGGATGTGGATTATAACGCAGATAAATTCTTGATATCATGAGGATTGTCTTTAGACAATAAAGGTGCAATATTGCAACATCAATGAGATGCATGTCATTATTTATGAAACAAAGTTTCATTAAGATTTTCAAAGCATTAGGAGACAAGTAAATTTACGAGATCAATGCCATAAACTACTGAGACTTCAAGGTCACATATTGTACTCCTGGTTAAAAAACTTTACACTGGTCCCAGATGTCCCCAGAACACATCATCAGAGTTTCACACCTAAATATCCACTTTCATATCAGGTTTTAGCCTGGCGGCAACGTCTAGTGGTGTAAATGAAGGCCTATGTGGAAGTGCCAAAAGCTGTAGTACCTCAAGTGCCCACCTGAGGCCGGCTGCAGTAACCTGACACCTTAATCAATCTACTTTCTTTATAAAGCACATTCTGAAGACAATCAGGTTTACCAAAGTGCTGCACAGTGACTACCAAGCAGAAAACAGAAAGAAATGAAAACACAATAATAAAAACTACAAACAAAAAATGAATAAAAAATAATAAAAGCTGGACTTAAGAAAAATAAGAAACACATAATAACAGAGACCACACAACTCTCATGCTGAATTAAAAAGGCAACAAGTAAAAATAAGTTTTAAGATGAGTTATAAAAGCAGGTAAGGTGGGGACATTCTAATTTCAAGAGGTAGATTGTCCCATAGTTTAGGGCCCACAACAGAAAAGGCTCAATCACCTTGAGTTTTTTGGACCGACTGTAGATGTGTAATGGATGCCCATTTATGATTTATGATTGTATGTTGGGGAAAAATGTTTTTTATGTCGTTAATACAAATATTTACAGCCCGGTTCAAAAAGGCAGCTTCAGTCTCAATGTTTAATACATCTATGAGTTGTCACTGTGAAGGGGGGAATTTTTTTTTTAAAATCATGGCTATTCTTTCTTTAATTGAGGATTTATTGAAGATATCTGGTTTTGGAAATGCAGAGTCCCTTTTGGTCAAAGAGACTTCAGTCCTGCCTCAACATGGCCTTTCTGTCTGTGAGCAGATGCCGCTAAAGTTTGATTGCCCATGAACCCCTCTGTTTCAGCCCTGCTCAGAACAGGCTGTTTTAGTGTTAAGCCTCATGAGCTGGGCCTGAAAACAACCCTCTCAGGAAGTGGATGTGGCTTCATCTTTCCAATGCTGTGCTCAAATGTTACAATAAACTGTGAAAATATATAAACCTGTAAAAATGTTCCTGTCCTCTCTTTGGTAGTAACCACACCAGTTCACATCTACTCTCAAACTCCCACTTTACTTGTCTTGGCCAAATCTGACCCCGTCTCTGCTCACCTGTGCTGGAAGAAGTTCTCCAGAGCCTTGCAGATGGTGTACCTCTCCTGTATGGTCAGCAGGTGCTCCAGCTGCTGTCCGAAGGTTCGTCCCTGAACACGGATGCTGGGCGGCAGGATCTCTGCCACCCACTGCAGGGAGCTGAGGGCGGGGGAGCGGGCACGCTCTGTGGGAACACTGCCCCCTGCAAGGTCCTGCTCCGACATAGTGAAAGAAGGCGGGCCATCCTCCACGACCAGAGTGGGCATGGCACCACTGCCCTGCAGCATGGACACCACCTTCTCGTGGGACGAGGTCCTGCAGGGCACATCGGTACATAAGCAGAATTTCAGGAATGAAGGCATTAGGGTTTGTTGGCAACAATCCTTTAAATGATGCTCCCAATTTCAGAATTAGGGTAATACCAGATGTATTTTAGTTTGCAAAATGAGACGTTAACCTCTTTTATGCATGAGTGCACCATGGACCTTATTTTATATAATAAAACTAGAAAGCACTCAGAAAGCGCAAACTTCCGCCAAGATAGTTCGCATATTGCCGTTACATCTATCAGCAATAGTTCCATGATAAAGTTGCCATCATAATATGATTCCTTGACCCTGAAAAACCCTCAACTTGCATTCAGAATCATGTTGATGTCATTATTAGTTATTGAGCAAAAACAATGGTTCGCTTATGACTGTTATCTGGATCCCCACCAAAATCTAATCATTTTTAAGCTGGGCCATTACCAACATCTCCTGAAAATTTTGGCAAAATCAGCCCAGTAGTTTTTGCATAATCTTGCTAACAAACAAACATACATACATACACTAGCAAAAACATAACCTCTTTGGCAGAGACAAAAAAAAAGTCCCACTGACTTTGGGGCATGGGAACTGGTAGTGCTAATATGCTCTCTCTTATTCCTGCTACACTCTATTCCTTCCTTATTTAACTGTTGATCTAAACTAATATAACTGTAAAAGATAAATTTAGATTTTTAGAATGTGCCTGTTTTAGGATTAAAGGCACTTTGCTCCCTTGTACTCTGAGTGTTTCATTGTGGAGACAACAAGCCAGAGTTTAAATTTGGATGAAAACGGTCTCTTTGGCTGCTTGGGGCTTAAGAGATTCAGCCTTTTCATGTCCTGTCATGACCTTCTACACTGTGTTCACTTAACTGGCATGAAATTGAATAAACAACTTGAGACAGACGTCTTCTATTTGGCAGAAGATGGTAGAAATGTTGGAGCATCATTGGCCTTTCTATTCTTGTGGGAACTTCCCTGTTACAGCTTGTCTTAACTTTGGCTGTTTTCCATCTATTTCATAAGAAACAAACACAGTGGAGACAAAAATGTCATGCAAATGCCTGAAAACTAAAATTTACTCTCATCATTTCAGTATTAGACCTTCATAAGCAAATAGTTGGTCACAAAATAGGGATTTGCTGCAAGTCTGATCATTTTAAATAAAGAAAAGCCCTCCATCATTTAGTCTTTATCCCTGGACCTCTTCCACGCAAAGCTGAGCCTCTCAGATAAAAAACAAATCCTGCTCACTTCAGGCTAAACATTGTGTTGCAACAGCATGGAAAATCACTGAGATGCCTGCTGTTTGGCTCGAGTAGTCGACACTGTGCCAGATGAACGTTGATGTCCCTTAAAAAATAAAACAAAGACATCCACCAGTCATATCATGCCAGCCCTCAGGCGCTCCTGGCTCCTAAAGAGAAAGAGAGCTGACATTCTGTTTTTTTTTTTTTTGGCAAACTCAAAACACACCTCATAAAGCCTCTTTACACTCTGCACCTTGCTTGGCATCTAGATTATGCATCATTTCATCACCAAGACCATTGTTCCTTCCGGCAGTGGGGCAAGTGCACTAACCTGCTGCACCACTGAGCCCATTAAGCATCATTTAGCTCACTAAATGTTGATCTGAGTGCCCAAAGTCCTTTTGCCCAACAGCCTTTAGGCCTAAAGTATAATTCATGTCAGCTACATAAACATTAATGTGCAGTCGTGCTCGCTATAACTATACCTCCATCAATCTGTTCGGGGTCACGGAGGGGGGAGCCTATATCCGCTGTCACTGGGCGAGAGGTGGGGCACACCCTGAACCGGTTGCCAGCCGATCACAGGGCCACATAGAGAGATGAACAATCATTCACACACACACTCATGCCCAAGGGCAATTTGGAGTCACCAACCAACCTAATTAGCATGTTTTGGTCTGTGGGAGGAAGCTGGAGTGTCTGGAGAAAACCCACTCAAGCACGGGAAGAACACGCAAACTCCACACAGAAAGGCCCTTCCCAACCAGGGGATCAAACCGGCGACCTTCTTGCTGTAAGGCACGGGCACTAGATGATAGAGCTTTGTCCATCAGAGCTTCTCGACTTTTATAGTCTTTTATCTTCTTTCTTTCGCTGTGTTTTAGTCTTTTTTAGCCTTTTATTTGTGCTTTAGTCTGTTTTTTAAGCCTTTTATTTGTGTTTTAGTCTTTTTTAGCCTTTTATTTGTTAGTATTGCTCTTGTCATTTTAGCTCTTTAGTCTTTTATTGACTTCTTCTATGCTATTTTAACAGATTGGTGTCTTTATTTACTTTTAATTCAGATTGTTTTATTTTTGCTTCACCTTACATTATACTCTTAATCTTTTGATAGAAAACTTTTAAGCTTATTGTTTTATTGTTCTATCTCTTTTTTATCTCTATTCAATTATTTTATTATTGTCTTTTTATTTGTTTTGTTTTTAGCTTTTACTTTGGTCCTCATGATCTCATTTTATGCAGCAGGGTTCTTGTATTGTCTGGGTTCTTATGACATATTACTTTTTGGGGTTTAAGTTTTCCTTCATGTTTTGTGGTACTCTCTCAATTTCATTTTGCCTTTTGTGTATGTCTTAAATGTTCTTTGATTTTAATTGACCTTTTTCGGTTGTTTTTTCCTTTGTGTTTAAGCTCTTGTGCTTTGCTGTCTTTATGTTCCTGCTTGTTGACAAAGCACTCTGTAAACTGCTGTTTTTTAAAGTGCTATATAAATAAAGTTTATTATTTATTATTATTACTACCTGCTGTGCCACTGTGTTGCCCTATACCTTAATAACTATACCACTATACCTTAATAAAATAGTTTTGTCACTTTTTTTGATGGTGTGAATAAAAGTCAAACCTCATGTCCAGTCCATTCAGAAACAGGATGCGGTCTCCTGGTTTCAGACCGGCCTTGTCTGCTGGGCTCCCTGCAGAACAGGAGATTAAGTCAGAAACTTTTCTTTAGAGTCTCAAACTGTTTTTTTTCCTCATGTAGAGTCCCACAGTGATGACACTTAATGCTCTTTAGTGTTTTACTCTAACAGTGTTGTGCAATATAAACTTTTCACACAAGGCAACAGCTTAATCATTCACTCAAAACATGCTGAAGCTTATGTAACATCACATAAACTCATTCACATAAATCCTTCACAACAACCCAACCCTACTTTAATCCTCTCCACTGACCACACAGTCTACTTCTCCTTAAATGGGGGCATTGCTTTACCTCATCCAAAGGTTCGTTTAGACATGATTAAATTATGCAGAGACATTTTTAACTCACCTGGTATGACCGAGTCGATCCACACAGGAGCATGTCCTCTGAGAGTGAAGCCAAAGCTCATGTTACCCTTACACACTCTCACTGTCCTGCAGAGACAAAGACCAGCTCTGATTAAATATAATGAAATCAGTAGAGACTTTAAAGAGCACAATAACTGACTAAAGTACTCTGAATTTCTTATTTAGAAAAGAAGAAGCAGAAGAAAACATACTTCATTAATCCCTCATGGGGAAATTCAGTTTACACTCTGTTGTTGAGACATGCTGTTCTTGAAGTGCTATCCAACAGTTTTGGGGTTTAGTGCCTTGCTCAAGGACACTTCAGCAGTGCCCAGGAAGTCAGCAGGAACCTCTCCAGCTACCAAACCGACTACCAACATGGTTCGGTCGGGACTTGAAATGGCCAGTCCCCAATTTAAGTCCTTCCTGACTGAGCTACTGCTGCCCCAGCAGAGCCTCATACCAAATTAAAACTCAGTATGTATAATTCAGTACAAAGAGGGTTTAACACTGACACTTCTCATGGATAAAGTATGAAAGCGTTGTAATCTATACGGACATAAAGCAAGTCAAATAACAATTAATTTGCCTCTATAGTAAAAAAAAAATCATCATATTCACCTGCATATACAGACATTTCCGTGATCTTTTGCAAGATTTATATAAATTATTTTACCAAAAGCCTTTGTTTGTGTTGTCCACTTGTCATTATCATCTTCAAAATTCCAAGGATTCTTTGAAATATGTTCTGTTAATGATTTTGTGCAACTGTTAACCCTCAGCTAAATGATAAAAATGTCCTCACGGATTATCAGTTGCCAAAAACATCGAATGTATCAAATGAGGTACAAAAAATGTACATGTTAAATTTGATGGCAATTTAGATTTTTTAGGATTTCAGTGACAAAGTGACAAACATTTCGGCTCCAAAAAATTAGAATTTTCTGGCTATAATTTGTATTTTCAGGCATTGAAGGGTTAATGTACCTACAAATACATTCAAACGTATTTCAGCTTCTGACTGATGGTCTTGTTAGTTTCTTAAGCCATATGGCAGCTTCGATATTTCTGTGATTGTGTCTGAAACACACTTTAATGCTTCTGCACTCACTAATGTGTGCGATGTAAAATATGTGTGCTCTATGTTTCTGTTGTGTGTTTCCTAAATGTATGTCTTCTCGTTTGATAGCCTGTGAAAACAAATTTTCCATTGGGACAATAAAGTTATCTATCTATCTTCTCACACTAAGCCTAAGTAAGGACGGGATCGCCTGCTGTAACTGTAGAGGTGTCATAATACTATAATTCTAGACATCAATTTGATTCAAGTGATAAATCACGCAATATCAATTACAACTAAGAAAACTTGCTGCCAAAGTTGTGAACATTGTCCTTATCCAGGATTTGTTCCTCTTCTTTGCATCTGTCAGTGAAAAGTGTTGAAGGTGACACTTCACTATGTTATTTGTCGAAGTTCTCTAGCTACTTTCTTGTCACAAATTATATTACACATTAATTCTGCAATCACGTGGTCTGTCAGGTTGTTTACTTCTTTATTAAAGTGTCCCATAACCAAGGCTCGGTCCGATTTGTTATTCTTACCCCCATCCCTACCCCCTCGTTTTTGAGTTTTCATTCACCCCTTGAAACAAAGTAAATGGTGGTTGTGGCAAAATCTTCCCCTTCAACAATTGCTCATTTTCTGCCCTAAAGTAGATGGGGCATCTGCTTTGCTTACGAGTCCCTGAAAGGACAGAAAAGGGATGCATTGGTTTAACTGCTCAAATTTCACATTTCTCATTGTTTTATTTCCACATTTTCAGATAACATTATTCAATATTAACAATATGTAGAGAGCTTTAAAACACAGGCACTCGCTATTTTGTCATGGCATCTCAAAATTACTGCTTCAGAGCTCTGTGAGTTAGCATGTTCATTTAGCTCGGAAGCTAACATATGTAGCTCCCGAGCTAACAGAAGTTATCAAAAATGATCAAACTAATGAACATTTTGACAACCATAGCAGTTCATTACACACAGTGTGGTTGCTTTAGTCTGTTTAAAGGAAATCCATGAGGAAAATAACAGATAAGTTGTCTTGCTCGAGGAAAACCATCTGAGGACGACCTGCATATTTATATATTCAGCTCTCTGCTTTAAATTCACATCCTGCATTAACAAACCTACTTAAATATGGACAGAGCATCCCAGGAGAGCCGTATAACATCCTCATGGAAGAGCCAAAGAAGAGACAAGCAGTCTCCTGGGGCAAATTATCACAACTATTTCTGCAGATAGTAAAGATGTGTTCTTTACCTGTCTCGCTGTTGAACGGATGATGAATTTTCATATCCTAACATTAAAAGAAACTGTCATCACTCCATGAAGACATGACAGATGATGGCAAAGCAAGTGCTTAGGGGCTCATGCTCCAAAAACGCCTCAAAGTGTGGTATTAAAGCAGAGAAACACATATTAAGAATATGTATAAAACTAGTTTTAAAGATTTTTGCTGTTTTAGACACTCTATGATGTTGAGACCAGGGCTCTGTGTGGGCCGTCCTGTCACTCCCAGGACTTCCTGTTCTTATTCATACTAAAGATCATTTTTGATGACACTGCCTATACGGGGCCAACCAGACGCCTCCCTGATGGCATTTCATGATGGATCAGTATCTGTTTTTCTCAGCAATTAGGACACCATTATTCCTCTTCACATCCACAACTCCATTCGCAGAATTGCAGCCCCAAACTTGCATGAACCTCCATCATGCCTCAGTGTTGCCTGCAGACAATCATCGGGTTTGGTACTTTTCCATTCGTGGTTTCTGCTAAACGTGTCTCGACTTCACACGGTTTGGATACCCGCTCTGTCTTCTATTAAAGTACAGACAGTACCTCTATAGGGCAGGCGGGGCCATGGGTGGCTGTGCGAAACCACTTTGGCATCCTCACAATAAGGGAGGAAACAGAGGCAAAGTGGCTTTTTTAAACTGTGTGGAGATACATTTCATTCTAAAGGCCGTTGCATGCAACAAAACAACAAACTATGTGTAGAAGAAGAGAGTTTGGGAAGACATACAGTAAGGGAACAGACATGTCCCAGCCATACTGTGACATTCAAAAATCAGCCATGTCTCCACATCTCATTTAGGACCCTGCTGGAGTTGCCTAGTTCAAGGCGCCATCCCTAATGGAAATCCAAAGCAAGTAAAGTCCTGGCCAGTCATCACACATTGGAGAAGCCCCATTGGTCCATTCTTACTTCCTCTCTCCACGACCGACCCTGAAGTCATTTTCCCTACTTCACTGGCAAGAACCATCAACAGGACAAATTTGACAATTATTAAATAGAAATGTTAGATGAATTTGAATTTTGAAAAGCACAACATGTAGCTGATGACAATTTGGAAAGTTCTGGCCGATCCACAGTTTAGGCAAACCCCCCTTTAAAGGCCCTAAGGACAGGAGGAAAGACGAAAAAAATAAAGGGTGGGAGAGGTTCATCATATGAACAAAACAAAGGGAGGAAATGCTTAGGTTTGAATTTAGGAACAAAGGAAGAGGCGTGGCTGAGGTGTGGTCCTGCTCCAGAAACTTTGCTAGAAAGCATCATGCTGTGAGGAAGGATCTTACAATTTCTAAAATCCGCCTAGAAGAGGCGAGGATGGAGGAGAGAGGAGGCTTCTGGAGGAGCTCAGGGCAAGGACACACCAGAGCATCCTGCACAGAAGTCCTTCAACCAAAGATGCGATGTGATTGGTTTAGAGGTGCGGCCTCTTAGTGACTGACAGTCACTTAGTACAGTGCAGTAGACAAATCGAAGGGCTTGAGGTCCTCTTCATTTCATCTTGTAGTCTCATTTTAAGGGATGTGCACATGGTTAAGCACACAGTCCTTTGTGTCAGTTCAGGGCTACGGACCTTGAAGGTTATGGCAAGGCTTGGACACAGAGACATAAATCAGCCTAAGTCTAAGGTCCTCAGTCTTGCCCATTTTTGGTGCTTCTTTAAAAGAGCTTGAACAGCCCATTTGAAACCCCAGTCTATTTTGAAATCCTTGTCTTGGAGTGACTTTGCTGATGTGATATAACTACTTTGTTGCTTTTATCAGTCTTGCCCTGGTGTATGACACGTGACAGGAAACTGTCCTTCACAACCTCAGCTTGGTAGCAGAGTTTGGCTGCTCCTCATCCATTTCTAAGCCTCTGACACAGCTTTCTATTTCAGCTAATGACTGTGTTTCCAACCTGATTGGTATGATTGGCTCATCAGGAACCCGACTTTCATCCTACAAATCCCTGACTGTGTGAAAGTGTTCCTGGAAGAACTGATGCTGGCTTGAAATGGAGCTAAATCCAGGCCAAAAGTGCTGTAATTTGAAAATAAAAATAGATTTAAAAAATTGAATTTAAAACTGAAATTTCAGTGTTTGCTTTCGAATGGAAAAAAAATAATAAAAAAAACACTAAATTGAATTAAAAGTAAGTGTGAGATATTTTTTTCAGTTTAAATATACTTTTCATTCAGCTCTGTAATATTCTAATAAAATTTTTTATTTTCATTTTTCACTCTGAAATATATTTTAACATGTTATGTGTCTTTTTCAGTTGCTGGATTAATATTTTCAGATTGAAATCTTATCTTTTTGGTTTCAGGTTTTTTTTTTTCACCTTCAGATCTTATTTGTTCAATTTTAAGCATTTTGGGCCGTGTTCTGGCATGGGGGGAGGGCATCGACTGAGAAGGGTGTGGGATTGTGAGTGACAGCATAGCAAAGCATCCTTAAATGATGATTTCTTCAGGAAACATGGGCACTTTTATAGATATGACTCAACTGTTTATCTATACTGTGTTCTCTTGATACCTGTAAATAAAGTGATGCTTAGGACAGAGATACATTTTACAAGCGATTCTAGACAACTCTTGATAATTGTTTACATATATTATTGATACAGAGTTAAGACATTTGTCCAGGAAAATTGTACATACTGTGCCTTTAAGTGAAATACAATAAGCATCACCGTATCTCTGCATGGGTAAAAAGTTCCTGTACCTCTTCCCATGTGTCCTTTATTGGTCTGAGCTTCACTCATAACTCACACCATCATGCACTTTAACCCCTCTCACCCACCTGCAGTTGGTGCTGGATCCGCTGGAGTGCCCAGCTATGAGTGATGTGGTCTTACGCATGCCGCGTGCAGGCAGGGCCACACCTTCCTCTGCGTGGGTGCGTGGTACAGAGCTGGCCCGGGTGGAGACCAGGAGGCGCTCGGGGTGGTCCTCGCTCCTGCTGCGTCGGAGGTGGCTGCGGCTGGGGTCGCTGAAGCTCCGCCCCTTGATCCTGCTCATCAGGCTCTGGGACACCACCTCGTCAAAACGCTCCCGGTGCTTCTTGGGAATGAAGATCCTGGCAAACATGGTGAGAGTCTTAGAAAACACTCAAGGATGGAAATTAAGGCATCCAGCTCCAGCCCCGTCACTGAAAGATCTCAATCAGGTTATTTCTCCACATCAGAGTGACAGAAAAGCTTTACTGAACACAAACAAAATCACATGAGACAAAAATCCAGACAAAATCCAAAATTCCTCATCCTAATCTCCTAAACCCTGCACAGTCCAAGTATCCAAGAAAAACAGAGGGATTCTTGTCCTGTGTTTTGCTCCAGCTCCTGCTCCACTTAATTGGCTGAAAAATAGTTCAGTCCATGTAGACTCAAGAGGCCGAGGCAGGTAGAACACATAGATCCAGTTTGTATGTGAGAGGGGATAAGAGCATGTAGTCCTGTCACAGTTACAGCAGCAGGTACAAGTGTTCAGCATCAGTGACGGCTCACAGCTAATATGAGAGAGAGAGAAGGAGAGAAGGAGCCACCTCCGGGAGAAGGAGCTCCACTCCCCCTACCAGCATTCTCCCCCCCTCCCATAATCAGCAACCAACAGCTTTTTCTTCTTGAAAGGAAAATCTATCCTCTTAGATGTTGGTTGTGGTTTTACATACGGTTTGTACGGCGGCACAGGACTGCAAAACACAACAACAAATGAAAAAGCAACAAAACAAAAAACAGAACCATACATTAAACATGATACAACGTGAAAACCTGATGATAAATATGAAAATGCAACAACAAATAAGGAACGCAACAATAAATAAGAGAACAAAACAACAAAAAAAGGTATATCATCAAGGCAGCCTATGAGGGGAGACAGAGGGTAAAGTTTTCTAGGGCCCAGAGTCATGGAGGGGCCCACGGAGAGCAGTGTTAATTTTGTCGACTAATTATTTTCGTCAGTTTTAGTCAACAACCTTTTTTCCCCTGACGAAAACTAGACTGTAACTAAAAAAGAAACAAGAGCACATGGACAAAAACAAAAAATAAATCAACTGACATTTTCGTCGACAAATAAAAACTAGACTAAAATGTTTGACAGAGACTTAATCCAACCGGACCTAATTTGGTCATGTAGAAAGTAGGGACAAGTTAGGAATATATCCAATCACAGAGCTTTGGTTGTGTGGAAAGGTTGGATGAGTTAAGAGGGACATCCAATCACAACTGCCTTAGCTTCATGGTGACAGGGATCCAAGTGTGAACATGACTTCAGAAATTCAAGGAAATACAAAAAAATGCCTTACACTTTACACTTTATATTTTATTCGACTACATTTACAGTAGATTTCATCGACTAAAATGTTGTGAATTTTCAACAACTAAAACTAGACTAAAATTAAAACAATTTAGATTACTAAATTATGACTAAAACTAAAAAATATTTTAGGTTAAAAGACTAAAACTAAATCCAAAATTGCTGTCAAAATTAACACTGACGGAGAGTGATCAGAGAAGTTGTTTATCATAAGACAAGAAATATAAATAAAAAAGGTATTCAACAGACACAATGGCAACACGGTTGCTGTTTCAATCCCTGCATCTCTGTGGAGTTTGCATGTTCTCCCCGTGCATGTGTGACTTTTCTCCAGGAATTCCGGCTTCCTCCAACAGACCAAAAACATTTGGTTAACAGGTGACTCCAAATTGCCCTTAGGTATGAATGTAAGCATGAATGGTTGTCTGGCTCTCTATGTGGCCCTGCGATTGCCTGGCAACTGGTTCAGGCTGTGCCCCACCTCTTGTCTAAAGTCACCTGGGATAGGCTCAAGCCCTCAAAAGGGATAAGTAGTAGATAATGGATAAATGGACAACAAAATAAGAATATTTAACAACAAAAAGACACATAAGAGACACATAAAAAGAGAAAAACTACAGGACAAACTCTTGTGGTTCCCTTACGTGAGTACAACATAATGATAATTAAAAATAACGTATAAAAATATAATAAAAGACACAGCAAATTGAAAAAAATGCTACCCCATATATAAACCCTATAACCATTTAAAATGAAACAAAAATAAGAAAACAGACGAACAAACAAAGAAAAGCAACTACAAATCAAAAATCCAAGTAACGATTAAAAATCAGACAAATAAGAAAATTCAATGACATTTTCAAAAAAATTAAAGATGCCACAGTTTGCTGTTATTATTTGTTGCAGGGCTTTGCACTTCAGGGCTGCCTTAGTTTTTTACACTACGCGCCCACTTCCCATTGCCTGTTTTGTTTTGTTTAAAACTCCTGTCATGTTCCAGCTCCAGCAGCTCGCTCAAATCCTGCATCAAGTGTTTCAAAGCCATCTTGTTTTTTTAAGATGTTGTCTAAATCTTCCTGTCTAAGCTGGATTCTCTGTCGTCTTTAAGCCTCACTTTTACTGTTAGATCAACGCCAGCTCAGAGTTTTGAAGACAGCAGTAGAGTTTTACTTTTGTTTGTTGAATTTTTGAGACGTCTCGTCCAATTAAGCTCCCTCGTAGGCATGCTGTCTGCTGCATATGGCGTATACTGGGCCAATTATCCAGAAGATGAAGAATATTACATAACATGACAAGAGAAATGACCCAGTAATGCAGGAAACACTGCCAGTAATTGCATTTTTCAGTGCTTCATGGAGCTTTTCTCTTAAACATGGTATATAGGACATCTTCTCCTCTATAATGTCTCTCTGAGCACATACTCAAAACCAAACCAGCTGATTCATCCCTCTTTTCTTTTGCATTTCTTCCACCCTCCATCCTCAGCAGGAGCCTCTCTCAATCTCTGCCTGCACCATAAATCTCCAGGGTGTTTCAGAGGAGAGAAGGGAGCTTTTGTTTTTGCGAGCGTATCGGCTCTCGGTGCATCCAGATACACAGAACAGCCGAAATGCTGCAGAGGAGGATAAGGTTTAGATGTGTGGTTGTGTTTTGAATGTGTCACAGTCCCTCTGCAGGTACATCTGGGAATCATTGTTAGGATGTGATGCTTGGATGGTTTAAGTCCCACAAAGACAAGGATGAGGATCACAGTTGGGGCGCCTCCGAATACTTATTTTAAGTCAGGAGTTGAGATAGTAGATCTCAAACTTTTTCTGTTATGTCTTTTTCTGTTTGAAGGGGAAAATCTATCTATCCATTCATTATCTATACTGTTTATCCCATTCAGGGTCGCTGGGGAGTTTGAGCCTTATGCTGCATGCCATTTACATCAGAACTGGGAAGAGGGGAGTGGGAATGATGTCATCTCTGAGTTATCAGCGCTCCAGTTAAAAGTCGGAAAAAACTTGCCGATCTCCCAGGCTACTGTTAGCCGTTGTTAGCATGCCTGTGTTGTAGTTTGCACATTCCACATGAAGAATGTAAATAACACTCTAGCAGCATTTCCATATATATACGTCGAACAATACTATGTATACGGCTGATTTAGTGCGACAAACACTAGGCAGAAGTGCCAATAAGTGGAATATTACAGGAGCTTAATAACTGTTTACACTGGGGGCAGCCATCTTTGATTGTCAACTTGGGGGTGGTGAGGATCCCCTGACTTCCCATTTGGAAATTCCGACCTCAGGGGGCGTTCCAGATGAAATTTCCCATTTGGAACTCGGAAATCCCAACTTCCAAATACAACTGGAACACAGATTTATCCCAGTTGACATTGGGCGAGAAGTGGGGTACAACTTGAACTGGTTGCCAGTCAGTGGCAGGGCCACATAGACAGCTGGACACCCATTCACGCTCACATTCATACCTAAGGGCAATTTTTTGAGTCACCAATCAACAAAATGAGCATGTTTTTGGTCTGTGGGAGGAATCCGGAGTCCTCACACATGGACAGGGAGAACATGCGAACTTCACAGAGAAAGGTCCTGACCGACCCAGGGATTGAACCAGCAACCTTCTTGCTGTGAGGCACATGCACTACCACCCTAGAACTCATAGTTACATTAAATAACTGTAGCCATTAACAAGCGGGGAACCTCATCATTTGACTCAGCTGATTATCCTTAAAGTTGCTGTAGTTGCGGGCCCTTTCAGCCACTTCGAACAAGCACCTCAAATAACCGAACATCAAAAATGCTGAAATAGCCCTTTAAAAATGACGTTTTCACACGTCTGCTTTGGCTCAAGGATGAACTGGTTAGATTTTGGAGAATCAAGGTCAAATTAACTCTATATCACTTCAATTCTTTGATTTCTGTCAAACTTTCCATGAATGTCCACTCTGAGCAAACTGATTACATTTGGGAGGTTTAAGGTCAAAGGTCAATGTTATCAGGTCTTATGTTCAATCCTTTCTCAGTCAAAAGTCAAGCTGTGACTTTTTTTTGTGATCAACTTTTTACCTCCGCCCAGGAGGTTATGTTTTTGCCTGTTTATTTCTTTGTTTGTTTGTTAGCAAAATTACGCAAAAAGTACTGGACAGATTTTGCTGAAATTTTCAGCAGATGTTGGTAATGGCCCAACTTAAAAATGATTAGATTTTGGTGGTGATCCAGATAAGTGCTAATAGTGAACAGTGGTTTTTGCTCAATAACTGTCTAACTAATATTGATATCAACATAATTCTGAGTGCTAGGTGTGGGTTATCATGGTCGAAGAATCATATTATGATGCTAACTTTATCAAGGAACTATTGCTTAGAGATGTAACAGCAATATGTGAGCTACCCTGGCGGAGGTTTGCTCTCTCTGAGTGCTTTCTAGTTTACTTTACTTTTAACATACATTTACAGCAACATAAACAGAAAATAGACATGCCACAAAAACAACAAGTACCAAAAGGTCCACAAGACATGAAATAAACCAAAAAAATAAAAATTAAATTAAATTAAATTAAATAAACCACCTGGCAACCCCCCACCCTTTGACCCTGGATCTCTTCTCACTGTCCACAGGACATAAGAGTTTAAGTCAAAAATGCTCTGCATATGGATAGAGACTGGAAATGATGGTTACAACATTGATCATATCTGCCAAAGCTAGCCATGCCAGAATAGTGTCTGTACTAGCACCATCCATTTTCGCCACTGATAACTCCATACTGACAATGTCAGCATAGATGTTAACCCACTGAGCCCTAGCAATTGTATGTGGGGGCTTCCAGCATAAGGCAAGCATCTTTTTGGCAGCTGGGTACCGTCAAGAGAAAACGCCTCTGTGACCTTCTTAATCCATAACTTTACTTTGACTCTTTATGTCTATACCTTGTGCAAGCTTAAACCGGATGCATTAGTTCAAGTACTTAGAACTGTGTTAAAGGTTATGTTTATCTTTGCTTGATCTGCAGGAATTGCTGTAAACATCACATGTTGAACTGTGTATAAAATACATGTGACATATATGTGTTAGCTTAATAACAAATGGTCAATGTGTTGCCATGTGTGCAGTTTTATCCTCCAAATATGGAAGAATCCACCAAATGAAGGTGAAAATAATGTCATAAGTAGGTGACAGTGATTAAGTGCAGGGTGTATTTATGCAGCAGAGAGTCGACTCTTCCCTGAGGGCTGCATCGTGTTCATCTTTGAAGCCAGGCTGCTCTGAAACACCATCTTGAGTATTTTGTTTTTGTACAGAAAGTGAAGCTGTGGCAGTGACGAAGACTTTACCAGACAACAGTCAGGAATCCATCTGAGCCGAGTAAAGTTTGCTGATAGGGAGGTAGAGCAAGCGACAGGGGAAGAAAGAAAAAACAAGTCAATTTAAAACGCTCTGACAGGCTGACGAGCTGTCAGAGGTGAAACACGATGAGAAGAGGAAAAGTGAGAAACGATGACAAAAGCTGGAGTGTATGAGAAATCTAAAAGAAGAGAGGAATGGGAGAAGTGGAGCTCTTTCTAGGCCAGGGTCATGTAACTATTGGGAATGAAGCAGTTTAGTCTGCACACACAGGCTATGTAGGCCACAGAAGTTTCCCACATGACTCTCATACATCTTCATATTTATCATAACAACTGATAAAAAGAGGGGACAATCAGAACAGGGGCATTCACTGCATATTTAGTCACAAGACCAAAAACCCCTTCTGGTAAAGATTTGATGAAACATCAAGTATCAAGCCAAACTCCCTCTGGGTTTGTTGTTCTCAGCTTTGTCGTCACACTGATGACACTTCATCCAGCTTCTTTATATTTCTTTTTATGCTACATCTGCCTGTAATAAACCTTGGTGTGCTGCTAAAGCTACTAATTGTGCCCAAAGCAGGTGACACCAGCCCTTTGTTGAATTTAGGAATGCGTGAATTATGTGTATTTAGGCTGTAAGAATCATCTTTTCCCCACACACAGCCTGCCTCAAGTGGACACTTGCAACACTACAGGTTTAGGCACTTCCACATTTTCTGTAGGATCCAGTGGAAATCTTGCAGGAGTGGACTGTCAGAAAAATCTTAGCAGGTCCTGATCCTGGATTATGCTAGTGCTGACTACATGGAATTAAAAAAATTACATGGAAAGGAAGGTGAGAGCTGGAATTCACAGATCGAAAACCAAGTTAGGCAAGTCTGATATCTAGACTAATTTCACTAGTTACTGGACAACGTAAACTCTTACTTTGGCTCTTTGGTCCATTCAAAACAAAATCTGATGCTCTTTGATAGATAGCTGGTTTGGTTTGGGCTGTTGTGAATGCCCAAAGCCTGAAGTAAAAGGCGCTCAGTTTGCTTCGAGGGGCAGCAAAGTTTGGTTCAATATGGGTGAGGGTAAACAATGTGAAAAGAGTTAGATCCACTATAACACCACACTAGTTTTGACCAATTGTTATTCACGTATAGGGAAACATCAAGCCATGTCGAGCTAAGTCGGGCCACGCAGAACTAAATTACAGTCAGCTGGGCAAATGTTGATGTTCACAGTTTACGTCAAAGCTTTTACACATGCTTAAGAATTTCCAAAGTTTGATCCAACACACTTTTAAAGGCAGCAATAGTTAACCATGGCTTACCTTCGCTACCTTCAGTTACAGCTGGGTTCATCTTTGTCTGATGAAGTTTTAAGAAAATTTGGTCATGGCACAAAAGGAAGATCTGATATGATTTTGACAGTGATCACAATCTGAAATGCCTTGGTGGAGGTTTAGGCTCTTGGAGCGCTTCTACTTTGGAGAAATTTAAGACAGGGCTGTGACAGCAGGGGGATTCATCCAAGACCCCAAACGTAGTGCACAAAGGCCATGGTGCCACAACACTTTGCAAGGCAACCTCTTGGATTGGAAATTGAGACCCACGTGAAAGTGCCTGAGTCCACTTGAGGCTGGTCGCAGGAACCTGATACCCAAATGATTGTGTGCTAGGAAAAGCTGTTTTTTTATGGCTCAAATTGACACTTTTACAGCCTGATCAAAAAAAGAAATCAGTCTAAATATAAAACATCTATATGCTCTCACTGTGAGGGGGTTTAATGTTTTATGTATCGTGCCCATTTTTGTTTTATTGAAGATTTATTAAGGATTTTTAGTTTAGGAAACACAGCATCACTATTGTAACCTCACATACCAGACCGACAGTTCCATTTATCCGAAACAGAAATATTTCACTAGTCCATCTGGAAAAGAGCCATCGAAAATGTTTTCAGAGGCAGAACCTTCAACAACACCTGCAGCTGGTGACTGGACAATTGTTCTGCTAGTCACACTCATCACAGACCAATCCATATCAAGCTACAGTATGACGTAGCAGCTAGACCGTGTTTTTAGCCGTTAGCTTAAACAACACTTCGGTCTTAGACTATCGTCTTACATTAAAATATACCACACAGATGTATCATTTACCGCTTATATGTGACATGATCATCGTCGACGTCAATCCCCACCAAGTTCTCCTGGTAAACTTCTGAGGAGAGCATATTTCACCAAGTATCGCTGAGTAACCATGACTCTGGGATACCACAAACTAACCAGCATTGTCCGCGGAGAATTTCCGCATCTCTCCCTGTTTCCCAGCAGTGACCCCTGGTCAGCAAAAACATTGTTTTCCGTAAGAAAAGCTTTAACTGATGTTCTTTGCTCCCCTCTTGCGGCATCCACAGAGACCGCTTCAGAGGCCACCACTGTTTTCAAACATGCAGTCACTTCCCGCTGATGTCACGTCTTCAGTTTCTGCCTCTCTTCCCTGACTGGGCCGTCCAGTTTTTGGCCATCAAGTCATAGGAGATTGAAGCTTGGCAAGATGGATCTGCGTGATTTCAGACAATGAATCAGGCAGGTCCATCTGCACAGCAAGGTTATCACTATTTGTCAGACAGCCTTTAGTCCTGCCTCTTTGTCTGACTGAGCTAAAGTTCAGCTGGGATGAGGTGTGGGGTATTGCAGCGTCCATAACAAGGTGTCGAAAGTGTTTCAAAGGCTCCTTTACAGCTAATCGGCTGACGTCAAATGGCTTCATCAAATTCTTTTATTGTCTAAAGTCGAACACATTCAGTTTGTAATAGTGAAACTTTCAGCTGGATGAGTGGCCACAAATCATAGCTGATACAAATTTTTAAAAAACATGTGAAAGTTTAACATTTTGGTCCAATAACAACCCCTAAAAAACTTCCTAACTTCCAAGCATTGAGGTTGGATGTAGGCCTCAGGATGCCCTCAATTACAATGAGGCCGAAAGAGTCTAAAATTAGGTCTAAAGGAGGGGTGGATCAAGGACCCAGCTCACAGAGGGATGAATGACAATTGTAATCAGCTGGGAAACTCGAGGCGAGAACAATTATGATCAGACCCACTTCTGATCAGACAATGTGACAGGCGGGATGGTTATGAATATGCAAACAAGAAGCAGAGCATAAAATATCAGAGGTGGGATAAAAGTAATAGAAGCAAGAACATAATAACGTACTTCAGTGGCAGAAGTTATCTCCTAGTGCAAGAACGGAATTCAGAAACAGCAGGGATTTTTATTTTTCTCATGCTGCAAGAAGTGTAAAAAAACATCAATACAAACTGATATCAAACACGCAGATAGCAGCAGCACATCATTTCAACAACTTCAGACACAAGTCAGCACAAACAACACAACACAACACAGAGGCGCACAGCTGGGATAATGAAAGAAGAACCTCCCTACCGAAAGTGTCTGGAAAGGCTCCTATCCCTTCCCATGGCTCTTTGGGGCTTTGACGAGGTGTCGCAGCTCACTTTAAGAATGCAAATGCTTCTCCTCTATCTCGGCAAGTCCCCATCTAGCTTGAACAAACAAACTCTACGGCACAAAGACGGAGAAAAAGGAAGAAGCCCAGGATCTTAACAACGCTCGCTGGAGCCTCTGAGAGCAGCCAGGTGAGGAAAGAAAGAGGAAGGGTGCGGATTGTAAAAGTGGAGGTGTACTGGATCCCTCCACACCTCCAGAAAAGCATCAAGCATCACCAGCTGTTCTCCAACTTTGAATCTGCTGCAGCACCCGTCCTCTTGTCCCATGTTTTATCTTCTCCTTCCTCCACTGGAGCCAGGGTCAAGGTCACCCACGCAGCAGTCTTCTTGAGTCAAAGTTGAAGGATAGTCCCCGTCACAGAGTCATCCATCACTCGGCTGTAGGATACAGTGAATGACAAATCTCTTCTCTCAGTGGAAGGAGGAAGGAGAGATGAACAGAGGAGTAAGTGAGGAGGGAGAGAGGAAAGAGAGGGGAGCCCCGGTGGATTTCCACAGGCAGGTCAGCACAATAGGGGTGTGTGCGTGTGGAGAAGTAATGAGTAATGAGCTACAAACTTTGAGAGTCATGGCTGCACAATGACTAGAGATTCCCTGATAAAGTTTTTTTTTGCTGTCAGAACTGATACAGACCAACTTTGAGTTCGATTTCCTAATGGTACTTTGTGTTTTGTTTGAGAGTTGTGCAGAAATTAGTCCAAAATTGCAAAAGTGAGTTAGCATTTTAGCACTTCCTGTTCTCATGTCCTAAAGTCTATGGGATTTTAGATAAGCTGTTCCAGATAAATACCTGAAATAAGGTCTATAATGAACACATGCATACAAAATTTTAATGTATCCTTTTGCAACATGAAATGCATTGGACATTACCCAACTTTTTAAGTTTAAAACTTCTTAGACTTTTCTTTATACTTTTCAGTATAAGCCAAGTATACTTCACAATACTATTCTTAAGAACATAAAATATAGTATATAAAAAGTAAACTTCAAGTATACTGCCCCAGCTTTAATATAAAATAAGTACAATCATAGTGCACTTGAATACACTACTTTTTGCTCAGGGTAGAAGTCATGACAGTCCTTTTCGCTTACCACTTCCTGGCGTGAGGGGCAAAAATTCGCCACAATCAATATGAACCATTTGAACATGCATGCGCAAAATTAATGAAGGTTTAACTTAAATATTTTTTCCGTGTATGGTGTGAACACAGCAAAGGATTGTTGCCAACAGACTGCTTATAAGAACTACAAAAATGGCTGCAAAATGCACGTAGCTTGCAGAACAAATAGGCGAGCCTCCTGTTCTAGAGATTTTTGGCGTAGGACACATGCCTGAGACTCGCAGCTCTGACTTGATAACTTGCTCGCTGAAATGAAAACAGGCACACAGTGCTGCCATCACATGAGTAAAAAATTCAGTCAAAGTTATTTCAATGTGGATGGGGTTTGAGGGAAGAGGAAGATTGGGAAGATGCTGGGGGGATTTTCTTAGTTTTCTTTGGCTTTTCTTAGTCAGCAGAGCTCACTGATTTGTTTTAAAGGAGGCCTTAAGTGAAATGATTTACTTTCACTTCCAACAATGAGGGAGAAACTTCATCTGGCTCACAGAGAGCTGTGTACTGACAAGCCTTAGAGTTCACTACTCATCAGTATGAAGAACTTCATGATTGTTTCTCCACTTGTATGATCAAAGTTCTTGATGTATTGTTTACTAGGGGAAACATCAGGCGTAGAATTAAATATTTAACATATGCAGTGTGGACAGAGGGCGTTGGAGCTGCATGATGTAACATGGCATTTGACGCTCGCACTCAGAACAAAGTCAATACTTACTTGCTGGAAATTCACTCAGTGATTGTAAATACACTACACTACACTGCATGCACAGGGCTTCTCTAAGGCACAGACACCAGGGTGCACATGCAGCTGCTTCAATTTTCCCCTCCCAGCCAAATGCCAGCTGATTTCCACCCAGTTACCAGCCAACTTCCAGCCATTGGGAGTCTAAACACAGATTTTTTGTTGTTGTTTATGTTCTCAATTTCTGTACATAGTGGCATTTTCCTTGCTGAGCAAAATTTTTAATTAATATATCCTATAAAATATAACTGGTAAAGGTTATGTGTTTATCACGTAACTGCGGGGGAACTCATAACAACCATTAGGGTGGGCAGGTCGGAGCAGTTTTCTGTCATGGGTGAGCAAAGACTCTGCCAAGGAAGTTAGGAAAATATAAGTGGCTCTATCCATATTAACTAAAGATGGTTTTGGTAATTCATGACAAGAGGAATAAAATCAGACCTAATATCAAGTACCAGAAATCTACAGAAGAGTATTAGGGCCATTTTAGATGGAAAAAAAAAAAAAATTGACAGGTCAAGATTAAAGTCGAAATGACGAGTATAAAGTCGACATTTAGAGATTAAAGTTGAATTGATGAGATTGAAGTTGAAATGTGGACAATAAAGTTGAAATACAATTTTGCGATGAAAGTCAAAATGATGAGATTAAAGTTAAGATGTCAAGAAAAAAAGTTGAAATTCAAGCATAAAGTCGACATAAAATGTATTTTGACTTTATTCTCAACATTTCGACTTTTATTACAAAACTGTATTTCGACTTTATTCTCGTCATTTCAACTTTAACCCCAAAATTCCGACTTTAATGTCGACTTCCCCAAAATGACTTTCTCCGTCTAACATGGCCCTTATACTCTTTCGTAGAACTCAGCAAACAATGACTGGTTGTTGATCAATTGGGGCAATGCTCATGAAGACTTGTTCATTTATTAAAGCTTAAAAAATCTTGAATGATTCACAAAATACTCCTATCAGACGCCATAATTCTACCAACATTGAAGTCTTAACCTGTCTTTAAAATGCATCTGTATAATCTGATCCACATTTCTGAGGTCTATGATCAGATACATTTTTTTAACAAAGGCTTACATGTCACAATAATTACATTAAATCACTATAACATCATCAAACTGCTCAAACAAAAGAGCTGATAGGTGTTCCAAGCTTCTCCTCTCACACTCCAGATACGGATAAATATTTTTGCTTGACTTTCAAGCGTCAAGCGCTCTCTAATCCCTGCGTTTTGGAGCTGTTAAAAAATCGACACTGGCACATGCTTCAGAAACCTAAAAGAGAATTTATTAAAAGAAATGGGCTGCTTAAAAATAGAACACATCCTGTGGGAGGGCGAGGCAAACTGGAGAAGGGACAGAGGCAGACTGAGCAGAGTGTGGCACAGCTGGTCAAGTTTTTACATGCAGATGAGATGAAATCAAACCTCACACCGTCTAACACTTTGATATTCAGACTCTGGTGGTCTGTTTAAAGAGATTTCCTGGATGGTGGTGTATCGCTGACACAGAGAGCGACACTGCGACAGAAAAGGGGAGGAGAAGGCAGGTAGATCCAAAAAATAGATCAAGTGTCGGTGGCAGACACATTCAATTTCCTTATTCAGCTCATGGCTTACATTTGTCATACCCTTTAACCCACTTATATGACACAAAGTCCGATTCCAATGAAGTTGGGACATTGTGTAAAACATAATACAATGATTTGCAAATCCTTATAGACCTATATTCAATTAACTACACCACAAATACAAGATATTTAATATTCAAACTGATAAATCTTTTTTTTTTTTTGCAAATATCCTCTCATTTTAAATTTGATGCCTGCATTTCCAAAAAAGCTGGGACAAGAGCATGTTCGCCACTGTGTTACATCACCTTTCCTTTGAACAACAATCGATAAGCATTTGTGAACTGAGGATAGTTCATATTGAAGATTTGTAAGTGGAATTCGTTCCCATTCTTGCTTGATTTACAACTTTTGGTGCTCAAAAGTCCTGGGTCTCTATTGTTGTACTCTGCGCTTCATAACCACACATTTTCAGTGGGAGGGGTCTGGACTGCATGCAGGTCAGTCTGGTACCAAACTCCAAGACTGGACAGACTGATCAGGAAGGCCAGCTCAGTCCTGGGGTGCCCCCTGGACTCAGTGCAGGTGGTGGGAGAAAGGAGGATGCTGGTGAAGCTGGCATCCATGCTGGAGAGGGACTCCCACCCCCTGCAGGACACGCTGACGGCCCTGTGCAGCTCCTTCAGTGACAGACTGCGTCACCCGAAGTGCGTGAAGGAGCGTTACCGCAGGTCCTTCCTGCCTGCTGCTGTTGGACTTTACAACCAGCACTGCTCCCAGTCACCATGACCTGAGCAATTATCTAACAATGTGCAATTACAATGTACAATTACTGTGCTAACTCTCTTGACAATGTGCAATTCATCCATGTGCAATCACTTACATGCATGAGCAATTACTTTGTGAATGTGTAAATAATCCTTATAGGATTTGCTTTTTAGTTTCTGTATTCAAGCCTTTTTCATATTTATATTGGTAGAATAATGTACATACTGCTATTTTCATGCAATTTTTTTATACTATTTTTATATTTATTCTTTATCAATGCTGTCCCCTTTGTTGCTGTAACATTGCAAATTTCCCCTTGTGGCACGAATAAAGGTTTATTCTATTCTATTCTATTCTATTCTATTCTAAACAAGTTTTTTTTTTGGGGGGCATTCTTCAACTTACCCAGTCCTTTCTCGCCCCTGTCCCAGCTTTTTTGGTACAGGTTGCAAGTGTCAAATTTAGATTAAGTAAATATTTGGAAAAAAAAAAAGTTTATCAATTTAGACATTACGTGTACGTTATGACAACAATAAATAAATTTATGAACAAGTTTTTAGACTTACTTTATCAATACTTTAGGTGCATTAATTTCCATATACAAATGCCAATTTTGTAACTTTATATTATTCCTATTATACCTTAAAGGGGACGCTGTCTTTTGCAGTTAACAGAATTAACAGATGGAGAAAATGATCACTTTTTTTGTTCCTCCCATTTATGAGTTTAACAAACCTTTACTGTTACTGTTCAAAAGCAAAATTGTGGCTTAATATAAGATAATTTACAAAGTTCCCAAAGTAATTCTAATTTCTTTATGCTTCATGAACAGTACACTGGTTCCTCAGCTGTAATTTGTTAGACATCAGTAGATATATGATAAATACTGTAACATGTGGAAGGGGGATTTTGCATTGATAGTGATGCGATGTGTCTTGAGATTTTAACTTGATTTTGAGTGAACCTTAGGGAAAAAGGGTGAAAAACAGTTTTGTTCTTCAGATATGAAGTTTACAAACAAAGGATAGACATTAGACTTCTTGACCTTTGACGTATGTCCTCCAAAATCAAATGAATTCATCTTTAATTCTGAGTTAAATTTGCTCAAAGATTGAAGAACATTTCTCAAAATATTGCTGAAATATTGTGTTCCAAATCAGACTTAAACATAAATCTCCATTATCTTGACCTTTGACCTGTGACCAAAAAATCTAAATCAGGTGGTCCTTCCATTTAAAGTTTGTTAAAAGATTGAAGAAAGTGTTGCAAGGTATTCTTTAGAAGAGTTTTAAAATATTTTGAGATATTGCGTTCACAATCAAAAGATGATATTAAGGCTCTATGACAACTTTTGACCTATGACCTCCGAAATCTGATCAATTCCTTTTCCATTTAGAAGCAAATGTACGCAAGGTTTGAAGAAAAATTCCCAAGGTAACCCTTGAGATATTGTGTTCAGAGGGAACAGTTAGACATGAGGCTCCCTGACCTTGACCTTAGACCCATGACCTCCAAAATCTAATGAGGACACCCTTAAATCTAAAGTCAATTTGGCTCTTAGTTTGAGGTAAATTTCTCAAGGTCTACTTGAAATGTTGTGTCCACAAGCCTGACTCAACATTAGGCTGCATGACCCTGACCTTTGACATCCAGTTTATCCTTAAGTTTAAGCTGAAATTTGCGTTTCAGTTTTTTGTGTTGAGTTCCAGAAGATCTCTAATTCTTGATCAATGACTTTCAAAATCTGATCAAGTTATTCTTGCTTTCGGTGTTAATTTGCTCAGAGTTTGAAGAAAATATCTTGGAATGTTTTTGTGATATCGTGTTCACAAGCACAGGTTTAACATGAGGCTTCGTGACCTTGACCTCTGATCTGCAACCTACAAATACTAATCAATTAATTCTTGCATTTCAGGGTAAATTTTCTCAAAGTTTGAAGAAAAATTCCCAGAGCCATCTTGAGATATATTGTGTTTACAAGGAAAGGTTAAACATGAGGTTATATGACCTTGACATTTAACCCATGACCTCAAAAATCTGATAAATTCATCCACAAATCTGAGTAAAAGTTGTTACATAATCTGAAGCATTTATGACCCATGACTTCTAAAATCTGATATAATTCTATTATAGTTATTTTTTCATTTCAGAGTATTTAGAGTTTAGAATGACTGTTTGAAGTTAGACGATAATTAAAGCATCCTTGTAATTTTCTTACAAGTAAGATTAAAAGAAATTTTCTCAAAAGATTCTTGTGGTCTTATGTTTACAAACAGAGGGTTTAAGTTGAAGCTCTGTGACCCTGACTTTTGATCCCTGACCTTTAAAGTCAAATCAGTTCATCCTCAATTTTAAGGATAAATTTGCTTAAATTCTGAAAGAGTTTTATTCTATAATACTGTGTTCACCTGCAAGGATTTATAATGAAATTCTCTGACTTTGAACTTTGACCCATGACTTTCAGAATCTTACTAGTTTCTCCTTCAATTTAAGGAAACATTTGCTCAATGTCTAAAGAGATATCTCAACATTTGAAATATTGTGCTCAACAGCACTATTAAACATAAGGCTCTCTGACCTTGACCTTTGACCCATGACCTGAAAAATCAAATCAGTTCATCCTTGAATTCTTAAAGCGTTCTTGACCCATGACCTCCAAAATCTATTTAAATCATCCTAATTTAAGGGCAAATTTGCTTAAAGTCCGAGGATGTTTTCTCAAAGCTTTCTTAAAATATTGACTTTGCAAAATAACATTTAACATGTGGCTCTACTGGCTTAACCTTTGACCTAAGACCTTCATAATCCAGTGTATTTGTCCTTAAATCCAAGTGCACACCTGCTTTAAGTTTGTGGAAAGTCCTTCAAAGTGTTTCTGATGAACGTACAGATGCATGGACCCTTACTAACCCCAAAGCCTAAAGCCTCCTCCCTGCTGCCACCTTACAGTCATAAAAACACCACGGAGCAGCACGAGAACAAAACTTTAATGCTTATTTCCTGCTCGGATGTCTGAGATTCTCCACTTTGCAGCAGCTGCTCACACAAACAGCACCTGGAGGCATGGCAGGTGGACAACCTGGAGGCAGAAATCCCAGCGGTGGTTAGATGATCACTACAATCTGGTCTCACATCCAGAGCTCGCCATTTTCATGACGGCACACCCAACAATCCCTTAAACAGCCTAATGAGCATTACGCTGCATGATGCCCCACAAACCCTGAGATAATGACAACAAAGTGAGGCTTGTAGAGAGGAGAAGGGATTATTTTGCATATTAATGCCAGCTGAGGTCAAAGGTTCTTGGAATTATGGGTAGAACTGTTGCCTGGAAAGGATTTATCTAACAGGGGCTCTAATTGGGAGGGAATGTGAACTTTTCTCTCTGACTAAAGGTGAGAAAAACAGCTTTACTGTCCCCGAATGATAAAACTAATGCATAGTTAATGAAAGTTAGTGCAAAACAAACATTTGCAGGCAGGACAAAGTGTGCATTTAAAGATCTGAAACTGTGATCTTTACAAAGAGCTTTGTTTCTCAGGACCACTCCCAAAAATTAGCACGCTGGACGATATAAATCAAATATAACAAGGCTTGACAATAAATATTTTACTGCACCATCAAACAGCATTAAAGCCCGACATCAGGGATCAATCTGACACCAAACTTTTCAGTCAGCAAGTCCAAAAAGCTGCAAGAAAATGTTGAAATAGTTTGTTAGTTCTTACCTGAGGCAGCAGTTCATCATTAAATCCAGCATTGAATTTCAAAGCAGAGACTGTGAGCATGCAGCGAGAGCCTCTGCATGTTCTGTTTGTGTGTGTGTGCATCGCTCAGCCACCAGCAGCAAACTGGGCTGTAGCTGTGAGCAGAGGAGGGAACAAACGACATTCAGAGAAAGACTTCAGCTCGAGTATCAAAGAGTTTATCTCAGCTGACAGAGAAGGAGAAAAGATGGAGAGAAAGTCAAAGAGAGGGAGGAATGGAGGTAGAGGAGCTGATGAAGGGTATTGTTAGGAGTGTGCAGGAGGTTTGGGTTTGAGGGTTTTGGTTTTCTGAAGAGTGCTGATGAGGGAGAAATGCAATATTCAGCTGAGAGTTTCCGATAAAAACCCCTGTGCGCTGTACCTGAGAGGGGGGGTGCAGAGCGAAGTGACTTTCTAGCACCCCGAGGCAGCAGCTTTGAGTCAGGGCGAAGTTTATTTAAAGCTTCAATTAAACTTTCTTACACTTTAAGTAGGAAAACGCTGAGGGGAGAGGTTTGTAAAATATTGACTTCATGGGTTAGTTAAGGGAGTTTCGCCCCCTTATGTGCCTCTTATGTTGAGCTAAGCTGAACTATGGACGGATTGTTATGCCTAATGCACTCAGGGCACAACTCAGCCGTGCAGGAGTTAGTCAAGCTTCAAATTATTAAAACAAATAAGCTTATTTAAACCAATATGGATGAAAAATTACATTCCATTGTACTGAGATTAAATCCGTTTTCTAGGGTGGTGGTAGTACATAGGGCTTGATTTTTACATTAGCCAATAAGGTTATGTTGTTGCTGGCATTCGTCTGTTTGTTTGTTGGTTTGTTTAGCTGTCCGTCTGTCTAACTGCAAGCTAAAGATCTCAACGGCTCTCAACAGATTTTGATGAAATGTCAGGGAATGTTGGTCACAGCACAAGAAAAAAGTGGTTGGATTTTGGTGATGATCCGAGTACAGATGCGTAGATCCAACTTCCTGCAAAATCAGAGGATTGGGGAGCAGAAGAACAAACACCTTCTACTCAGTTCATGGAGAAATGTGCTCTACTTCTTTAAAGAAAATGTTCTTATGCTCTATTTGTACTTCCTGGGGTTTATGATGTCATAGCTGTACAGCCTCCACCTACATAAGTGTTTCTTCTTATCTCAGACAGACACCATGACTGTTTTGAAAGTCCTTAAATCCCTCCTCCCCCTCCCATCAGACATTACTGGGGAGCCAGTCAGCGTGGCACTCATTATCATCATAGCCTCCTGTAGCCATTGCTCCTCTAATCCTGGCGTTTCCAAAGAGGAGGGGAAAAGAGCTGCATCTGATCCTCTACTGAGATGAAATTTTCAGAGTTTTTTTTTCAAGTGAAATCAAGTCTTTGCTTAATAGAGGGCCAAGACATGATGTAAACGGTCAAACACACCAGGACATGAACCTTTAAGGACTTGTTAACATTGCAAGATAGGGTAGTTTTCCTCATTTTATACTAGAAATGCTCCAAGAGCACAAACCTCCACCAAAGCATTTCCAAAATTGTTCTGTGAGTTCCTTTCAATAACATGGAAAACTGCCCTATCTCGAAATGTTAATAAATCATTAAAAAAAAATCCTGGATCCACATCCAGATTGGGATCACCACCAAAATACAGCTCTTCTTACTTGAGCCATGACAAACATTCCCTGAAAATGTAATCAAAATCTAATGTCCAAATGTCTTGGTGGAGGTCTGTGCTCTTATCACTTGTAGTTTCTGGCACATCCAGATGGACTGTTCAATACATCTCACTAGTCCATCTGGGCAACAGCACATAGTGTTTGAGGATGTGAGGAACCTTTGTTCCGTCATTCACATTCTTTAAGACCAATCAAATGATGCAGTAGGCGGGTGCTACTGCTGCAGTGTAAAAAATTTGGCGAAATTCTCACCAAAAACACGTTTGAAGTGGAGCAATGATATCCTTTCTATCCAGAAATGCTTTCAGTGTTTGCTTTTCACTGAGTTCTAGGTGTTGGTTTTCAGGGTCAAGGAATCATTATGATGGCAACTTTATCATGGAACTATTGCTTATAGATGAAACAGCAATATATGAGCTACCTTGGCAGAGGTTTGCGCTCTCCGGGTGCTTTCTAGTTAAAGAAATGCGATCCACATCTGATAAAACTGCTAATGAAGCTCTTAGCATATATGCTAATCTCTGTACGAGCAGTCACTTCCTGCCGTTGTCTAACTCGTGGCTCCCTCCTCTTCCTGCTCTAAGGACTCTGATTGGGCTGTGCCACTTTGGGCCGAGCACAATCATTGAAGATTGAAGCTTGGCAAGATAGATCTACTCGATTACACACATTGAAGCAGGTGGATCCAGCTGCACTGGAAGGTCAACCACAGCTATCAGGGAAAAGTGACATGCTGTAAAGAGTCACACTGTAGCTTCTAGTCAAGCAAATGTGGCACCATGTACTGTTGTATATTACTAAGAATTCATATCTCCCACAGGGGCACAGCTGTTTTGCTAACTGTTTCTTTAAGGTACCCTGAATTTACTAGCTTGTTACTTAAAGGTGTTTAACTGGGATGTGATGTAATTTTGGCTCCATAATCTGAGTTCTGAGGTAAATGTGTGGTATCATCAGTCAGTGGAGGGGTGTGGGAGGGGGATTACAAGGGAAACAGTGATGAAAGTCCAGAGTCCAGGCCTGTTGAGTGGAAGAACCCTGTGAGTTCACACATGCAGCTCACCTGGATTCATTCAGAAATTTTTAAAGTTCTACTGCATGTGTGAATGGGGTCATAGTAACCATCGAAACTCATGAAACATGATTTAGTCTGACCTCAGTTTGGAGCATCACCAGCTGACTAACTTCAATTTACAGCCTTATCTTTTGTTAGTAAACTGTGCTGTAAGACAGTTGGTGAGGACTGGCTCTACAAGGAAAAACTCCAAATCCTTTTCAACAGAGCTTCAGGGGACTAGAATTCACAAACACATTTATTCTTTGAGCATTGTGGCTGCAGACATCACTGCTGACTGAAATATTAATGTACTGTCCTGGTTGCTTTCCAGTCAGTGACAGACAGTGACACCAGATGTAAAGCCAGCACTGCAGCTGAACTGATTCACAGTAAAATCTCCTCTGATTTAATTAACAGAAAACGATTGTGTGCAGGAGAAAGTGTCTTCTTCATTCATCATGAGAATTACAAACCAGACTCGAAACAGCAGGCTCCTGTGTGCACAGACATGTATGATATATATCCTGATTGGTTACCTGACGTTGTCAATCAGCTGCTGATGCTCCTCGGTGATCAAAATGTCGGGCAGAGCCTCAGCCAGACTCTCCACGTCCCTCTCTGCAGCATACTGCTTCAGCACCTCAAACAGCTGTTCCTTCACATCTGGCTCCTCTCCCAGCACTTCCTCCACCTGATGGATAAACAAACACAGATTAATGTTCGGAAATGGACATCAACAGCAACAGAGCCAACACAATGGTAATATAAGAGACATCATTTCCAAATAGGGATGAGTGGTTCTGATTTTGGCAGACCAAATTCATACCATGACATGTTTTTGGCAAATAGTGATAAACAGTACAAATCTCAGTATGTTTAGTTATTCTCTGTAATCAATAAATTAATCACAGTACTAGAACTTTTAACTTTATTTGATTGTAGTGAAAATCAAAAGATATTGATGCCTGCTATGTGCCACAACAACAACAACAACAACAAATCAGTCTTGTGGTCTTTTTTTGTTGTTCTTAATCATAAAAATGAAGACAAATTCCAGATATTTTTTTGTTTTGTTTGTTTGTGTTCATTTTTTTTTCTTTTAACAGTATTTATGTCACAGTTTGTACCCAAAAAAATTAACAAAAGACAAGGTGAAGGACCCGGATGCAGATAAACAAAAAAAGGCTTTGTTTTAAACTAAAAGGGATCAAAAACTAAAAGGTAATCTTTACAAAAAGCTCAAAATTACAAAACCAAGTCTCTACAAAAAAGAAATCAACCAAAACAGAAACTACCTACTAACACTGGAGATAACACTAGAAACACTGAAGACATGCATCCGGAGTGACTCAGGGAAGATGAATGACCCAACAAAAAGAACAGGGAGCACAGAAACTAAATACACTGGGGGAAATATCAAGCACAGGTGAGGTGAGACAATCACACAGGCGGAGGGAATCATCATCGGGGAGTCACACAGAAGGGAGGGTATGAAAACAACACAAGGAACACAGGGATTTCAAAATAAAACAGGAAACGTACAACAAGACACAACATGAACACCAAATGGGTAACTTAACTAAAACCAGGAACAGGATCACAGGAAACACAAGACAAGAGGAATAAGAGGCCAAAACCAGAAATACAAGAAACAAATCATACAAAAATAATACAGAACAAGGAGTATAATAACAGAACACAAGGAAAGGCATACAAAACAAAACAGAACAGCCAGTATCATGACAATTTATTGTTGTTTTTATATCTAAAAGGGCCCATCTAGGGATGGGTATTGCAAATTAGCTCAGGCTTCAAATGCTTTAGTGTGTGGCAATGTTCTCTGGCTTCATACTGTCCCTATACAAATAACAAATAAATAAATACATTTTGTCCAACTGCACAAAAACATTGGCAACAACTTTTGCCTATTGTAGTTGTCAAAATGCTCCATGGTCCTAATTACCATTTATTTGCAGATGATACAAAGACTCTTTTGCATCGAATTCATCTGTGGTAACAAAAAGTAAAGAAACTCTCAGATACTTGACCAGATTTTTAACCAGACGAGAAAATTGCGAAATTAGTTAGCAACATTTGCTTAAGTTGGTAAAACTAGCAAGGAGCACAGGTTCCCTCTTTCCCACTTTCACCAATGTATTTATACAATTTCGACAGTGTGCAGGAGTGTGTCTGCAGTTTTTGGGAAAAAACTAAACAGGGAATTACCAAATTTTTGGTGTCTTCTAATTTTGTTGCAGTCATATTTAACAGATACACATGTTTCTCAGCTTGTGTAATTGATAAAAAAAAAACCCTGGACAACCTAAAATACATTAATTAAATTATAATACCCCACTGAAGACTGGACTTCTTCAATAGATTGTTTTGTAGTTAGTAAGTGCCACTTTTATATCTGTCTAGATGTTTGGAAATAATTGCTCTGGCCCATTTTTTGGCAGTGTGTGGCAGTAATGTGCCAAAATATGAGAGTTGGCACCCGCCAGAAAACAATTAGAAGAATCAGCTCAGTCAGGTGTAGCATAATTCAAAATTACAGCTGTTTGTCAGTCATACCTCAAACTACTACTAAATACAGTACTGCATACTGTGTTCGACTGTGGTATGTAGAAGGCCGTTTCCAAAAAGGCCACAGTCTCTTTTATTGGTTCAAAAATTAACAAATACATGAGATACTGGGACAGTTTTATGAGCCATAGAGTGGATAAAAGTACACAGAAATCAGTGGTGGATGCAGTGCAATTCAAGATGTCTAGTTGCAAACAATGCCAAGTTCAATGCTGTGGTCATAAAGATAAATATTTTTTAATGTCCTGAGCAAAGGGTTAAAATATATTTTAAAAATGTGAGCACATACAACTACATTTCAGTTTATAGCACACAGATGACATTCACTGGATTTAGTGATTCCAAACACAGAATCCTAAAGTTTTTGTACAATTTTTTTTGGGTCCTAAATCGAAACTTCATTTTAGCTAAATTTTGTGAAGTATTGATCATTTGTGGCACATGTTGGTGACTATTTTTGCAGAAAAACTCAATGACAGTTTTAACAATAATGTTTTTTTATTTTAATTGTTTTGCATTTCTTTAATTCACTGAATTTTGGGCGATTGTAGGTTTGGGCCTAAGTGTGACAATATTACTGAACATGGTATTTGCTATTGGGATGGGAACTAAGATTTTATTGATAGCAATGCCATTATCAATTCTGCTTATCAAATCAATTGTTATTGATTTCCTTATTGATTACTGATGATTTTCTGTGTGAAAAAGCAGGTTTACACAGGTTTTAAGGGGTCAACAGCAGCAAAGACTTGGCTCTCCTGAATTACTTTGCTATTGAAGTGATTCACCCTGTTGTTGGTGTTTCCACTGTTGTTTAAAATCTCACTGGGAGTTGTGCAGCTGGGGTCATATTGTGTTTGGTTAAGCCACACTTTAAACTGCTTCGGTCTGTCTGTCATGGTTGTGTCTATGACGTCCTTTGGGCTGAATTGAATTGATAGAGGAATTAATAAGTAAAAAGGTGAATGATATTGAATCTTTTGGCTATTTATTGTTGATTCTTAATTAGAATTTGGTTTTGATTCCAATATTTTGCTATAAACAGTCTTTTAATTCAGCTCTAAGCCTGGTAGCTCTTTCAATCTCCAAATCCATTAAAAACAAGATGGCTCCCTCTTTGTCTTGTTTGATTGATATATCTAAGACCTCGTTCTGTTGCCCAGCCCTGATGCCACACTCACCTTCTTGTTGAACTCCATGGCCTTGTGGGCTCGGCTCTCCCTCACGCTGTCCCCGCTCTGTGACACCACCCTCATGCTGCTGCTCAGACGCTTGGGTCGCCGGGCCATACTGAGCACGCCCAGGCGCAGAGGTCGACCCTGAGCCGCTTTAATCATGGCCGCTGCCGTCTCGTGGTGCTTCACCGGGATGCCATTGACCTCCATGACATAGTCCCGGACCTTGAGGCCGCTGCGGCTTGCTGGACCGTTGGGCACGCAGTCGTCCACCATCAGGGGGCTGTCTCCTACGATGGTGAAGCCGAACCGACCGTCAGGGCCTGGAGTGATGTCAATCTGAGGGAGCAAAGCATTGATGCAGTCAACATGTCTTCCATGTGTTGATCTTCACTGGTGAAGCACTTTAGGACATCCGCTCTCTAAAAGTTTCTGGATTGCACATTTTTTCTGCTCAGTAATTTAACGCCTTGCACAAATGTCCATTCTGATTGAAGGATAAACACAGGGAAATCTTACTGGACACAGTTTTGGAGGTCAAAGGACAAACTCACTGGGCCTTGTATTCTTTCCTACCTTAATATCTCAGCTTTGATCATACGTGTTCAACAAATATATCAGACCACCTGCCATGAAAAACAGAAATATTACTTCAGCAATCTTTCAAAAACGTGTTTAAAGCTAAAAATGTTTTTGTTATTGGACAAACATTTTGAGCAGAAATGAGGAATTCAAACTGAATTCATCTTTTTATACCCAAATTTAAGAGAAGTCACAAACTAATCAAGCATAACTAAATTATACAGATTTTTCTGTTCAGAGATACAAGTAAATAACTACAGTTTGACATCTTAATCAAGAAATAGTCATCTTTTCAATTTGAAAACTCATGGAAAGCAATTATAATTGTATTTTAGCATTAAAAATATTTTGCTTAAAGTGCTTCTATGCACATGCTGGTGTATTAAACATTACATAAACCTTAAAATGATTTTAGTTGTTACCAATTTAGGACATCTTTTCTGTAAAGCACTTTTTGCAGTATTAATTTGCATTAAAAGTGCAATGTAAATAAAGTTTATTAATTGGTTGATTGATTGGTGGTCTAATACATTTGTTAGCACTGTATGTCCAAACAGCAGTTTGGAGACCCCATTGAGTCAGTTTGTGGGAAAATAATTAAGAGGACATATTTTTCAATGAGTTCATAAATTACAACACTACAGTGAGCACTGAAGTCATTTTTGTATGTTTGGTTTTACTTCCACATTAAAAACAGGCAACGATTAGCAGTGACGTATGAGAGGGAGCATCACTGAGTTTGTCTATATTTTGCATTCATAAATACTGATATTTATATTATCTTTATTTAACCAGAAACTAAAACAAGTACAAATACAGATTAATACATGTGAACCAATCAGCTCAGCATCACAGAGCAGAAAATCAAGAGTCAAAGCATCTACAACCTGAACTGTCTCTAATCTCTAATCTGAAATATAGATATTAGTAACAAATAAAGGGGACATTTTTTTCATAAGTGTACAGTCGTTGCCATGCTTTGGCCTGCATACATTTTTTGTAATGTATCTTTTTATTGACTTTTTGTTTAACACAAAATAATAGTTAAACAAATATCACAAGTAATATGTAAACAATACCGCTGCCAGACTGGTCTACATAAAAAAGTGACAAACTGTGACACTAATATTGAGGCACTTTATGTAACTTATATCATAGGGTGAGATATTTCAAAACAGAAAATGTGTACCACTCCAGTGCCCATCGCCCCTACTCCAAAGGTAAGACAATTCTCTGCCATGTTATATGTTTTTTAATCACTTTATCGCCCAGGCCTACATTCAGTGATATCAGACCTGCTCGATCCGCGACACCACACCGATGCTTGGTGGCACCGTCTTGAGGGTCTGAGCCAGAGCGATCAGCGCTGGTGTGCTGAGGTTGGTCACATCCTGGCCCTCGATGTCCACCACCTGGTCCCCGGGCTGCAGACCTGCCAGGTAGGCACTGCTCCCCTCCACCACGGACAGGATGTAGCTGGGCCCGGTGCCACCGAGGCGGAAACCAAACGCTTCAGGCCAGTTCTGATTGGTGGCTGGAAGGCCAAGGTCTGGAGGAAAATATGGACAACAATCTTCAGTCTTTGGAGGCTCTGCTCACTCACACACTTTACATTCATTCAGTCATCTCTTGGTCATTTCCTCACCCTGCCGTCCTGCTCTGGTGATTCAACTCATCGGCTGATTAGGGGCATTCAACCTCTTAACCTTTTAATGCCTGAAAACACATATTGTAGCTAGAAAATTCTAATTTTTTGGACATGAAATGTTTATTTCTCTTTCTACTGAAATCCTAAAAAATTCAGAAATTCCATAAAATTTAACATATATATTTTTTGTATCTCATCTGATACATTAGGTGTTTTTGGCAACTGATAATCCACTTGAGGACATTTTTATCATTTACCTGGTTGTATTCAGATGTTTTTTTAATAATCTGTTGATCATATTGATTAGATAGATGTATCATTTAGTATGTATCAAATATGATACAAAAGGTGTTAAAGGGTTAAATAATGAGCCAACCAGATTCTGCCACAGCCTGCTTGGTCAATCATCCTGCTGCTGATATATATTTACCTCCACCAAGGAGGTTGTTTTTGCCAGCATTTGTTTCTTTGTTTGTTCGCAAGATTCCACAAAAACTACTGGACGGATTTTGCTGAAATTATCAGGAGATGTTGGTAATGTCCCAACTTAAAAATATTAGATTATGGTGGTGATCCAGATAGCTGCCATCAGTGAATGATCGTTTTTGCTCAATAACTGTCTAACTAATAATATCAACATGATTCTGAGTGCTAGTTGTGGGTTTTCAGGGTCATTAATCATATCATGATGGTAACTTTTTCATGGAACTATTGTTTATGGATGTAACAGCAATACGTGAGCTACCTTGGCAGAGGTTTGTGCTCTCTGAGTGCTTTCTGGTTAAATCTTTGCTCCTCTACAGTCAGTGTCATGGTGTCCTGCTGTGTGATCACAGCAACCATCCTCCACCCCAGGACCCTCCAATCATCTTTTCAATGTCCACGTCCAAACCCTCCAAGGTCTGGCCCCTCACCTCATCCTGCAGGCCTCATCAGTACCTCAGTCCACCACATCAGGGTCTACTGCTCATCTGATCCTGTACTGCACACCATTACCTGTGTCTAGACTCCAAGGAAGGTATATCTCTCATTCACCTTCATTACCCTTGAACAACACCAAGACATCATAATGCAGTCTAAGTGCCAAAGAGATGCTAATCACAGAAGACACTGCACATTTTCAATCATACAAACTTACAAAATAAATTACTGTTTGCTCAGATTTGGTCTCTCCTGTTTGAATTTGTTGAACTGTAACAAGCAAATGACGCTGAAGTGCATTACAGCCGTTCTGAGGGATCAATCAATCAATCGTTATTTGTATAGCTCCAGTTCATAACAAGTGTTATCTCAAGCCACTTTACAACAGAGCAGGCTGAAGCCATACTCTTCATTTATAGATACACATATATACAAATGTAAATATTTGTTTATACATACATGCAGAGATGGATCCATCCAGGCAGAGACAAAGGGACTAAAAATAAGAATTTATGACAGTGATAAACCCATGGACATCCAGATCATAAATCTGTCCTCCTCACATTTGTTTCTGCTGAATATAGAGTCAATCAATCTTTATTTGTATAGCACCATATTTGTTGAAAATGTATTAATGGTAGGCCCCTTGTGAGGTGGCATGTCATTTTTAAGAGGGACCTAATGTCATGGAACAAGGCTCAGAAGAAGCTGACACAGATGAAACACACTTACACCAGAGGTCCAAAAGGCTAAAAGGTTTAATGGTTTACCAGGCAGAGTTCAGTACACAAAAGGCAGTTAGATCAGGCTACGGTTTCCAAAACATAAGGCAAAAAGGCAAAGTGAAAAAACAAGGAAGGTAATACACGGCAAGACTAGACTACGATGAATGCTGGGACAAAGACTGTGAGGTACAACAACCTGGCAACACAACAGTGAGTGTTCTCAAAACAAAACAGCAAGGACAAGACATGAGACGTGAATGTGCCAGAATTAAAAAAAAAAAAAAACTTAACATGATGCCTCATATCTGTGGTTGAAATTATAGTTACTATGGAGGTATAATCAATACAGCCATGGGTAGAGAGATCAGTCTAATATTAACATTAACACCTATAATTATTACCAACTGGAGATGATATAGCAGCATCTAGCTGAACTGCCATTGAAATGGGTTTAACTGGTCTATGGGATGGGATGAAACATTTCACATTTTGCAGAATCTTTACGTCACATGAACCTAAAGAAATGTTTCTAATCTGGTCCAAGCTGCTCAAACAGACCAGCTGGCTGCGAGCTGTAAGATGGAGGTCAAATGGTCCAGTGGTGTAAATAGGGCACCTCATTGTTGGAGCAGTTAAGCAGGTCCGCTGGTTTACTCCACACAGTGACAGATATAAAGACACATCAGTTAGGTAGCAGAACCTCAGGGAGGCAGACTGATGAGCTGTTTGTGAATGACAGTAAAGGAAAAATGAGTGGAGCAGGTTATTTCTAACTGTCAGTATCTAGCCCAAATGTTGAACCGATGGCCTTCCCCTGGTCACTGGCCTCATTCTTCTGCAGAAAATGTCCCGACAGGCTCGTTTCATATCCTCTCAACTACAGCCAGGGATATATGTGGGGCATTATAGCGGGCTGTCAGATCAAGTTATTGTGCTTTTGGCCGAGGCTTTCTCACCAAATATCCTAAAAACCCAAATTACTCCAGAGAACATATTAACCCTTTCATGTAAGGTGTTTCAAGCAATCTTGAAGCTGACAGGCTCCAGCAGCAGGAGCCTAAACTGAGTGTCACTCCTGTCAGGTGAAACAGAAAAACTGAGGTCATAGTTCACAAAGGCTTATCAAAATTGGACTGAAGATTGAAAAAATGTTGCCTAGTGTGATGAGACTTAGTTTCTGCTGCCACATTCAGATGGTGGGGTCAGAATTTGGTAAACATCATGAAATCATGGATCCATCCTGCCTTGTTTTAGTAGTTCAGGATGATGGTAGTGTGATGTGAGGAGGATATTTTCTCAGCACACTTTGGACCCCTTAGTTCCTACTCAGCATCATTTAAATGCAACAGCCTACCCGAGTATTGTTAATGATCATGTCCATCCCTTTCAAGGACCTGAGCAACATTATAATTTAAGCTCTTAAAACTAGAAACTGAAACTTGATTTTCAAAAATCTGTTGCTTTGTTGTTGATTTATTTTATATATCTGATGACTTTATTCTTATTTTCTGAATATTTGCTCTGGATTCTAATGCTGCATTTCTCACCTCCTATAGTGAAATGATTGTTCTGTGAAGATGGCAGAATAAAAATATTCACTGAATCATTTTAATGTCAGATTTGTATCAGAAAATATATGACAGTGCAGAGAAGATGGAGCACGTTTACTCCGTGTCACTGTGGCACTGCTACACTCATATCTTAAAAAACAAGTTACGGCCAAAGTGCAAGTCAACAGGGAAAAAATCCACTTCGGAGAATTGAATCAGGTAAGCAAAATATAAATCACAAAGCGGCAAGTGCAACAATAATCGTGCACAATCATCCATCATATCTGCTGCAGCAAACTGCTCTGTTTCTTTTTTAAACTTGATCAGAGGCGCAGGAAGACAGAGACAGAGGGAAAAGAGAGATTTAATTAGAGCCAGAGAGCAGGAAAAGTAACAAAGACACCCAAAAGAAGCGAGAAATAAGTCTGAGCTAGACTTTGCAAAGAAGCGAGGAAACGTCAGATCCACTTTGAAGCAAAAAAAAAAAAAAGAGAGAAATCAGATCCTTCTGGAGCAGAGGGTGACGCGTTCAAAGTGAGATGTGGCTGAGTGAATAAAACATTTTTTTTCAAATTCAAAGATTCAAAGAGACATAGATGTTGTCAGCCTGCTGAGAGGAAACATCAAACTGCAGCTGATTATTGAGCTGAAATAGATCGGGAAATCACTGATGTGAGGCTGTGGAGGACAAGCTTTCACCTAACCAGAACATAACCAGCTCAAGATGGATGTCATACTCCTCTCTGTCCTCTTTTCTGCAGCCTGTGACCCACATACACCACCTCAGATTTCTTCTTATTCTTCATTGGACCTCCAGCAGCATTCCCACTCTTTAAGACATCGTTTTCAGGACTATTTTATAGAGAATTCAGCTGGTTTGATAAGAAAACATTGTTTCCATGCACCAATATGTTCCTAACTGTGTCATCTGAATCAAAAGGTACGGTCAAAAGCGAAGTTCATGATGAAATAGGAATGGGCAACTTTGTAGCCAAGAGAGACACAATGTTATGTTAACTAGCAGGGGGCCTAAGTGGTAAAATTGTTGGGTACTCTCAGACCCTGTCCACAGTGTTAATTTTGTTGACAAATTATTTTCGTCGTAGTTTTCTTCAACAACCTTTTTTCCCCTGACGAAAACTAGACAGTAACTTATAAAAACAAGTGCACATGGACAAAAACTAAAACTAAATTAACTGACATTTTCATCTACAAATAACTAGACAGAAATATTTGACAGAGACTTAATCCAATTAGACCTAATTTGGTCATGTAGAAAGTAGGGACAAATTAGGAATATATATTCAATCACAGCTACTTTGGTTGTGTGGAAAGGTTGGATGAGTTAAGAGGGACATCCAATCACAGCTGCCTTAGCTTGGTGGTGGTGGGATAAGTTGGGGAGCGATCCAATCAGAGCTCCTCTCTTTAAGAACTGATATATTCATGTAGAGCAGGTTCACTGTTTGTTGTCAGTTCTGGTATTGTAACTGAGATGCTCTGCCAGGTAGCCTAAATAAAGGCGACTGCATTTCACACAAACGTTCAATTTGTTTCTGTTCATTTATACATTCAAACTTTACTAACATTCAATAAAGGGTTATTAGATGTTTCATTTTATCCAAGTAAAAAACATGAAATCAAGGAAACATAAAAAATGCCTTACACTTTACACTTCATATTTTAGTCGACTAAATTTACAGTAGATTTCTTCGACTAAAATGTTGTGAAATTTCATCAACTAAAACTAGACTAATATTAAAACAATTTAGATGACTAAATGACTACTGAAACTAAGATATTTTAGGCAAAAGACTAAAACTAAATTTAAAAGTGCTGTCAAAATTAACACAACTGTCCACATTGAGACAAAAACATTTTAAAACTTTCCCTGTAAAGATGCCAGTGTTTCAAGAAATGTATTTGTCCACATGAAAGCACTGAAAATGCTGTAGTATATATGCCAAGCCTGTAAGTGGCGCTGTAATGCTTCCACAGACATACCCCTAAACCATAGAAGAAGACATGGAGCATGCATACATCTTGAGAAAACACTGGCATCTGCTGTTCCCAGTGTCCTCTTGTTTCTCACGGTGGTTGTAGAAGAGCAGAAGATTTTGCTGTTAAAGCCAAAACAAGCTCACAAGCTTCTGCAGCACAGTATTTCTACTAATGTTGGGGTTCCTGCATGCCATTTAAGGGAGAGGTGGGGCGATGGCGTCATTGTTTCTAAAAATATTCGTATTCATTGTCCACATAGAAATGTGCAAAATGGCATATCTGTGTGGATAAAACGCCTATACGGCTAAAAGCTTGTGCAGATGTGCCTGAATTTTTCTCAGTTTGGACGACCTCTGTAGGACTATTCACACACTGCAGCCAACATATTATTTTTTTTACGCAGGTCTGTTGCCTGTTGGACTAGATGCCAAAGTTATGTCTCAAACTGTGGTTCAGTCCAAAGTTAACACTGTGTTGAAACTAGCCAAGTTGCACATTTTTGTCTTTGTTTGGTTGCACCACAGAGACATAAGGTCCATTTTAATAAGCCCATATGATGCTTTTTGAGTCTCAATGACCTTCAGTGTTTTGAACCCCAGGCCCCTCGAATAGACCTGCCAGTGTGACGTTCAACTGGTGTTTTGTGGTCAGTTTAAGTCATTAGCCTGCAGCAACAAGCCCAGTACAGAGCAACTACAGTGGAGTAAATGCAGAGTTGTTGAAAACATGGTACTCAACAACCCGAAGATGCTGACAACCACAGTCAAGACCATCCAACCAATCACAGAGGACTTCATACAGGTTGGGAAAGAAGCCTTGAATCAGAATCAGAATCAGAATTTGTACATTCAAGTAATGTGAGTTAGTAAATTGTTGCAAAAACATTCAACATATGGTAAGATAAAAAATAAAGAGTCAGAAGGAATAAAATAAGTATAAAAATATCTAGAATGAAGTACAAAGTGGTAGAGGCTCTTCACTAGTGATTGTGAATATATCCAACAGTCATCAAAAATAAATATATGGACCAGATTTAAGGAAAATATGGGCTCTTTAACTCCTTTTTTTGCCCAAGGCTCACCTAAAACTCAAAGCCTCAAGGTCATTATTTATTCATATACACTCAATAAAAGCCTTTATAACCTGTGTCACATTGTCTTAGTCTGCATGTGTCAAATTTTATCTACTAATGACAAAAAAAGACAAATAACTGTGGAATTAATTACACAATTGGATTTATCTCAGTCATCACCAAAACCTGATTATTCGTATTCTTGATATCTTTATGACATGTCACTTATATTCACCTGGCAGCATTTTTTCTTAGCTGATCTTAAACTAAGGCTTGTATTGATTAATTTGATTAATTCATATTATTTTTTTGCAGAAGATTTAAACATAACAACTTAGACTTTTTTCCCTTGACTTACTTAATCTCCATTTGTAAGTTGTGTCAGTGTTTGAAAATTAATACTAAAGATTTACACAGTTTTCAGAATTGTATGCTCTGCCATTTTTTGCACAAGCACATTTTTAGACTTGTATTTGTTTTTTTAATGACATTAAATACTAATACTACAAGGCTGCCTACATCAAAACTACATAATAAGCATTTGATAACAAACTGCATAACTGAACTGATAAATGTTTGTGCTGCAGTGGTAATGAAAGGACACTGTCACTGGATCAATGAGCAAAGGCAGTTTTAATGACTTCAGTGTTTGATATTGAATTTTGTCTGTTGTGCGCAAAAGGTTTGTTTTGATCTCCATCCTACATCACCAATTCTGTTAACAGCATAAACTTGAAAATAAAGAAGAGGAACGTTCATTTCAGCTCGAGTCTTTGCAAGATGGATTTGATTAAGTATGTTGACATGTCTCAGTCACCCTAGCATCTAGATTCTAAGACTTCTCACTTGTAAACATCAGTCTTTTTGAGACAGTTTATGAGCTTGAATTTCTAAAATGTTATCCAAGAATCTTTTCAGACTTTTAAGGTTCTGCAAGGACCTTGATTTTGATACCAAGTCTCTAAATCTTAGTGCTTCTGTCCAAAAACTAGAACCACTGTTCAATATCAACCTGAACACAATATTTCCTTATCAGAAAATGATGTAGCTGTTAAAAATCCCTCATATAAAATCAAGAGGAAGTTAAAATATATTTTCAGGAGAGCCAAAGACTATCACAAACATTTGGCTTTGTCTCTTATTTTCCATGTTTGCCATGACATGAGTACTGCCTGACTGTTTTCCAGGTCTTCCAAGGCACATGGAAACCCTGTCTTAAGAATGTTGTTATCATAAAAACATACTGAGAGAAACACTCACAGAAATCTTTGGCGGCACTCCGGGTCCCAGACTTGCTCTGGCGCAGGGAGAAGCGGCCCTTTCTGCTCAGGAAACGCCTCATCCTCGCCCGGCTTGCGGCAGGGCACGTTCCAGCCAGCCTCCCTTCACCCCCGGCCTGGAGGTTGACGCAGCCGAAGGGTGCCCTCGGACACCCTCGAGCTGCTCCTCACCTTCACTCACTGCCTCCAGAAGCCTCCACCCAGCTGGCCTAATGAAGAGCTCCTGTGGGGTCACATCTGTAGGTTATCGGGGTCAAGGCGTCAGTCAGAGAGCGGGCTGCAGCTCTGGTCAGGGGGGCCGGAGGAGAGCAGAGAGGGTCCGAGAGCCTGGCTCTCCATCCTGGGTGAGGCAGTCCACCCTCAGCTTCAGTCCAGAGCCTATAGCTGAGCAGCAATCAGAAAAGTGGGACAGCCTCAGTTGGTCCTGAAATGGTTCTTTGTGAGAAAAGGTACAGCGAAGCCCCATTTTTCTATAAATACCTCACCCGCTCTCTCTCTCCCACCCTCGCTCTCTGTCTTCCTCTATTGCTCATGTGGATGGGGGCCCCTCAGAGGGCCGAGGACTGACCCAGAAACTGTGCAGCTTACCAGCCAGGGACATTTCTCTGATTATAGAGGCTGTGATAACCTCAGTACTGGAGCAGCAGCTAAAGAGACAAAGCCTGCAGATGCGCTCAAGGTTATACACACCTATTACAGCACTATAGCAAAGAGCTAAGGCTGGGAAATATAGAAGACTTTAAGGCAAAATTATATATTGAAACAAATGGTATAGGGCTGGGAAAAATAGTTTATACTGATGTATGTTACTTTGCATTAAGATAACTCAACACTCTCTTTCTGAATTTATTTGTATAATGGTGAGAACAATATTTTAATAAATTTGAGGATAAATAAACAACTTAAAGGTCCCATATTTTGCTCCTTTTCTGCAGTTTAACATGGATCCTCGATGTCTTTATGAAACTTTAGTAACATGCTTTGGTCCAAAAAGCCACAGCTGCAGTCCAGCTACGCACTGCTTACAGTCCTGAACAAACATGAACAGCAAGTTCATGCCGGTTACCAGATAACAGTGAAGCTCGTTCCCCCAAACATTACAGGCTAACGCACAACATGCTAACCTCAGCCTAGTCACCACAGTGGGACAGCCGCAACTTAGCCTACCTTTCAGGCTAACGTTAGCAGAAATAAAGGGGTAAGGACTGATTATATTCAGCAAACTGTTAAACTTCTCTTGACAAATGTAAGAATGCTCATACATTGAAGTTTATCCTTCAGACTTTCAACAAGTAACGTGAACATTGACGAACATGTTGTGCAGTTACTACTGGTTCACCCCTGCTGTTAGCATTAGCTTGTAGCAATGAGCAAAATAAATACTACACAGCATTAAAATACTCACATTTCCATCATCAGGTTTGGCGATGGATTGTTGGTACTGAGCCTGGATTCAGGAAAAGTCTAGTTCCCAGTCCTGTGTTGAACTGACTGAAATTGAAGAAGCAATCGGACGTGAAGTGACTGGCACACACGTACAGGTTTTAGCTGACTGTAGCTGCTCATTCCCTTCAAAAATAAAATGAATCAACTGGGCCCTTTGGTCCTCCGAGGCTGGTAGCCTATATGTGAAGATATATGTGGCTATTTACAGCCAACAACCGAGCACTGATAGCTTCTGAGCTTAGACATGCTGAACACCAACCTCTCGCCAAGAATGTAGACAATATGGCGGCACTTCGCACTGAAATTTCTCATGCCGGGGGGTTGGGGATACTCAGGTAGAGTGCTTGTTACGTAACAGTATATCCACAGACTCACAGCTCGCCAAGTACCATGACCAGTTAACCTAATGAGCATATTTTTGGTCTGTGGGAGGAAGTCGGAGTGCCTGGAGGAAACCCACACATGCACAGGAAGAACATGCAAGCTTCACATGGAAGGGCCGACCCGGAAATCGAACCGGCGACCTTCTTGCTGTGAGGCACGTGCACTACCTGCTGCACCACCGTGCCGCCCAATGTGCTACATGACCAACATATTTATCTGAAATGTTTTATCTAATTTAAACTATTTTTAATATTTATGAAGCAATTTGAATATCAAAAAAGTTTTGTTACCTCCTGTATTGTGAAATTGAATGCTTTTTAACTAGCCAATTTATTAGGTACACTTACCTAGTACCAGGTTGGAGACCTTTTTCCCTTCAGAACAACCCTTATTCTTTAATAGTGCTGGTTCAAACCCTGGGCTGGTCAGAGCCAGTGTTTGCATGTTGCTCACCTGTGTGTGGGTTCTCCTGTGGTTCCCTCCCACAGACTAAAAACATGCTTGTTCGGTTAATAGGTGTCTCTAAATTGCCCCTAGGTGTGGGTAAGCAATTTAATGGCTGTCGGTCTCTCTATGTAGTCCTGTGATTGGCTGGTGACCGGTCCAGGGTGTACTCCACCTCTGGCCCAGTGTCAGCTAGGATAGGCTCCAGCCCCTAGTGACCCCAAAAGGGAAAATCTCTCTAAATAATGGAAGGATGACATTAAAGCATCACACATCTGTCGGTGCACATCATGATGTAAATCTACTGCTTTACATCATCCCAAAGGTGCTCTACTGGATTGAGATCTGCTGACCCTGGAGGCCACAGGCCAATGAACTCATGGTCATGTTAAGAAACCTGTTGAAACCTGAGACCTCCGAAGCTTTGGGACATGGAGCATTATCCAGCTGGAAGCAGCAAAACACTGCCTATAAGTCGGGGTGCACGATATCATAGAAACATCAGTATCAGCAGTTAATTGCCCAAAACGTTGATTAGCTGTAACTGCAGATATAATTTCTTGCTGACACCTAAAGCCAATATTTTGGCTGCACATATTTGGCATATTCACCAATCAGGCATAACAATATTACCACCTGCTACTCTGCAGCTACACAGCCTCACATGCAACAGTGTATTCTGACAGCTTTCTATCAGATCCAGCATTAACCTCTCCAATAGTCTGAGCAGCAGACTGTTGGATTGGACCACATGGACCACTGCTCCTTCCTTTGACCACTTCAGACGCAGTATATACTGACCACTGCAGACCAGAGCTGCAGTCTTGGCAATGCTCTGACCCAGTCATCTATCCATCACACTTTGGTCCGCATCAATCTCACTTAATTTCTCACGCTTGTCCATTTTTCCTGCTTCCAACATCAACTTAGACGACGAAATGTTCACTTGCTGCCTGATATATCCCACACACTCACAGGTGCCGTGATGAGATGATCAGTGTTATTCACCTCACCTGTCAGTGCTCGTTATGTTCTGCCTGATAGGTGTTTATTCTATATAGTGGCTGTTATACTGCCAGCATGTACAAATGTGCCATTGTAGGGCTGCTCCAGTATGGCAGATATAACCTCAATTATTTTAATATACTGAGATAACAATAATGAAACCCAGTTACTCACTGATTCACATGCTTTCATTGAACGTATACATTTTTAACACCATCATTTTTAACATTAAAGAGTAATAAAGGGCAATATATGGGAATTCACGTGTAAAATTACTAATACCTAAAAATAAAGCTATTAATTATAATGAAAAAAGAAAAAAAAAAAAGAGATAATCACTGTAATCACTTCACCCGTCAGTGCTCACAGTGTTATGCCTGAACAGTTTTTATGCTATATATTGGCTGTTATACTGCCATAATGTATAAATGTGCCATTGTAGGGCTGCTCGATTACGGCAAAAATCGTAACCTTGATAGTTAGAATGGGTTATAAATAGAAATATACTTGTGAAAATACAAACACTTCAAAGTAAGTGATTAACAATAATGGAAAAATAAACAAACGGTGGTCTTTTGATTTAATTATTCAGTTTTCATAATTGCTGAGGGGAGAAGTTGTAATTGAGATTAAAATTTGATTAATATCCCAGCTCTATGCTAAAGTGCTTACCTTATCACCACTGAGTGTCCACTCTTATTAATTAAAAGAATCATTCATTAAATAATAAAGTTGTTTTGCTTGATTAAAACCTAGTTCTAACACAAATAAACCATCATGCATACAGAAATATCAGCATTTGGATATCTGCAAATATCCAATACTGTGCACCCTACTAAAAATACCAACAAAGCAAGTACTAAAGGGCAATCTTCCTGATCAATAAAACAGGTCATGAATGAAGGTAGAAGCCATGTTTATAAGAAAATAGCATTTATTTGTTGCAAAGGCTGCTCAAAGGAACTGAACACACTTGGATGTTTGCTCTAAAGATGCTCCATGTTTGACCAGCTCAGGGGAGCAGCTGTACCCTTAAACTCCCTGCAGGCACACGCGTGATCAGCCAAGAGAGCTTTAACGTAACAGCAGCTGACATAGACGTTAGAGGGAAGAAGTGAAGATTTAGGTAGTTTAAAACAGAGAATAACACTTTGACTGCAGACAACAGGCAAAGACAGAGTCAGTTTGTACCACTTTAAAAATGAGACGAACAACCTCGGGCATTTCAACGAGACGATAAAAAATAAGTCACATTACTTCTGAAACCGTAGCAAACGTGAAGGTGAAATCATGAGCGAACGAGATGCAGGAAGTGTTTGATTTAGTTCATCAATCCACACAAATTAAAAACATGATAGAGCTAATCCTCATGCACTCTTAAAGGGATATACCAACATTTATTTTTGTTTTCATGTCTTTCCTCACTCCAGAGTCCATGACAAGCAGATAGACACCATTCTTTCAACTGTGCGTGCAGTGGCAAGGAAGAGACGGGCAGAGCTCGCCCATCGCTAATTAGCTTAGCTCAAACACTAAGAGTATATGGGTAGTGCTAGCCTGCCTCTGCCTACAGTCTTTAGATAAACTCTTCAGGAACTCTAAACAGTCCTGTGTGCTTGTTGTGACTCATTTTTTTTTACCGTGTTACGTTATCTTCTATTATCATCGTATTATCTTCTACTAGTCAGAACCTTTGTTTTTTTGACCTACTTCCGCGGTGGTATGCAAGAGAGGTGACGTTTGCAAATGAGTCGAGTCTTTTGAACAGCTTTTAGGTGAACGATGAGATTTGATTCGCAGCTGTGCATGTGCCATTCGTTTGCGAGTCATACTTAAATGCAAATTGCCTGCAAAATTTAAGAATGGTTCGCAAACTAACGGCTCACTCACGACTGTGAATCGGTTCTCATGGTTCACTTAAAAGAGCTGACTCAACTCGTCCGTGAACGTCACATCTCTAGCACAAACCACCGCAGAAGTAGGTCAACAAAACAAAGCCTCTGTTTATGAGTAGAAGATAATACGATGATAGTAGAAGATTAAAAAAAAGTGAGTCACAACAGGACTGTTTAGAGTTGCTGAAGAGTTTATCTGATGACTGCAGGCGGGCTAACACTTCCCACTGACTGCCAGTGTTGGAGCTAAGCTAATTATAGGTGGGCGAGCTCTGCCCGTCTCTTCCTTGTTGCTGCCCTCACAGTTGAAAGAATGGAGTCTATCTGCTTGTCATGGACTCGAGCGTGAGGTAAGGCACAAAACAAAAAGAATGTTGGCGTATCCCTTTAACACAAACTTGATGAACACTTTGGCCTTTGCTTTGCAGTCATAGTTCAACAGTTATCAGCTACAAATTCATGTCAGTCCAGTTAGTGTCGCCTACGGTCACACCACCACCGTCTGAATCTCCACCTCCTCTGGAGAGGTGATGACGTACTCCTCCTGCTGCTGCACCACCTGTATGTCCTCCTCTGTTTCTCCCTCTGTGGTAACCACGGTAACTGTTCTGTCCCCACTCTCCACGCCGCTCACCCCTGCCAGAAGCGTGCCGTCGCTGATGGCTGAAGCCAGCGTCATGGCCACCTGCTCCGTCAGGCTCTCGGGTGTAGCGATGGTTATGGTGTCGCCGCAGTCCGAGATGGTGGGGCCGTCCTCGTCCGCACCGACGTTTCGTACGATGATCTGGTGGCTGCCCGTGCCTTGTGATTGGCTTACGATTCGCTGGACGACTTTCATGATGTGATTTTCCACCTGGCAGAGACGTACAAATAAAGGTTACGAGGGAACGCAAAACTCAGGCTGGGAGGTGAAAATTATTTATTTATTCCTGATGATTTTCTGTAAACGTAGGGTAGGGCGTATCAATAACGCCAGTGACATGGCTGTTTCACGGAGATAAATGTTTTGGTATGTTGCTGGTGTTTCCACTTTAAGGGGTCATTCACATGGAGAAGCACAGGGCGCAGCAGCACCAAAAATGCCTCTGGAGCAGAGCTCAGCGATAATCATTGTTTCCACTGCACAACAGTCACATCACAGGACATGTAAGAATGGTCATGTGACCCAAAGCATGCTCACAGCCACTTCTGTGTTGGTAAATGGAGACCGAAATCGTCTATCTTTCATGTCTCAAAGATAAAACTTTACATATTTAAAGACGATCCTGATCAGCTGATGCTTTCACTCCTGTGTGTTTTTGTGAAGACTGACCTCATTGTGTCCGTCTTGAATGAGTGTGACCTCTTCCTCCTGCACTTCCTCCTCATTTGGAGTCTAAAGGATGTGAGAAATAAATGTTATCAGCATCTGACCTCCGTATGTTTAAAGATATTCCTGAGAAACAAATACAAACTTAAAAAGCCTTTAAAAACAAGTCAATATGACCAGAAATACAAACCACTCACAAACATCAATCACAACTGAAAAAAAGATTAAAAGTCGAAGAGGAGCTCCCACATTTTTACGGATAATTCATCATGTTTTCAAAGGGGGAAATATAATGATCTTAATTAACATCTTCTGTGGCATCTTTGTGTCTTCTTCTAGCTTACTGAAATGCTTCAAAATATCACCTGCACTATACCTAAATGAAGCAGCAAGCTTTGACACCTGTTCATAGGTTTACCTGAATAAAAAACATTTTAAAGAAAAAATTAAATGTGACAACATTAACGAAAAGTATTGCAGCTGGGGTCGGCAGGGGTCCCAAAAAGGAACAATTCTGTCAAGGTAGAGCACAAATGAAGCCTTTTATTGCAGACTGAGATTAAACTATTTGAAATAAAATTCTTTGATACCAAAAAGTAAGTAAAACATCAATTTGGGAAAAAAAGTAAAACTTTTGTAAAACTTATTAAATAAATAAAATGATTTAAGGCATTTTCAGACCGTTTAAAGGGGTAGTTCTGGTTTTCTGAAGTGGGGTTGTGTGAGGCACATGAAATGAGCCTGAACTTGTGCTGCTCTGTGCCTAGTCAAAGTGGAGATGTGATGAAAAATTAAGTGGATATAAATCAACTGTTTGTAGCATGTGATGACCCCACGTTGTTTTTGTGGCTGGGTTTCTCCCACAATTCTTTTCATTAGACAGAGAGTCTGGCACCATTTACCGCAATGTATACTGCAGTCCCGAGTTTTTCTGAGCAGAGAGAGAACTGAGCTGTGACACTGTGGCACACGCTCAGGCTCATGCCATGTACCTTACACAACCCTTCTTAAAGAAAACCTGGACTATCCCTTTAAGGATCCGCTGGGACTTTGTCTTAAAATAATCATTTCACTTCAACTCTGCTGTAAATCACTGAAATCACAAAAGTGTCTCATAAAAGGTCCAAACTATTTCCTTCTGTGTAAGAGTGCAGGTAAAAATAAAGAAGCAGCTCCTGAAGGACGTTTTTGACTTGAAAACAAACATCTTTCTGTGACAGACCAGTTAAGACAAAGCAGAGATAAAAAGTAGAACTTCCTGATGCTCACCTTGATGATGTACTCCTGCGTGTCAGCCACCACAGAGGAGAACTCTACCAGGACGGCGTGAGGATCCTCTGGTGCAGCGAGGTTGTCCACAGACGCCTGCTCCTCCGCTCCTGAACTCTGCTGCTCGCCCGATTCTTCCTTTCGACAGCCTCCTGGTGAAAACACACATCTGTTATTAGCGCCGTCTTCCAGCACCGTCACCTTTGACCTTTCCTTTTCTCGGATAACCTCACACACCTTTGGCTCGCATATGCCGGTTCAGAGTGCCGTGCTCGGCGAAGCCTCTTTTGCATTTGGGACACTTGAAGGGCTTCTCCCCGGTGTGGTGGCGGATGTGCCGCACCAGAGACCCTTTCTCCCTGAAGCCTCTCAAGCAGAACTGACACACGTAAGGCTTCTCGTCGCCGTGGGTCCGCTGATGCACATGCAAGGCATTCTGGGAAAAACAAAGAGAGAGAGATGTTAAAGACAGCTTTCATTGTAGAGTCTGCATTATCTCCCTGTGCCTGTGTGGGTTTTCTCACAGCACAGTTTCCTCTCACAGACCAAAAACATGCTTGATTTTTGGCTCTTTGGCCACAGACAAGCTACACTGTGTTAGCTCCACTACTGCTGAGGGACACAGCAGTTGAGTGCTGTGTCCACGGGGGAAAGTAACCAACAACAACCATGAACTACTTCAATACTTCAAGAAACAATAATTTGTACTGTTACAATGTACTGTCAACATAAATTTTGTCACCTGTCACACTGTGTCACGTTAACATCACTGTGTCTTTACCTTCCCTGCACTGCACAGAATGCTTCAGTTGTCCTGAATGACACTTTGTTAATTTTTTAAAAATTATTTTTAATAATTGTAAATATCTCTGCTTTATTTTATTCTTTTTATTTGTTTGGTATTAGTACGGTTTATTGATCCACACCTATTATATTATATGTAGGGGTGGGCAGAAATATTGATTCATCAATGCATTGCAATATTTCTCCTCCCGATTCAATATCGATTCAGCAAATCTTCTGAATCGATTCACCTCCTGACCAGTGGGGGGAGCTGTGCACCTTTTTAATAATTATCCAGCTGTCGCCGATCGCAGAAGAAGACATGCATGCAGAGTGATGGGATTGAGAGCCGAACATGAGAGTGATTTAACGGCGGTTTATCAGTATTTTCTCTGTAAATAATGTAAAATATTAAACACAATAGCATTAGTATCATTCTGGAGTGGTTTCTTTTCATTCTTTTGCAGTATTTTCTCTGTGTTTTACCATATTTCCAACGTATTTCCCCGTGTTTTACTGTCTTTTTTGTCATTGAACATCTTTTCATGATAGTTCGTATGGATTCCATAAATAGTAATTTTAGAAATACTGGAGAAAGAAATGTCGAGATCTCTGTCTTCAGCTTGACAGGAACTGCTTCATGGACTACCATCAGTAAAAAAAAAATGCCTGGACATGGTCTAATATAACAGGCTGTAACACGGACACTAAATGCTGTAGGAAAACAAAAACATTTGAGTTCATGTTAAATAGGTAAAGTTCATTTTTGGTCATCTCAGAAAATTTCTACATGTTCATTTACAATTGTTTATGAAGAGAATCCTGTTAAAAATTCAAATCCGTTTTTATTCTTTTCTTGTAATTACAAACTTTTTAGCATTTATAACATAATAATGACAAATACTTGCAAGAATTGTTAACTTTTATTGCTTGTGAAAAAAGGGTGAAAAAATGTATTCAAAAGACAATTCCTGACACATTTATTGTCAAAAAAAGACAAAAAAGACCAGGTGGACATTTATAATTATAGTATTAACTGTCATGTTTTTATTTTTGTACTCAACATGCACAAATAAGTTATTACTGTGCAAATATTTATTTTCAGATGTTTGCTCAAAAATATTAGGTGACATACCACATATAATCACATTGGCATCAAAATTAAAATTAAAAAAACTGTCAACAGGTACTCTAATTATTTGTGTATTTCTACTTCTTACTGAATCGATACTGAATCGAATCGCCACCCAAAGAACTGAAATCAAATCGTATTGTGAGGTTCTTAACAATGCCCAGCCCTAATTATATGTTATTCTATTGACCTTAATGCATGCTACTTTACCCTAGCACTTATCCCTGTACTGCTGCAACACCTGAATTTCCCCTCTGGATCAATAAAGCACTATCTTATCTTAGATTACAAACAACAACGACAAACCTGTCTGCAACACCAAAAGGAAAAAGCTGCCACTAAAATGAGCACCTCAAACTTCTGAGCATGCACACAAAGGTAAAAGTTACACACGATGAGACACATGAGTCATTAGACTAACGTTAAGTTTGTCGGAGCTGAAGTTTGAAGGGGTCTCGGTGTGATGGAAACAAATGACAACACTGTGGTTCATCTTTGCAAGGCTGGAGATTACTTTCTGTCAGCTACACGGACGTGGAAGCATGATGGCTGCCACATGTACCTCATGTCAATTTAACGTTTTGGTTGTGCACGTCATCCAGAATTTACGTAGCACATGCATGAGCTGCAGTCTACTCATAACCAGTAGGATCAGTGTAGAGGGAGAAGATACGACAGCCTCAACACATCAGCAGGAGCAACAAGACAGCTTTAAAGACAAATTTAAAAAAGTCTACAATCCCTCACTTATAATAATGAGTCAGTACTGCACAAACATGACTGTTTATCTACCTGAAGACAGAGAAATTCTCTTTTCAAAGTCAGGATGTTTTTGGAAGAACGTGTAACTTGGTGTATTGGTTCAATTAGTGACCGTGTAAATTGGTGACCTCCTCTGTGGGTGTGTTTGTCTAAGCTTAGCCTCTGTGGCTGTTTGATCAAACAAAAAACTACTGATACGTTTTTTTTATACAATGATAAAAGCACTTTAAAATGAAGCATCTGAGAGTCCACCCTCTGCTTTCACCTGTGCTTCAACTACAACATACATCAGCATAACCGACTGAAAGTTATCTGTTAACACGGTCACTCTTTAAACCTTAACACTGAGACAGTCATGACGGTGCTGATGATGAGCTCAAGTATGTCATGATTGCATTGATTATTGTTGTTTATTTTGTTGGTTTTACTCTCAGAAATGACGCAACTGTCTCAATGGGTAAAGTTAGCTCATCATGCAACACAGCCTGAGGTCTTTTGTGCCCTCTAGTGGTGTCCTCCAGTAACACATGTCACAAACAGGCAAGTATGCAAACAAAAACACTCACTATGTCAGGAAGCAAACGGACAAACTGCCAGTACATCTACAACTTCAGATAAAACAGATGAAACAGAGCCTCAGACAGTGATCATCTAATACAGCGATCATCAACAGGGGCCACTTGAGGCCCGCCACAGCCTCCCATCTGGCCCCTACAGCATTGTCAAGCTCTCTGCAAATGTGAGGGGAGAAATTCTGTCGTGGTTTTAAGGCTCTCATAGTCGTCATGTGCCCACAAGTGTTAACAAAACCTCCAACACCATCAGGAATGACTTCATGTTTGATGTGTGTCACAGAAATTCTCCCATAAGCTAAAAAAGGCTGATTACATCCAGCAGTAAGAGAATTTTAACCAAACCAAGTGATTTAAAAATATGACATCTCCAGGCAGAATCAGCCACGATATCTTAGTGGCAGGCAGATGTATGGATGATAGGGACTGATCTCACTTTTAAGAAACTTTCAATTCTGGTAAAATTAAAACATCAAACTGATATTATGTTGATAAGACCTAAATATTATTTGAAAATCCCCCCCCCCCCCGTTTTTTTTTTTGTTTTTGCTATAAATGTGGCTCCAAACCTCATAATTGTCCCACCCCATACGCACCACTATAACAGAGTATAACAGAGTTAAAGAGAAATACTGCACACCATTACCTTGGTCTTGTAGCCCTTGCTGCATCGTGTGCACTGATAAGGTCTTTCGTCCGAGTGCGCCCTCATGTGTTCACGCACGTGCCCGATGGTTTTGTACAGTTTTCCACACTCGCCACATTTGTACCTCCTCTCACTGACGTGCACCTCCATGTGTTTCTTCAGCATGTACCCGGTCAGGAAGTCTTTATGACACAGAGTGCACTTGAAAGGCTTGTAACCTGCACAGAGGAGGAGTCGCACAGTGACAATAACATTTATCAGGGCTGACTGTTGAAGGGGTCTGCGCTAAATTAAACACTTAGGTTATAAATTCTATCACACACAGCTGATCAGACTGGAGTGAGATGCATCAATAATTTAATAAACCAACCTGCGTGACCCTTGACATGAAAACGGAAGTAATTTAACCCCTTAAAGGAGCGGTTACAGTGTGGACACAGGTACAGTTTTGAGGATGACTGATGATCTTCATCTTCTATGACCTGCAGGACAAAAAAAAGCACACAGTCATAAAAATATACAATTACTATCACACCTTAAAATGAATAGTTTAACCCCAAGGCCAGCTCCCGTCACTCTGCTTATGGAGACAGAACATTAACCTGATCTCAGGGGAGAGACGACTCTGTGACCCCGACAGGGATCAGCTGTATCGATCAGGGAGAGAAACTCAGTGACCACGAGGGCCATGTTAATGTTTTTATGTCGAGAGGACTAAAAAACAAACTGAAGCATGCTCTCAAGAACACATTTAACATTAATAACAAAATAAATAATTGCTCCTGGGGAGAAACCTTATATCTTCATATTCAATTTTGTTTTTTTAATCAGTGCTCTAAGTCACCTCATGTAGTTGTGTGGGTTTTTCTGAACCATGTTCAAAAATAAAACAACATTAAATTATAACAATATATTATTTATTGAATAAGCACAGAGATTTGATATATATATTATTTTAGAACTTATGATGCCATATCAATATTTCAACCTCAAAGGATAAAAGTAAAGCTTGACTTAATTACCCTTGTCATGAAGGTTGTGTTTTTTCTGATGTTTGTTTGCTTGTGAACAGACTCAAAGAGTTCTGAACAGACTTTAAAGAAATTTTTTGGATATGTCAATTCCACAATTTTAACAATAAAGCTGGACATATACTCACTGTTAACTATGTTGACCAGTACGCACGATGGCTGCCATGCGTCCCCTGGACTGTTTCAGTACATCGTCCAGAATTAACGCAACGCAGACACAGCTCACAACAGGTAGTTACATACAGCCTGGAGGCTTTTGTGCTCTCTAGTGGTGTCCCCAGTAACACGTCACAAACAAAAACGCTGATGACAGCAATGAATGCAAAGGCAGGGACGGGTTGCAATCTTATTTCCAGTTTAACTTGCCCAACAGTTTTGGAAATGCCTTGATGAAGGTTGGCGCACTCAAAGTTAAACATAAAACTAAAGCCAATTAAAATGTTTCAAATGCAATGAAGCACTGCCTCTTAAAGCTTATTTGAATAAGTTTTTAAAAATGTATTTAGTGATGCTTCAAAAAAGATCTTCATTAAAAACTATTACAAAAAATCCTGTCGACTAGTTTGTAAAAACAATTCATCAACCTGGTGCTAAAGATAATTATGGAAATGTTTTCATTTGTCATGCCTCAACATGCAGCACTGTTAAGGCAAGTCTGACTAAAATACATGGCAGACTGTCATCTTCATGTTTACAACTCTTGGAATTTTAAAATGGATAGAGTTAGTCAGGAGGAGGGCTGCGTGAGGCCCCTGGGCCACCATGCCAATCCACATCAACATATTTTAGGACACAGCCTGAGCAAGAGCTTTAGATGGACTATAACGTCCTCTAAACAAACCCACAGTACTTTAAAGTAGCTTGAATTCAATCAAACTTGCAGAGAAATGACCATGTTGTAAACATACGAGGCACTGTAAGTAGGGAGGACATGATCTAGTCCAGTGTGTGCACCTAACAATCCCACGGTATCACCTTATGTGTATTTTTGGCTAAATATGATGATTGCATTTTTTCCATAACGGTCATACCATTTTTTTTGCGACAGCCCTAACTCAAACAAACAGTTACAGTATAAGCAGCGTGAACTATGCCCTCTAAGTGCTCGAGATTTGCTTTTCAATCCTAACCACTGGCTTCTTTACCTCTGTCTCCATTCCTACCAACTCCTCGTTCACCTGGATCTCCGTGACGTCTTCATCAGCATCAGTGCAGTCAGACACCACTCTGTGCATCCCTTCGGTTGCCTGTGAGGCCTCTGTGACCACAGCTTCCTCCGTTTCGAGGGCGATACCGGAGTTGATGATGGCCTGGCAGATGAGGTTGTCGCCCGCAGCTGCTGCAGCCGCCAGAGCCTCTGCCTGAGACCGCTCTACCACCACCTGGTCAAAGACGGACCAGGACGGGTAAGGCTCCACTATTTTTTAAATTACACTAAAAAAATCCATAATCACTCAATGTTGACGAATGAATGCAAGATTTAGAGCTACATTTGAACCCATTTCTCTACTGACCCTCTGCTCCTGCGTGGTTCCATCCACCTCCATTGTGAAGTGGACCTGATGAAGGACCTCCCGTGAATCTGCCTCGACCACACTGACGACAGCAGTTTGAGCCTCCATCATCTCCTGATCTTCAGGCTCTACAACCACCACCTCCTGATGTCCAGCCAGTACAGCAGAATTATCACCCACACCTGAACACAAAGAAGGGAGTATTTCTAAATGTTTGAAATGTAAAGGAACATGAGGGCGAGAGATTTTGTCTCAACTAGTGACAGTAACAAGGATACAACAAGGGGTAAAGTACTAGACCAATAACTAGGGCAAGGAAATATATATCGAATAAATCCATTAATTTGAGGTATTTTCTGCAGAAGACTTGAAAATTAAAAATTGAGATTTTTTTCTTGACTTACTCAAATTGTACATTGTTGCAATGTTTGAAAATATACATACTGAAAAGGTACAGTTTTTAGGATGAAAGGCCCTGTCAGGTTTTGAACAAGCACATGTTTAGGCAAATATTTTTTTTAAATGAGATTAAATATTGATCAGAGAGCTCCATGTTAATATTCTGTAAAAAAAAATAGCTCAGCTTTCACTGTTTGTGTAGACAAACTACATGATCAACATTTATGACATGCGCTTTAACTTTAAGAGGGAAATTCTGTTTGGTTTGGGAATATGTTTTGATAACATACAGGCAAAACTTGATTCATGTCATTTTTGTGCTACTTAAAGGTTTTTTGTTTTGTTTTTAGAAAGGGAAAAAAGCAATTAAAATTGTAAATCGAGTGTTTTAAAAAAAAATCTGGGATTTTATTTTTAGGCCCTATCGTCCAGCCCTACCGATGACTGAATTAAATGTGCTTTAATTTTAAATTGTGCAAATATAATGATGTCCACATATTCAGGGAAATCAAATTTGGCTAAAGATAAATCCTGACCTTTCTGTACTCCATCTTTGCTGACCAAGATCTCCTTGTACTGAACGAAGCGGATCTTCTCTGTGCAGGGTGTGAGGGACTTAAGGTGTCTGGTGAGGGCACCTGATTCTCTGAAGGACTGGCCACACAAGCTACAGCGATAAGGCCGCTCATCTGCAAGAAAACAAAACAAAACAAAACAAAAGACGTGTTGTTACTTGGCAGAATTAACTACAGAACACCAATTCCAGACAAACACGGTCCCTTTGGGCAATATTCACCAGTGTGACGTCGATTGTGTCGAATCAAAGAGCCTTTTGTGCGAAAGGAGGTCTCACAGAGGAGACAAGCGAAGTTCTTCTGGTCACTGTGAGTTTTCATGTGAGTCCTCAAGATGTTTGTCTGAGGACATAAATAGAGCAAACATGAGAACTAAAAAACATTTAAGTGGAATACATACCCTGTTAAGAAGATAAAGTATCCCAACAGTTACAAACTCCAATGTTAACTTCTTACTACACATGCTGAAGAAAACATAACAAAATTTTCTGGTAAAACATGAACATTTACTTACTGTTTTAAAAGTCTTCTCACAAAGTTGGCAGATGTAGCGTCCATCACCGTTGAGCTTGTAAACAGGTTTCTCACAGTCAGCATTATCAGACGTGGTTCCTTCAGTTCCCTCCGACTGCTCCATTGCTTTCTGTGTCAGTATTTTCCTCCTGCGACCTCGACCCAGAGCAGCACCACTTTCATCTGCATCTGTGCAAAAAAACAAATCCCCCAAAAAAGTCAATTGCACTTTTATCTAAAAAACATTTTTGATACATTCTGATATTAACAAAACTGACATAACACAACCACTGAAGATTAAAAGCTTCAGTGAACAAATTGTTTACAATACCCTGATTTTAACTCAGTGCTATAATCTCGACATTGACATTTTTTTGTCTGCTAAATTAATAAAATTAATGTTCATTACATGACATTAAGTTAGTGCATTTTTTGTTAAACCCACCACTAGCGGTCTTCACTGGTTCATCTGTGGATACGTCCTCTGCTGCTTTCACCTTAGAAGATCTCCCGTTGGTCGTTCTAACCTATAACAAAAAAACATTGATATGACATGAACATCTTCTGCATTTGGTGGTTCCTCATGTGTTTAAAATTACCAATGCTAAATATTAAAGTTGGTCCATTTATCCTGCTTGCTTGTTTACATATTCATTTTCTGTAATTGTCATATTTTACATAATATTCAATTTTGTATGATTCTTAATTAATGCTATCAATACCTATGTCAGGAACAACATGACACTTTGACCAAATCCAGGGCGGGACGCGGGAGTGATGGATGCCGGGTGGGGATGGGGAGATGTTCAGGGGACTCGTGTGGACTTGTGAACATTAAATACTCATTTGTTTTGTTTTTGAAAATCGCTGTAATGTTCAAAAAAGTTTAATAAAAAGAGTTGGGGAAAAAAAAAAATTACCAATGCTATTTAATACAAGACACTCATATTTAAATGATCAGGAGTAACAAAAAGCAACAAAACTTTGTGAGAAACTATAGTTTAGTCATACTTGTAACCCAAGTTACTATTAAGAGGAGGCTTAGTAGTTCTATATTCAGATTCATAGGAAGTAAACACTCCACTGCTGACTATTTCAAGTCTTTTTAGTGTCATTGGCAGAGGTTTCGGTGTATTCAAGCAGCCAGCCAACAAAAATAATCCAACTATTGTTAAAAAAAAACACTTTGTATTTAGACCAGTGGTTTTCAAGTTTCTTTCTTTATTTTTTGTTTTAAGGCAGACCTACAATAACACTATAATCTCAAGGCACATCATATTCATGCTTCTTTGTGTCTTGTAATGCCTACAAAACTGACTTTAACAAACTGTATTCCTCTTAAACTATTCATTACTCATTACCATTACTCATTAAATTGTGTTCCTGATCTGTATAAATGTAAAGGGAACTGTAATAAAATGAATGTAAAAAGGGTAGGTGTGACAAGCTAAAGCTTTAGCCTACACCTTTTCAGTCCAGTTATTTTCTTGTTTATTATTTGACCAATGTTTTAAAAAAAACATAATCTCAATGTTTATGTATTTATGCTGTTTGCCTTCTTATACATCAGTGTATCTGAATACTGTACAATGGTAAATGACTGAAGCAGACTAAATATTCATTTCATGAAGAAATTATTCTAAAAATTGGTTGATTAACATTAATTCAGTGGCCCAAATTTAACCCTAACAGGTCACAATATTTTAAAAATGAGGAAAATGTAAATGTAATAACACAAAAGTAAGAATTCCTTCCAACTGCTTTAACACTATAAACTGCAGAAAACTTAGTTTTTCTTTTTGCTTAAAAGCTGAATTTGCAGCTGTATAACTTAGGTAAAGAAGATGAACACTCTAAAATGTCAAATAAATACATACTATTGAGTACTGAACTATTTTAAAATAGATCTTAACTTTTTATGTACCACAGCCTTCTCATAAGTTAAGTGTCTTCTTATTTTTCTCCTCTTTTTACCTTCTCTGTTCTGTGAATGGTAGTTATTTTTGAATGTTCTATTTATCAATTTTTATTTACAATTTATATTGTATTGTCCTTCTTTTGCTAATCTGTATTTTCTTCACTGCTATTACTGTCATATTACCTTTGATTTTAACGCTGTAAAGCTCTATTAATTGCTGTGTGTGTCAATAGTGCTCTGTAAATAAAAAAGCCTTACCTCGCCCAAAAGCAAAAGATTAAAAACAACCTTACATGCAGTATTTCTATTCGTTTTGTGGTCATCAGGTACAATGTCTCTTGCAATTACAGGGGGAAGTAAGAGCCGATTAGAGGGGGGAAATTTCAGAGAAGACAGAATTTTCATGAATTCTATACATGATGTATTTTGTGGATGGTAGGAGAACACTGCTATGATACTGAAATAGTCCACTTTTGGTTAAGTATCGAAGATAAAAGTGGCAGTATCATAAACACAGCCTTCTTGCCGAGTATGAAGCTGTAGAAACACCAGCTCGTACCTTCTTGGGCTCCGGGGCAGCCTCAGCCTCCTTCGTCTCCACACGCTGGCAGCTCTGGTGCAGCTTGTGCTGGATGAAAGCCTCCAGCGTGGAGAACTCGAAATGACAGCGTCCACACTTGTGCACATCCTCATCTGAGAGCACAGATACAGCATTCAGAGAGACAGAACTCCAACTTTAAAGACTCACATGAGCAGCTTTTACAGACTTGATGAAAATACTTCGGACTGAATGAACTTCTTCTCCTGCAGCGGGAAAGCAAACAGGCTAATGTTGCTAATAACACCTAGCTGCTAGCAACTTTGTCGATGGAGGAAGTGGACTAGGCCCAAACTCAGTATTTCAGGGATATTTTCTCATATTTGTTCAGCATGATAACGAACCTTCGTCTCCCAGCGTGGTCTGAATAGTGATGGTCTCATTGCCGTCCTTCGTTTGTTCCGTCTCCGTTTCTGCCGTATGATTATTTTCTACATTCATGTCGTTCGAGCTCTCCGTCTCTGTCGCAACGCCGCTACGAGGAGGGAAAACATGGCGGATTTACGACCGCGTAGTCATAACAACAAAAGGCTGCGTGCGCGTGCCTGTTTATCAACAGGGTGGGGATGTTGTCTTACATAGAGTGCCTGGAGAGAGAGATCTCTCTCCAGGCACTCTTAGTCTTGCAGTCAGAGTTTGCTCATTATTTAGGTTTTAAACTCATTAATACAGTCAATAGGTGTTAGTGGGTGGTACATTTATTCTCGTGGGCCTACATTGTATCGATAACTTCCTGTTACAAACTTAATTTAATAATTTAATTCAATTAATTCATGTCAACCAACAAGAAAGGCCTAATAATGAAGGTATGGCAGCGCACAATCCATACACAATGCAACACAAAGTGCTTCAAAGGTAAAAAGACAACACTTTTGATATTAATAGCATTGAAAGACAGCAAAATTACGTAGCATTTTTCATACAGATGTAAAGAAATGACAATGAGCATTCTGTGAAAATGTATCAGATTCCCTCAGATTAGGTAGGTATTGATACTAAAGTCCAACATCCCTTCCTATGTGGTAGAGCAGCGTTTCTCAATGTGGAGGTTGGGGTCCTGCAGGTGGGTTGCAAGACATCTCCCAGTAGGGGTCACACAAGATGCTTTCCAGAAAAGTTGAAGCTGATATTTGCCCATTATTCTAAGAATACATACATACAGTGAGTTGATTTAAATTATAATTGCACAAGGCTAATTTAAAGTTTCAATTAATATATATATATATTTGTTTCGTTTTTAATTTGTGTGTTAGGATCATGTGGCAAAATCTCCCTATTTTTCACATCCTGATGTTGGCAGGTACACTATGCAATGTGGGAGTTGGGACCCTGCAGGGAGTTACAAGACACCTCTCAGGGGCCAAAAACAAAAGTTTATCTGATATTGATTGGAATATTTTGCCCTTTATTCTAAGAATACATACATATAATGAGTTTCTTTTAAAATAAAATCAAAGCTGTTAGGTAAGATGTGCAACAAGAGTACAAAACTTCACCAATACATTAACTACCTGGGTTACATGCAGAAATATTAAAAACTCCCTTGTCTTGCATTGTTAGCAAAGCCAATTCAAGGATTCCTGGATACAGATACCCCAATGTGGTAGCAGTGTCTCTCAAATTAAGGGTTGGCCCTTCCTGGGTTTTGCAAGATGCTTCCAAGTGCAGTAAAACATTTTAACTGATTTAAAATGGCAGATTTTGCACATTATTGGAAGCATACATTTACAAACTGGGTTTGGCTTGACATATATTAGATGTCAAAACCATCTTTGAAACTTAAGATTGCAGGAAACAAGTAATGCAAGGGTCTGTTGCTCTTTAAATGAGCATATGGGAGGGGTCCAGAGTGATTACCTGTTATTGGTACTTTGGGGGGCTTATAAGATTGGAAACTCCTGTGGTAGAGTACTAAGGTGTCAACATTTTTGACACCTATCAGCTGTCAACACAGAATCTGGTGCTTTATATTTGTTTTATTTACAATGCAAGATATTGGGTTTTTGCCGATATCTGCTATGGCAATATTTCCAAACTCATTATCGCCGATACAACACTGATTTTTTGTCTAGAGCACAAAGCCTCCACTTTATTAAAATTGATTAGTTCCCTTGGTGGTGACAGTCTACTTGTGTTAGAAACTGTAAAGCAAGCAAAACAACATTTTTTTTAAGTCAGTTATACATTTGATTTATTTAAGTGGATATCCAGTGATGATGAGGTAAACCAATATGGTACATACATTCTGCCAGTATTACAGCCAAGACAGAATATATACTCCTCAAAAAAATGGTTTGGAAACATTATTTCAGTTGATTATTTCTCCCCTTTAATAATATCAATTGATGTTGTATTTATATCTTTAGAAAGCCTGATTAGTCACTTTTACAAAAAGATACAACTTGTAAGGATTGTGCGTTTATGTAATGAGAAATGCAGTTTAAACGTGTGGGTAGCGCCCCAAAAAAATGTGCCAAAAGCTTTTGAAACTGAAAGCTGGTGTTCTGGTGTGCAGCAAGGCAGAGTTATTTGGTGTCAGCCCTGGTGCCATTTACAAACTTAGGCCAAGTTCCTTGACTGATAGCTTGAAAAACACCATACATTATAAGGCTATTTTTTCATTTTATTTTATATTATTGTAATGTTGGGTGAGGAGGAGCACAGGGAACCCTAGTACTTCAGTGAGTCCACTTTTTGGTCCTGTCCTAAAAACACCTCAACCTTAAAGGGTTAAAAAATGAACCTAAAATGCACTAAAGTGTATTTATAGTGTATTTTCACATTCTACAGCACTTCATTTCAACATTTAGATTGGATTTGGTGAAGGGCTAGGCAATAAATCAATAGCTTGAATTAAATTTTTGTCGCATGAGATTTTCAAAATAAAAATCTTTTTTTTTTCCCTTGGCTTGCTCCTGGGACACACAGCCTTCCAACAGAAGAAAATCAATTTGTAGGGTTGTGGCATCATTTGAAAACATTAAAAATGAAAATGTATCTGTTTTCAGACGGGAAGATCCTGACATTTTTTGCATGGGCACATTTGGGCCTGTTTTTCTTTTTAAATTAGCCTATATTATATACTTATAAGAGACTTCCATGTTAATATGTTTATATGTAGATGAAACGGCCCATGTCCAAACTGCATACTGTACGTTTGATAATAAAATTTCAGCATGCACTTTTATTCTGAGAGGAAATTCAGTTCAGTTTATTTCAGTAAAATCAAGGCAATACTTGTTTGACGTAATTTCCTTTTTAAATTACAGTTTTTTTTTTTTGAGGGGGAAAAAATGATTAAAATCAGAATTTGAGTTCAATAAGAAAAAGTCTGAGATTTTATTTTTAGGCTCAATCGCACCGCCTTACTTTAAAGACAGTAACCAAACATTTTACTTTTATATTGCTCTTCATTTACCTCCATATTGTTCATCAATGATACAACAATGAACAATAAAACAAATAAGTTTCAGAGTGTTGGAGTTTAAATGGAAGCTCGTCTGCTGCTGCAGCCTCTGAGTGTTAAGGTTGAAACAAGGACAGGACAGCTCTTTACGACACTAAAGATAAACAAGAAACACTTTACGGCAGCCAGTAAAAATGGCCTCTCACTTCAGCGGTGTGCTTCAGCTGACGGATCTGGATGATTTTATCACCCCGTCTCAGGTTAGGAAGCTAAGAAACATTTAATGAGGTGGTATTTACTTCAGCATACATGATATTAACCTTAATGATTCAGTTTTTATGTTAGCATGTAGCGGAAATGACTGTTAACGTGCTCTCTCTGTCATATTTGATCCTGTCATTGCTGCTCTGCTGTGAAGAAACAGCCCGAATGACCAAGAACACTTGTCTCTCTTTAACAGAAACGTGTAACACTGTATTATGTCCTATTTGGATGTAAAATTGATCAAAGTTAAGCCTGCTTACATTAGAAATAGTTAAATGCGCACTGCAGCTAGCCTGCTGCTAACGTTAGCAGTGATGTAACTGTGATGAAATAAGGAGCTGTCTAATGCTGACTACACTGGATTGATATTGTACGACTACATAAATAAAATATGTTTGTGGACATTTATGACGTGTGTACAGTCTAATTAAACAGTTAATTTCATTAAGATCCCCATTACATATACAGAATTTCAAGGTCTTTGATGAACACTGGTGTAATTAACATTAATTAGCAAACATCAGAATTGTTTTTAAATACCAAGTACATTTACACATACAAGGATTTTTACTAGGTTTATTAGTGCAAAAAGAAGACAATAAACACGTAGTAGGGATAGAAATAAAAATGTCAAGAGGAATAATAATTATAACAATAATATTAATCATAAAATGCAATTCTGCTGGCAAATAGAGCAAATAGAGTTAGTAAATGACTTTGGGTGATACAAGAAATATATAAATATTAGTATTTACATTAGCACAAAACACAAAGGTGGCTTAGTCTTAATCTAGTGCGCTCTATCAATAATTATAAGGTTGCAGGTTTGAGCCCAGCTCCGGCCGACACATGATGATGTGTCCTTGGGCAAGACACTTAACCCCAAGTTACTCCCACTGCTCCATCAGTGGCTTGTAAATGGGCATGAAAGGGCATGAATGTGTTAGTTGATACTGATGGGTAACTAACATAGAGAGTTGAGTAGTCAAAAGACTAGAACAGCGCTATACAAGCTCAAGTCTGTTTACATGTCAGTGTGTCCTTGGGCAAGGCACAAAATTGACATCTGAGTTAAATGCTTTTTTATTGTCCTTAAACTAGACTAAAAATTCATGGATCAAAAGTGACTAATATGTGACTAATGCAAGGGAATCAAACTCAGGAAGACTTGTATGGAATTTAGAATATTTGCCAAATTAACACCTCAAAATGGGAGAGCAGTTTTAGGTAAAAAGAACAAAAACACAGTCAAAACAATAAACAGGGGTATAAAGGAATGTCAATATGTCAAACTCAACCTTTGTTTAAAGCAAGCAAAATATTATTGCATGATACTGCTATGGGCAGATCAAAGCTGGAAAGTTAGTGAATTTAAACAGAAAGTAGCCCATAAATTACTTTTGTCATGGATACGTGGAGAAATCTGAGCATATAGAATGTCAGCATATGGTGCATTCCTCATTGTCTTTATTTTACAGGAATGTGTCAAACCAGTCAAGGTAGAGAAGAAACAAGGAAAATCTGTGGCCAAAATCCAAATAGAAGATGATGGAAGCTACGTCCAAGTCAACCAGGTAGAGTATAAAGGCTGACAAACCTGATATAAAGCTGAAATATTCAAATACTGTCTGTTAATGGATTCAGCTTTTGTTTGTAGGATGGTGGCAAAAAGAAGCTGGAGAAAGCAAAGATCACTCTGAACGACTGTTTGGCGTGCAGCGGCTGCATCACGTCTGCTGAGAGTGTTCTCATCACTCAGCAGAGCCACGAGGAGCTCTTTAAAGTGCTCAGCAACAACAAGGTAAAGATAACAATGTGCTTTGGGGATTATTTTGAAAGCATAGTTTTGCTGCCATTCTAATACATTTTTGTCTTCTTTTTTTACGATTAAACTTTTATTTGCTTTTATCATAATAAACAAATACAAAGAATAATCAGAAAACAAACGTATAAATATAAACACAAACAAAACAAAGGGGAAACATAGCAGACACTGATAAAAAATACAGTACATTTAGTACAATAATGAAGAAGCATCATTTATGCTGGATCAGTACCCTAACAGTAATGCGCTTATACAGTCCGTCCATTTCTTGGCAAAAACAGGTTCTTACTTCCAAAGTATGATGACCAAAATCGTCTCAATGTTCTTTAGATAAGTCATTTTTCTTATTTAATTTTCCAAGCATCTTTTCACATGCAACTATTGCCACTATGTCTTCTTTCCACATTTTCATTGTCAGAATTTCTGGCTTCTTCCAGAACCACAGGATTAACTGAGCACATGTTACCCAACCAGTCATTAATACTGTAAAGTGTGGACTTGTTTAAGTTAGGCACAACTGTTTTATCTCCAAGGAGACATGACTGTGATCTAGGCAAACAACATTCTAAGCAATCCTCCATAAGATCCACAACACCTCTTCATAATAGGCCTTTTTAGTCTTTTCTTAACCAATTCCCAAATCTGACTCGCGGCACAGGTCAGTGGATCAGATCAGAGGGTGGTGGTGGTGTCGGTGTCTCCTCAGTCTAGAGCTTCTATCGCAGCACGTTATGACCTCAGTAGCAGTGAGGCAGGCAGGAGGCTCACATCTTTCTTTAAAGGCCTCGGTGAGTGCAAAAAGGATATTTTCTCATACATAAAACTCAAAGAAAGGTATGAAATGTTATTTTAAACTGATCGACTGTCATTCTTACAGGGGTTCATCATGTGTTTGATACCAGTTTTAGTCGAACCTTCAGCCTACTGGAGAGTCAGAGGGAGTTCATTGAACGCTTTCAGAGGAAGGAGCAGGATAGCAAGTGTCTACCGATGCTCACATCAGCCTGTCCAGGTAGGATCACCAAAAAAACCTGTGCTATTTGATTGTAGAACATGGTCATAAAAGGGTTAGGATCAAATAAGTTTATACTTCTTCCTACTTCTTTTCAAGCATGTAAACTTGCTGCTCAAGCAAGATATTGTCAACAGTTCACTTTCTTTGTTTTGTTTTTTTTTTGTTTTGGTATATGCATGTATTTGTTTACTACCCATGCTTGTTTTTTACATGTTTGAAATAAAGCATTCAGTTCGAATACATTCAATGTTGAGACAATATCTTCTTTGATTTTTCTTTTATTAATTAATCTTGTTGCAGAGGGTAGAGGCCAAACCCTCAAAAACTTTAGCAAAAAGCCAACTGCAAAATCTCTACTTCATTCACTACTTGTGTTAATTATTAGTTTAGTTTCAGAAAGGCTTGGAATTTCACTCTATATCAGTTATGATGAATATATTCTGATTGAAGTAGTGTAAGTAGTGTAAAGAAAGATAGATTGATTTAGTGGGGTTGCATCCTTTGGGGTGTTTGTCTGAGTTGTATTCATGTTTGTGTTTGGTCAAGGCTGGATCTGCTATGCTGAGAAGACACACGGAGAGTTTATCCTGCCTTACATCAGCACCACACGATCCCCTCAGCAGATGATGGGATCTCTGGTTAAAGGCTATTTCGCTGAACAGCAGGTATCTAAACACCTGCACCTATTTCGTCTTATAGTTTAAATCCTAGTCACTGCTCTCTGCTTTAGATTATTTGATGTAGCTTGTAATGAATGAGCATGTGTTACCAAAATAGAATAATGAGTGTTTGTTCTCTCAGGGTCTCAGTCCAAAACAGATCTACCACGTTGCAGTGATGCCCTGCTTTGACAAGAAACTTGAGGCCTCGAGGTCGGACTTCTACCTGAACACCGATGAGACCAGAGAGGTGGACTGTGTCATCACCTCCGGTACAGTTAATACATTAAAGGTGCTCTTTGTGTGAATGAATGTGGACTTTTTGTCTCTTCAAACTTTCATTGTCGCTCACAGGAGAGGTTCAGAAAATGCTGGAGGAGAAGAATGTGTCCCTGAACGACGTGGAGCCTGCACCTCTTGATGCCATGTACGTTTCAGGTTTTCTCATTTAAGCTAAAGCACGAGTTTAGACTGTTAAGTCTTCACACACTGAGGGCATACATTCTTCTTTACCAGGTTCAGCGCTGTGAGTGGGGGGGATTTTTTAAACCACGCTGGGAGCGGATCAGGCGGTTACCTCCATCATGTCTTCATGCATGCAGCCAAGCAGCTGTTTGGCGAGGAGGTGAAGGAGCTCACCTACAAGACCCTCAGGTGAGACCACTCATCAGGTTTAGGAAGCCTGGTGGTAACTTGTGGTTCAGCTTCATTTTACTGTTCAACTGTCAGACAGCTGGTGATCAAAATCAATCGGTTTTTATTCTGTCAGTCTTGGTTTTGTCCTCTCTTATACTGCATCATAGCACGATTTCACTTGTATCAAATGGGGTTTGGTTTATCATAAAGTTTCCCCTCCTCCCTTCTGTTACAGGAATAAAGACTTTCAGGAGGTGACTCTAGAGAAAGATGGGAAAGTCATGTTGTGCTTTGCTTCCACATACGGCTTCCGCAACATCCAGAACCTGGTGCAGAAACTCAAGAGGGGGAAGTCAACTTATCACTTTGTAGAAGTGATGGCATGTCCGTCAGGTAAGGGAAACTCATGGATGTATTAGTCATTGGCCATTTTGTTCAGTTGGTACGACATATTTTTTATTAAAGATTCAGAAAGTGAATAATCTGAGAGTGTCTCAAACAGAGAGAGAATACAGCTGGATCAGGGGTTCTCTGTGTAAACTAGATGTTTTTTGAACATTAGTGATTGTGAACGTTCTCTAGCAGTCGTCAAAAATGAATTTACAGCATGAACCCAAGTTAAGGCGAAGTATGGGCTCTTGAAGATGTTCAGGTTAAACACAAACAGATGAATGTTCATGAGTTACAGTAGCCTTCAGCATTCACTGTTTTTATTGGCTGATCTATAATATCCCACTTCTCTGAATTCCCAGGCTGTCTTAATGGCGGTGGGCAGTTGAAGCCGCTACCTGGTCAGAACCCAAAAGAGCTTCTTCAGAAAGTAGACGAGCTTTACAAATCCGAGCACCCCCTGTCTCCAGAAGATGACGCTCAGGTGGCCGAGCTGTACCAGACGTGGCTGCACAGCGTGGGCGAGGAGAGAGCCAAAGAGCTGCTGCACACACAGTACCACACGGTGGAGAAGATGACCAACGGACTCACTATGAAGTGGTGACGAACGCCTTCTAGGACTTTTACCTCTGAAAGTGTTTTAAACGCACAATTACTGACCTGTCCAGATGTTTTTCTGTCTGTACGAAAAGAAAATATGAACAGGTTTATCATCAGCAACTTATTTTACCACTGACTGTGTCTGAAAAGCTGAAAACTATGATGCAGAAAACAGACTGAACTGAAACAAAGAAAAATATATTTCTTTATATGATCTGATAATTGCACTGATTGACTGGTTGTCCTTTTAATCATTAAGAAATAACATTTTGGCTTCTGTTACACCTCTAAATGTGAGCTGAAAAACTGCAGATCAGCGTCATTCCTTGTTTATTTCACTTTACAACTGTACATATACACTAAGAGAGAATTAAAGACTTTATTTAATTGCATACATCGTTTTTTGAGCTCTCTTTTTTTAAAAAATAAAAATACACGTCACTGTATATTTGATTAAAACATGTTTTATTGATTTGCCTTGACTCTGGGGTACAGTCATTTACAGAAGAGTACGAGGGTAAGCTGTGAGAAAGAACAAATGAGAGTAGAAGGATATTTTAGCATCATGCATACCAAGTAAAAAGTAAAACGATCAAAAATAACAATAAAATTTTAAAAGAAATGCCAAAGAAAAGGTCAACAGTTTAAGGGTAATGTTTATAAAGAATCTGAAGACAAAGTCCAAATGTAGAAAAAAAGTCAACATTTCTGGAATAAGCTGATAATTTAGTGAAAAGGGCGACATGTTGATAAAAGTCAAAATGTCAAGAATTTTATGCACAATTTAGAGAAAAAAATGTCAGGAGGAAAGGTCAACATGTCCAGAAAAACCATAGATGAGCAATCAAGACAAATGACTAAATTTTATACATATGTACTGTTAGGAATAATGTTGATTAACAAAAAAGAAAAGTCAAAATGATTGAGAATGATTAAAGAAATGATTAAAAGAAAAGGACATCGTGAAAATATGCAAAAAAATCAAAGAGAAACTAGAGGAGGTTCAAGAGCACAACCCTCCAATACGCTCATGAAACTGTTTAGAAAAAAAATTCTAAAATAATGTAAATATAAAATTTATAGAAATAAGGAAAAAATACCATAAAAGTGAAACAAAAGAAAAAAATAAAGATTAAATGACTTGAATAAAAACTGAATTCCTACAGTAACATTAATGGACAATCAAGAAAAATTAATCTTGAAAATAGTTGATAATTAATTTAAGAAAGACTCAAAATGCCCAGATGATCAATGTTGACGTACAGTTGAAAAGCTAAACATTTCTAGAATAATGTTTATAATAAGAGAAAAAACGAAAAAAGTCAAATACTAACTGATAAAACTAACACCTTCACAGTGTAGCTCACATGTTACTGTTACACCTGAAAGTAACAGTCCCATGATGAAGTGAAACTAATGGTTCACTTATGGCTGTTATCTGGATCACCACTAAAATCTAATCACGTCTTCCTTGTACCATGACCAACATTCCCTGAAAATTTCACCAAATTTCATTGAGAACTTTTTTTTTTTATCCTGCTCACAGACAAACAAACATAAGCTCCTTAGCAAAGACGATAAATCTTCTTTCTGTCATTCTTCCTCTCACCCCTGACCCTTTACTCCTCTGCAGGTAAAAGCTCTTATTTTGTGAGGAAGCAGCATTTACATTCATAATTATGAACACTAAATGTTTATTTTCTCATTTGTAAATTTTGAGTGAAAATCCCTAGAATAATGGATAGTAAGTGCAGCGTTAATTATACACAAACGTCCTTGAATGTATTTTCTGCTCAGTCAAGTTTAAAGCACTCAAATGAAAAAGTTGATAAAGAGGATAGGAAATAATTTATGTTATTAAACTGAAGAGTATTAAGGCAGGGAAGGAGAACAGAAGAACGAGAAGGACGACATATAATCAGGATTAACTAAGAGTAACAAAGCTGAAACGACAACGAATACATTAAAACGTCAATAATAATATTGATATACAGTCTTCCTAAAGAGCTGAAATAAAAGATCTTTTATTACACTCAAACTGTCATTTCGATTAAGTCTCCACAGTATATATTTTGAATTTCTGTATGAAACAGATGCTCTATTTAGATTGTTTTTGGTATTTTGACTTTTTTCCACAGTGTTTCAGCTTTTTCTTGAACTGCTAGATGGAACAATAATCCTCCTCAATTCATTATTTCTTTTTTCTGCTTGATCTTAATCCTCTTCCATAAAATATAAGAGAAAACATGAAAATAAATTAAAGTATTAAGTAAAATGTATTATCAATCAGGTGATCACTTTCATACAATAAAATCCATAAAGGGATAAAAGTGAATTTAAGTGGAAAAGTAACATCCTAGCACAAACTAAAAATTAATAAATTCATCTCTCAAAACCAGTTATTAAAAGAAAAAATGCTCAAAACACTTCAAATCTCAGCAGTTTGACACCAGAGGTTTGGTACTGATAGCAGATCTTTTTGTGGTGGAGATGAATTTGTGCATATCAGACTGAAAGACCAGTCTTAAATTTACCCAGCTGTAAGAATATAATAAAAGCAGCTTTACTGTAGCCTTTATGTGCAAACATTATATCATCATATTTCAGACCAAATCATTTGAATTATTGGTTAAAGAAACAGACACCGCTCTACAGTCATGCGTCTCGCTGCATCTGTTCATCCATCAGTCGATGGTGGTGGAGTTTTTCTTGAGTCCTGAAACAGGGTCTCACGGTCTCAGCAGCCCCCACTCAAAAGCCAACATGGCGTGAGGATGAAGTCTCTCCTTGGGCTTCTTGAATTTATCCTTTTCCTTACGTAGGACCCTCAGCACCTCTATGGGGTCTGTTTTCCCCGTGAACTTCTGCACTCCTTCCTCTCTGCAGGAAAAAGGTTAAAAACACAGGTGAGATAACTGAAGAGTGTCAACAATACTGCTTTGACACGGTGCACTAAAGAAAACTACAACCAGTATTTCTTTCTTTAATGACTACTCGCATCAAAAAGCTAAAGTTTTGAACCCAAAGCTGCTTCCAGCCCAGGAGAAAACAGCTTCAGTCCAGTCAAACTTTCCATTGAGGAAATACAACATGCTGTAAGTTGTTTTGGTGTCAAACTTCTACTTAAGGGAAAAGGGCCACTGAACACCTTTGCTTTTCTAGAACTATTTTTTTAATTCCAAGATAAAGGGTCAAAATACAGAGATAAAAGTGATGATTAAGACTTTTGAAATATTTCTGCCTTTTTTGGCAGAAGTCAGGGAAAAATGTCATAACTGATTTTCATCGGAGAATTCTGAGAAAAAGTCAAAATACCAGCAATTCAAGTCAGAATTCTGACTTTCTACTTATAGTTCTGAGAAAAAAGGTAGAATTTTGACTTTAATCTCAGACTTGGACTTAGATTCCTGAATTGTGAAACGAAAAAGTCATAATTATTTGGTTAAAGTCAAAATTCCCAGATTAAAGTCAGAAATCTGACATTGCAGACTAAATTCTAATATTAAGGTCTATATATATATTTGTAAACCACCTATTACAAACTACTAAGAATGCAGTATGCAGTACTGCAAATTGTTTTGGTGGTAGTATGTACTTTGACCATAAAATAACCTACACATTTGAATCTGACGAAGCGATCTGACGTCAGCCGTATAATTATCAAAAGGGTCTTAGGAACGTTGTTGATGTGTCATTAAAGCAAACTGTTTATGTAACAGAACTTAAGATCAACCTGCTAACAAATGTAGAGGCCATCTGACCAATAGCAACAACGCATGGATGTGCAGCCATGTCTCTATTTCTAGAATCAGAACCCCCACCCCCCACCCCACCTCCACAGTGAGAGCACATCAATGAATTATAAATTTGGACTAAAGCAGTTTTTTTTTTTTTTTTTAAAATCAAGGTTGTAAAAATGTTTATATAGGCCACAAAAGCCACCTGTTTTTTGCACACGATCATGTGACCACCAAGGTTCCAGCAGCCAGCCTCAAGTGGACACCCGAGGAACTGCAGCTTTTGGTTCTTCTGCACGGTCCTCCTTTTACAGCCTGGAGGTTGCTGCCTAGAATAAGCGCTGTGGCTGTCCACCACCCCTGACCTATTGGCGATATGCACTGTGGGAAACAGTGCGTAGGTAGGACACAGTGGGCTCGGTTGCGGCTGAAGCAGAGCGAGTGTAGACCAGTGGGGGACTGGGAATTAGTGGGATGTGCATACGGGTCAATTGGACCCAGTTTAGAGCACTAAGTATACATTTTTAATTGTCAATGTCAGTTTCAGAAGATAAAATGCAAACATCAAACTCACGAAAGGCGAAGAAAAGGGTTGTAGTCAAACTCCTCCATCAGGGTGGATGGCACTGTGGGTTTGTCGTCATCATCCCTCGCCTAAAGACAAAGACAAAAAAAGGTCATGTTACTCAAACTGTCTTTTTGAGTACTCATCAGAATGTGTCTTCTTTAGAGTTTTAACAACTGTTTGTGAGACACTTTGTCTATAATATGCTGCATTCACACATCAATCTATAGTAACTGACGTTGAGCAATACTGAAAAATTATCAAAATTTGTTGAAAGATGGAGCATGATGTTTCTCAACCACCCTGACTTATTAAGATGTATTTTAGATGCTCGTCAAGATGTCACACATGTTAATGCACTCGACTTTTGGGAACTTTGGCCTCATGTAGTTTAGTGCTGCTGATCGTTGTACAAATGTATTGTGACGTCACTCAAAGAACGTCATATAGAGCAAACTTAAATGCCAATTCACCACATGCAGCTGCTGCTGGTCTCAGTATTTCAACACCATGCCTAGAAGACGAAAGACGGCTGTCCCAGAAAGGGCACCACAAGTCGTACAACAGGAGCCACGGGTGGACAGGCCCCAACATCGCCAGCAGAGTCGCCAGCATCAAACATTGGAAATTTTTAAGCATGCATAAAATTTCTCAACAAACCCGAATAACATCACCATTGCCCAAGTGACGTCAGCTTAGTTCTGTGTTGCCTGACTTGACTTGATGCTGCTCAAGGTTTCCCTGTTCGTCGGCAAAAGTTGGCAAAAGTGTCAGTGTGTGAATGCAGCTTTTGAGCAGCTCTGTCCTCATCTTGTCTAATTTTCTTCACATTTCCTTGTCACCCAAAAATGCATGATACAGTGCTTACATCCATATGTTAGCTACATTTTTTCTTGCTCTTTGGAAAAAAAAAATCACCTTTCCTTCTTATAACAGGATGATACATTTAGAGAAAGATTTTATGTATTAAATATTAAACAATTAATTATACTTATTGTCATTGAAAAGACAAATTGGCTATTTGGGTTTGTCTTTGGGAATATGTGAACTTTATCCTGGAGGCAGTCTTTGCTGAGTTTCTCACCCTGGCCCAGCTCAGCATCTCTTTAACCTTCTCATTCTCCGGCTCCACCAGCATGGCAAACTTCAGGTTCTTTATGGTGTACTCGTGTCCACAGAACACCTTCTGCAAATGAACAAAACAAGTGGGGCTGAAAAAAACATAAAACTGATCGACTGGTAGAGTCAAAGAACCCTGAACGATGTGATTTTCGCCATTTTGGGATGTTTTCATGAATAAGGGAGAGGGGAGCTGTGCTGCTATCAATCCCCTCATTGTTCATGTGTTTGGTGTGACTCAGTCTGACCGCAGCTCTTATCTGAGCTCATGTTGGCCGTAGTTGACCCTGTGAGAGCTGCTAAGAGCTGGGAAAAATAACTCTGATTTCACTGACCGTGTCTTGAGGTAGGGTGCCGAGAACTTGGGTGAGATTGTGGTGCATCTGTTCAGCTGTGCCCTCCAGAAACCGCCCGCATCCTCCAATAAACAGCGTGTCCCCTGAAAACCAAAAGAAAGGAGACATCAACGTGGTGCTCAGTCTCTGCTGCTGTGCACAACAAGAACAATGGATCTATGTTTTTGTCTGCAAAGGGTCACATCTCTCGTTGCTGAGAAGAAGCTGTAGCTGTTACAAGTGCAATCAAGATCTTATTGTATGAAGTGAAATCCAGCACTAACACCTGTAAACACAGCCGGGGCGTCGCTGCACTCGTCCTCCCATACGAAGTAGCACATGTGTCCAGAGGTATGGCATGGAGTAAACAGGCACCTCACATTGATGGAGTTAAACTGTAGAGTAATATGAAAAACATAGAACTGTAAATATTTCAAAAGCTAAAGGTTAATACCTCTTCATGAAGGCAGGGTTGTGTGTGTGTGTTATCAGTAGTTTTGAGGGAGTCAGGACGACTCCAGGGCGAGACGCACACAAACATGCTCTGGTTAATTAAAACAAGCTTACATTCACGAGTGATACAATAATACGAGCCTATATTTAGAGATATGTTTTGCTAACTGTGGCTTTTCTCAAGGTCGGGTCTGTCTGAGCTGAATGTCTGCCTTTGTGGCTGACTGCTGATACCAGGGAGTCAGAACTAGGCAAGGTCAAGAATCAGAAGACTGATACAAATTATCGTATATGATTTCCTTACCCAGGATCTCTGAAAGGATCTCTGCAACTGTAATTCAGGGCTCTTTCTGATGCTACGCTTCCTGTGGGTTGTGGATGACCCAGAGAGAGACCTCAGGTGAGTAACTTTATTTGTGATCTGATTATTCAACAAATGGACAGATCTGTGGTCTTGTCCAATTTTTAACTAACTGTCATTGTCCTCTTTCTGTTGCATTATATTTTGAATACAGCTTACCTTCCAACACAATCTTATCAAATGAGCTGAAGTGTATAAATCATTATTTCTTATTCTGTATTTATGTTAAAGAACAGGAACATCACAGCAGTGAATTGCTCAGATTGCAAATGAACCAAACAACACACATGTTGTGTAGCTTTAACTGGAACATTCTCTTTTAATTTGAAGAATTAATTTACAAACCACAATTCCAATGAAATTGGGACATTGTGTAAAACAAAAATAATAACAGAATATAATGATTTGCAAGTCATTTTCTACCTCTATCTGATTGATTACACTGCAAAGATAAGATATCTAATGTTCATAATAATAATCTTCATTGTGTTTCTGCAATGCAACTAATTTTAAATGTGATGTCTGCAACATGTTCCAAAAGAGCTGCAACGGGGACCACAAAAGGCTGGGAAATTTAAGGAATGCCCTGTTTGGAACATTCAACAGGTTAATGTGAAACAGGTGAGTGTCATGATTGGGTATAAAAGGAGCATTCACAAAAGGCTCAGTCATCACAAGCAAGGACGGGGCGAGGTTCACCACTTTGTGAACAACTGTGTGAGCAAATAGTCCAACAGTTTAAGAACGTTTCTCAATGTACAATTACAAGGAATTTAGAGACTGCATTATCCACAGTCCATAATATCATCAAAAGATTCAGAGAAATTTCTGCACACCAACACTGAATGCCTGTGACCTTTGATCCTTCAGTGGCACGACATTAAAAACCAACATTATTCTGTAAAGGATATCACCACATGGGCTCAGGAGCACTTCAGAAAACCATTGTCAGTTAACACAGTTCATGACTACACCTACAAGGTCAAGTTAAAACTCTACCATGCCAAGACTAAGCCATAAATCAACAACACCCAGAAACACTGCCGGCCTCCCTGGGCCTGAGATCATCTGAGATGGACTGAGGCAAAGTGGAAAAGTCTGCCAAAGTGGTCTGGCGAGTCCATGTTTTAAATCGTCATTGAAAATCATAGACGTGGTGTCCTCTGGGCTGAAGGGGAAAAGGACCATCCAGACTGTTATCAGAGCAAAGTTCAAAAGCCAGCATCTGTGATGGTAGGGGGGTGTGTTGGTGCCCATGGCATGGGTAACTCACATATTTGAAGGCACCATTCATGCTTCATATGCTGCCATCCAAACAATGATTTTTTCAGCGAGACAATGCGAAGTCACATTCTGCACGTGTTACAAGTTCTCCAGATGACATTTAGACTTGCATTTCAATCATAAGTTTTAAAAACAAACTGAACAAATTGCTGTTAGAAGCTCAGTTTTGTAATCAATGAATTTCCCTTATTTTAATCGCTTTAACTGAGTGCTATCTGTGTACTTTTTTGTCTGTGATGAACATCTTTGTGCTGTCATGTCTGACATTTTAAGAGCTAGTCTAGCTTTTTGTGAATCCAGTTCATATTTTCATTGAAAAAGGGAAATCCTACATGCATAATGTTTATTCTTTTTGTTGCTCAACTTATCATTTTTGGTATTGGCTGGTTGTTTGAAAACTTCAGAATCAAATCATCTTTTATTATTACAGTTATTTATGCTCTGGACCTTACAGAGTACATGCTGAAACATAACTAGTGGATTGTTTAAGTAAGAACATCAGTCTCATGATACTTTCTGCTCACCTTGAGTTCCTGGTCGTTGGTGACTTTATCTGTCAAACCCCCGATTCGATCATCACCTCCATACACCCTCAGCCCAGGGATCTCCTTCAGCAGGTCCTCATTGCCCCGAGCATGGTCCCTGAACAACGAAAATTAGTTCATCATAACATCTGAACATATGTGGGATCCTCTCGCTGAACGAAAGAGTCTTACCAGTGATGGTGTGTGGTGAGAACAGCAGTCAGGGTCAAACCCTCTCTCTTCACTATTTCTAGCAGCTGTAAGGAAAATGAGGAATACATATTTTTGATCATTTGTTTTAAAAATACTTAATAATATACTGTTATTTGAATATCATCACAATAGTACAATATAAATATGTCCTTAATGTTGTTATATTATATTACATAGAACTTTATTCATCCCTTTGGAAGACTCCCTCAGGGTAATTAAGAATTAATTATTACGTATCATTATTATGAATATAAGTGAATTGTTACTTGATATTAAACTGGCACTCACCCTCTATTTAATGCACCGACCTTTTCTTTTGCTCATATTGACTTACTAACTTATATTTTTTGTTTTTAACAGGGGAGAGTGAGCACATATTTCTACTTATTAAAACTAGGAAACAAAGGAAAATGGTTTTATACCCAGAAGATAAACAACTGACACTTTAAAGTACTAAATAAAATATTATTTAAGTCTCACCCGGTGTGGTACAGCAGGGTCCACAGCTACAGCCAGTTTGCTCTGCTCCTCGATCACCAGGTACATGTAGTTATCCTCCAGGATGGAGATCACCTTTACCTTCATGGCACCCTCACACGCATGCGCACCACACAGCACGACACTCAGGAAGAGTTCAATATCACAGTGTTTCTCTAAAGGACATCTTCAGCCGCTTCTAACACCTGTCTTTGATAATGTCAGGTGCTAAATTACTTTATTTAAACCGTGTTAATTTCTTTAAGCAGAGTAATAAACAACATCCGGTCGAAATTCACACTTTCTGCAGTTTTGACGATCAAAAGGAAAAGCAATCGACCCGCAAACGTCAGTTACCTCAAAGTTATTGGTTTGGATCAGGTTGTTTCATCATTTTGCAGCAGCGACGGACAGAAATTTTTATTCTACATTCTTGCATCAAAACTGAGAAGTTATCGCGACATCATCGAGGTAACGCGTGAGGAGAGACATTTTAATCGAGCACAGAAACATTCAACGTGGTCTACAATCACTGCCGGTTTAAACAATCATTGTTATGTCAATTATTATATTTTAATTTAATTATTATTATTACTACTACTATTATTAGTACCATTGATGTAATAATAAACTGTATTATTATTATTATTGAATGATCATTGATGTTATTATACATTGTATTAGTATTATTTTTATTATTGTTGTTGTCATTAATGTTACTATCATAAATTGTGTTATCCTTTTTATTATTTATTTTATTATAATGGTTATTATTGTTATCATAAATTGTGTTACAATTAATTATTATTAGTTGTTATGGTCATTAATGTAAGTATTATAAATTATATGATTATGGCCATTAATGTTATAATTGCTAATTTTATTACAGTTATTATTACTATTTCTATTATAATTATTGTAACCATTTTACTCTGAAAATGTTCTCATTTAACCTTTTCAGAATGATTATTTTTGAATGTTTTATCATCTTCAAGATATCTTTTGGCAATATTTCCCACGTTTCTCTGTTACATTAATTGCTATTATTGTCACTGGAACAGACAATATAGTGTATCCATGTTTTGAAGGCTATATATCTCATTCACAACATTGATAAGAAACTGTTTTTAATCCATTTAATATTGTGGGTTCCTAATAATGACTATTTATTGAAAAAAAAAAGATAAATATTATACTGCTTTAATGTTGCAGCATATTGTGATATACAGTCACCCCTGGATTATGATATGTATCCTGTAGCCTGATTCTTGCCAGTACACACCTCTTCTGAATATACTTATAGTATTTCAACAGTCTAAAAGGAAAACATGCATGATAGAGCATTTACTTCATCTGCAGTTATGTTCACTTGTGTTACATTTTTATCAATGTTAGCCATTGATAGGCAGACAAATATCTGTGCACAAAATAACTGCTTATGTGGAATCTGTATAAACTTTTCTACATAATATTTTATGGAGTTTAAGGTCCAAAATCCAATTTAATGTACCACCACCTGCTGTTATTTTCTCTTCCAAGTGCCGGAAGAGAACAATATGGAGCTGGTTCACTGTGGGGACATTTGTTTTGACTGTTATTGTGGATTTTATTATTACTGGTAAGTGGGGTCTGTTCAGCTACATATGCAACTTATATAACCATCATAGTCAATCCTACATGATAACATAACACAATGGGACCGTTGTGGATGATTACTACCTTTACTTTGGATTTTTAAAGTCCACATTAAATGCAAGACTTATATTTCCATTAACTTTAAACATGTTTTCTTAGTTTTCTCCAAAGAACATGCATTTTTCTCTGCGAGTTGTTAACTATACATGCAAAGAGCAGCAGCTGTGTCCAACATTTACTGCAAACACACAAAGAACAAAATGATTTTGTAATAGAGACACAATTAAAAAAGCATGAGGAGGGATCTGAAGTCAGGAAAAACATTGGTTCAAATCTTTAACGAAATTACTTTATCAATTTACAGACATTTTACAAATATGCCAACATTCTTCAAGCAAGTGCCTCCCTTTCTTTTTGTCTCTTTTGTTCTGACCACTTCTAAACATAGCAGTTTGGACATCGATATAAACAACATAAAACTAAATAGTCTCTAAAACTCTCATTTACATTTAAACAAACATGTCTCTCAGCTGAAGCATTCAAACAATGGCCAAATATTCCTCAAAACTGTCACACAAATATCATACAAACAAACGGAATACGTATGAATTCATGTTGAATAAACCATATTCAGCCTGATTAAGACAACAAAATAAGTCTTCTCTGAGATTGAGTGTTTTTTCTGTTTAAAGTGGCTCTGAGGATGGATTTATAATATTCTTCTGGTATATTATTGATATGTTGCAGTGCTGTGAGCAGGTTTTAGTTGAGTCAGTGGTGGACATCAGTCTTTGGGAACACGGAAGCCGTCTTTTTCTTTCCGGAGACTTCTCATGGTTTCATTCGGGTCGGTCTGCTTCACGTGGTCTTGCACAGACTTTTCCCTAAAGTGGAAATAAAAAGACATCAGCAGCAGCTATGTTTAAGTTCAAACAGAGCTTTTTTAATATCACTTTGGGCCAAAACTTTAAATATTTAAGGTGTCTGAATCAATTTAACACATTTAAGCCCCCTGAGCACTTAGAGCAGAGGAAGTACCGCCTGGCAGTTTTAAGTCTCCATGAGGTAAACAAGTGCAAGACAGTTACAGTACAGCAGTGTGGCGAGAGAGTTAATACCACAGGCTGAAATAAGGGGGCAACACAGTGGTGCAGCAGGTAGTGCCTCCCAGCAAGAAGGTCACTGGTGGTGCATGCATGGGTTCTCTCAGGGCACTCAGGTTTCCTCCCACAGTCCAAAAAATGTGCTCATTAGGTTGATTGGTGACTCAGAAATGGCCCTTATGTATGAGTGTGAGCGTGAATGTGGCCCTGCGATTGGCTGGCGATCAGTTCAGGGTGTACCCCACCTCTCACCCAATGTCAGCTGGGATAGGCTCCAGCACCCACGACCCCAAAAGGAATAAATGGAATAGATAATGGATGGATGGATAGCTGAAATCAGGGAAGCAAATAATTTATCGTAAGACTACTGACACATGAACATATGAAGTATGTTTGAGTCTGAATTCAAATGATAATAAAATATTCAGAGAAATAAATGAACGAATATCTTTAATAAGTTGTGGACAGATGTAAGAATATATGATATTATGAATTTCTTTATCTGTATCTTTTTATTCTTTAGATTTAATTTTGAGCTTTTTCAGCTAAGCTTTAGTTGGTGTTAGATAGATAGATAGATAGATAGATAGATTGATAGACAGAAATTTGGAATATTGTTCTACGTGTATTTAGGGTTTTTTAGGTTAATGATTGGTGTAGATGTTTTTGGCTAAGGGCAGGTACTTTGTATGCATCATTGTATTTCATTATTGAATGCATCATTCGTATGAATTTTTTACCTCCGCCAAGGAGGTTATGTTTTTACCAGGGTCTGTCTGTTTGTTTGTCTGTTAGCAAGATTACGCAAAAAATACTGGATGGATTTACATGAAAATTTCACCAGAGGTGTGGTTTGGTCCAAGGAAGAAGCAAATACATTTGGTGCCAGATTGACGTCACAAAAAACATTGAAGTTTATAATGGCAAATCCCATTCATTTACGTCATTATGGGAATTATAGTTTTTCTGCTAACTGACGTCAATGTTTTTCAAGCCTATGTCACTACATTTCCCAGCTTCCCTGGCAATGCCAGTGGAGGAGTTCTGCTAATACAACGGCTAACAATAGCCTGGTAGTTCGGCACGACTGAGCTGCTTGGCGGAGGTCTGCGCTCTCGGAGTGCTTTTCTAGTTTTAATTGAGAAGCTGTGCCCCCCGTGCCAAGCGAATGGGGATCCTAATAAACAATATAGAACATCTGTATGTTCCATGTCCAATATCTAATCAGGTCATCCTTAAGCAGAGTAGACTGTACAAAATTCCAGAATCATCTATTGAAGCATTTTTAGAGACAGTCTGACATACTTTACTCTCATGAAGGGGTTATATGTGAATTCATCTGCCAGAGTGGACGGGATGGTGGGTTCTCCGTTACTGCATTTCTCCTGAAAAACACAAACACACAAAAATGTTTGTACTGATAAAGTTTAAGAATTTAATCAACTGAGAGAGAAAATGACCGTTTCTACGCGACGAGCCAATCGGATACCTTCGCCCATGCTAGCTTCTTCTGAATGACTTCATTGTCGGGTTCCACATGACGGGCGAACTTCAGGTTGCTGACGGTGTACTCATGACCACAGTAAACACGCTGAAACACAAACATACCAAAGTAAATCCATCAATCAGAATATTCCCTCCACTTCAAGAAAGACAGAGCAACAAATATGTAGTCACACAATCAATAGCTATCATTTCTACTGTAATAAATTAATTTGGTCAGTGTCTGGTAAATCTCACGTATAACAAAATTTTCCTACAAGGTCCTTAAACTTTTTTCATGGTTTTTATAAACACAATCCTTCACCATGATTCCTCCGTCCTTTTAGTTTGGATACAGGAATCAGAGCTGGTTGACATTGTAACTCCACCACATTCACTACATAGATCTTCTACCACATTTCAATATTAATTAATGCAAAGAAAACTGAAGTTTATCTGACATTTAAAAGCTTCATCATCAGACTGAAGCAAAAGTTACTTTTGTTTAAGAACGGAAACTCACAATTCAGTTGGAAACACTGAGTTATATTTACCGTTTCAGGAGGGAGGCGTCCCAGAATTTCTATCAAAGCTCTGTACATCTGCTCAGCGGTGCCCTCGAAGAATTTACCACAGCCAGCCACAAACAGTGTGTCCCCTATTGGTATAAAAAAATAAACAAGCATTAATGCCCATTAAAGCTGTAATATTTACATCTCTGTGACACTTCGCCTCTACTGTGAAAGTCTTTACCAGAGCATTAGGTCTGGTGTATTTTGTTTAGGATCAATGTTGCACCAATACTTACATAAGTCAAAGGAAACGTACAATATTATACTCAAAATAAAGTGTTTTGAGGGAGCAATATTGTCTCATAACCTTGTACAGCAGATGGATCTGCCAGATTTATTGTCTGTAATCAAGCAGATCCATCTTGCCAAGCTCCAGTCTACAACGATTGTGCTTGGCCCAAAGCAGGACGGCCCAATCAGAGTCCTTTAAAGCAGGAAGAGGTGGAAGGTATGAGCGAGTATCGATCTTAGGAAAAAGAGAGAAACATTTTGGATTTTTAATTTAAAAAGCTTATATCCAAGGGGAATGAACGAGGTCTTTCTCAGTGAATTAGTTTGTGTAGCCAATCTTTTACAATTGTTTTTTATATTTGTAAAAAACACTTTACATGTATTTTGAAGGGTTTTTTTTAGCACTTTTTCCAAACACTTTCTATGGGCTCTTTCCCAGATGAACCAGTGAAATATACTGAACAGTCTGTCAGGGATGCCAGGTTAATTGTCTCACCCTTAAACTCATTTCAGACTTTGATAAATCTAATAACAGGATATATTGTCCTGCCCTTCTTCATATTTGCCTTCTAGCTTATCTAGCAGACCTACCTGTGAAAACAGCAGGGGGCTCAGTGCTGTTTTCTTTGGTCACATAATAACAGATGTGACCTGTTGTGTGACACGGGGTGAACAGGCATTTGACACTCAGTGATCCAATCTGTGAAACAGTAACACCAAAGAGTGAGTACAGTTTACTGCTGACATTTAGAATGAAAAACAGACAGTTTGATGTCCTTACTTTGAAATTGTTGGAATGAATAACTTTCTTTGTTAAACAAGGAACTCTGTCGTCTCCTCCATAGACCCGCAGTCCAGGCATGTGCTTCAGCAGCTTTTCATTTCCACCTGCATGATCCCTGCAGAAAGAAAAACATCAGAGTTGTGTTAAAACACATATTCTACTAAAATTAAGTTTTAGCATGTTCGATTATTATCTGTATAGCTTTAGGTATTTCATATGTCTTTATTAGTAAGAACTCATGTGACATGTACGTTCGCCATGAGTGTGCACCATACCAGTGATGATGAGTGGTCAAAACTGTTGTCAGTTTAACGCCATGTTTTTTGACGGCCTCAATGACCTGAAAGCAAAGAAAGGTCACAGAGGCATTCTGCTTAAATGATCAGTTGTCAACAAACATCCAAAATAACTCATTAGCAAATGTGAGCAATGTTTAAATGAAACAAAGTGAGGATTGTTAGTTGGTTTCAGCTGCTCATACCTAAAAAATAAATTTATTTTCTTTTAAACATCATGAATTACAAATTGTATAGATAGTCAGTTTTGTGTACAAACGCTGCATTAAAGTTATTTAAGACTTGTACAATCAAGTCATATTTGATATGAGTTATTCCTTGCTTATAAAGAGCAATAATAAAGGCTTAGATACAAAGTACATTTTGCAGTTCTTCAAAATCTTGAATTAAATCAAGTAACATGGAGTAAATATGAAATATTTGCCCCACAAATATATCATAAATACTAGTGCATGGTAGAACGAGGAAGTAGAACAACAACCTCTGCTGTGTAAACTGTATATTTGTGAAATAGTTTTGATAAAATTAAATGGCCACAGTCTTTAGTTTGCTAAGAGTTGCTGGTTATATCAGCAATTTGTTCATTTTCATGCAATAAAAGACAAATGTTGATTTAGGATGGTCATTTTTTATGCTGTTTTTTTCTTTCATTTTCCTTGTTTGATTTTTAATGATGCCGACAAACATGTTGACAAAAATCTTAGCAATATTTAAGACAAGACTAAGAAGTTATGATCTACTTGGACTCTTGGAAATGATATTTTTCCTGTTTTTAGATTAGACAAATATAAAAAAGACAGATTTTCTTGTTCTTACTGGGGAGGCTTACTCTTCCACGCTTTGAAACTCCCTGAACTAGAGCATGGTGGTTCGGCTTAGAAGCTGCAAAAAGCTCATACACTGTTACCTGAGGGAATTTTCCCCTAGTGTGACCTGATCAAGTTGGTGCTGGTGGCTGTGGCGATCATGCATAAGACAATGTTAATATAAGACTATCAGAAATGGTTACTTTTAAGGTCAACAGCCATGTATCCCTCCTTCCATCCTCCCTTTTAAATTCCATTAAAGCTTTAAAATTCAAGAACAGAGCAACTCCAGGTGCATTTAATATTGTAAAGAAAAAGTTAACATCTCTCATGCTTGTGTTCACCCTGGACTTTATTCCAGAAACTTAAAAAAAAGGGTTTCAAAAATCCCACAGTCTTTCAGAGGAGGAAACTATGACTGCTGAAATGCTGAGTCACTCCAGTGAACTTATTACAGCATCACTCCAGCCCTGTTGATAAATACCAGCCTCTCTGTGGGTAAAAAGGCATGCACTGACGTCGGCAGCCTTTACAAAAGATTATGTTGCATTCATTTCAAGTCAGCAAGCTAATATTCCCACCAGCTGAATCATAGAAGAAGAAGATGGCAGGAAAAGTCACCAACTGGATCAGCTCTGACTCATTTTTATGGTCAAATGTTGAAGAGAAAGCTGGCTGTGGCAGAGTGGGAGTCTTTCTATTGACGTCTAATCAAGAAGTAGAAAACTTTTACATAACCTACTTCAGGCAAAACTGCGGTTAAGGCTGAGCACATGTATGTAAAGTAACTCTGGAAGAAGTTCTCACCTTTATGGGCTCTACAGGGTCGACAATAGCTGCCTCTCTGGAGTCCACATCGATCAGGAGGTACATGTAGTTATCAGACAACGCTGGAAGTAGTTCAACCTTCATGTTTGCTTGTTGAACCAGAGACGACTTCCTCACCTCGGTATGAAGGAGAGCAGCTGCCTGGGCCTTAACTTCTGCAGGCACTGCATGAAATAATATGAAGTCAATGTTTAATAGAGAGAAATACAGGGGTCATATCAGGACAAACTCTGTATCATGTCTCTGTCAAAGAAACCCTTTTTGCTCTAGAATAAAACTGAACAAGGATGTTAAAAAGGTTTAAAAACAATCAGGGTTGATAATTCACTCTTTTTGTACCACTGGATCTACAAACCCCAATTCCAATGAAGTTAGGATGTTGTGTAAAATGTAAATAAAAACAGAATACAATGATTTGCAAATCCATCTTGACCTATATTCAAGTGAATAGACTACAAGGACAAGATATTTAATGTTCAAACTAATAAACTCTATTGGTTTTAGTAAATATTCACTCATTTTAAGTTTGATAACTGCAACACTTCCAAAAAACCTGGGACAGGAGCAACAAAAGACTAGAAAAGTTAAGAAAGGCTCAAAAAACGCCTGTTTGGAATATTTCACAGGTTCATTGGTCACAGGTGAGGGTCATGATGGGGTATAAAAGAACACCTCTGAAAGGCTCAGTCATTCACAAGCAAGGATGGCCTAAGGTTCACCACTTTGTGAACAACTGTGTGAGCAAATAGTCCAACAGTTTAAGAGCAACTTTTTTCAATGTACAATTACAAAATCTACAGTCTGTAACATCATCAAGAGATTCAGAAAATCTGAAGAAATCTCTGCGCAGGTAAGCAGCAAGGTTGAAAATCATCACTGAATGCCTGTGACCTACGATCCCTGAGGTGGCACTGCATTAAAAACCAACATCATTCTGTAAAGGATGTTACCATGTAGGCTCAGGAACACTTCAGAAAAACATTGTCAGCTGACACACTTTGTTGCTACATGCACAAGGTCAAGTCAAAACTCTATTGTGCAAAACCAAAGCCAAATATCAACAGCAACCAGTAATGCCGCTGGCTGCTCAGGGCTCAAGTTGGAAAAGTGTGCTGTGGTCTGATGAGTCCACATCTCAAATTGTTATTTCAGCCTAAAGAGGTGAAGGACCATCCAGATTGTCATCAGTGAAAAGTTCAAAAGCCAGCATCTGTGATGGTAAGGGGGTGTTAGTGCCTGTGGCATGGGTAACTTGCACATCTATGAAGGCACCATCAATACTTAAAGGTACGTACAGGTTTTGGAGCAACAAATGCTGCCATCCAAGCAACATGTTTTCAGGAACGTTCAGCAAGACAATGTCAAGCCACATCCTGTACGTTACTACAATGTGGACTTGTAGTAAAAGAGTACAGGTACTAGACTGTCTTCCATGCAGTCCAGACCTGTCTCCTTCTGAAAATGTATGACACATTATGGAGTGCAAAATACAATGGAGACCCCAGACTGTCTGGCATCTTAAGTCATACATCAAGAAAGAAAATGAAAGAATTCCACCCACAAAGCTTTAACAATTAGTGTTATCAGTTCACCAATGCTTACTGAGTGTTGTTAAATGGAAAGCTGATGTAACACAGTGGCAAACATGCACCTATCCCAGCTTTTATGGAACAAGTTGCAGGCTTCAAATTTCTATTGGGTGAGTATTTGCAATAAACAAACAAGCTTGAACATTGTATTTTACACAACATACCAACTTCACTGGAATTGGGGTTTGCATTTTCAACATGGTATCAAAAGTCTGAAATATAACATGCCAGTGCTTTGCAGTTTGGACAAAAACTAGATTTCCTGCCATGTTTGATGATTAAAAACAAAACCTTGCCCAATGTAGGATGTTGATAATACTTCTATTGTTGCCTTTGTACCAGTAAGGTATCAATGTCACCTAACTGTGGATATAATCATAACAAAATCTTAAATTCTGGCCTACTATCGTGATAGTCTTTTGTTGCTCTATTCTTAAGATATACCAAATTTCAGATAGTTTTTGGTCCATATTGTCCAGCCCTATGTAGGCCCTGGTTACAACAGCTGCTACAAACGGATGGTGTTTTATGGACTTATATCCACCCATTTATCTCAGTAAAGATATATCTGATTTCTATTTTTGATGATATAAAAGAAAACTAATCATTAAAGGGGCACTCTTCTTCTTCAACGGCCGTTATTACTACGACAACCACTGACGTATTCAGTAAAAATCATCAGTTAACACGGTCACACTTATAACCGTAACACCGAAATATTGACTCTAAACCGTTAAAGTCAGTGCTGTTCTTGAGTAAGTCTTATGTTTGATTGTTTAGCTGCCCCAGTATCGATCTTTCTTTACGGCCATGGTGGAGATTGTGTAATAAGGTGCAGAATATCTTAAACACTAACCAGCTCTATTTACAAGACAGCTCTTTCCTCAAGAAACCACACGACGCAAACATGTTTATTTGTGCATAAGGCTACACAAGCTAGCATGTTTTTATGCTAGTAAAACTGTTTACGTACCAAATTTGTAGGCTGTAGCAGCACCGAGCAGAGTGCAGGCACTCCCTACCAGAGACCTGAATAACATAACAACAGCAGCTATAACCTTATCATCATATTGGAATAAACCAGAAAAGTTTGGTTCTGTTTTAGTTCCGCCTCCGCCCCCTCTTCAACTTTGACATGCTAGGTACGGATAATCGAGTATGGTAGCATAGAGCGAGTAAAATCAATTAAATATGTGAGGAAATTAATTATTCAAGCAACTACAAACTGAATTAAGTTGAGAGACGATGTATTAATTATACATCAGGTTTAATTTCGGGTTTACCTTCGATAAAATCCAAAAATTCAGCTTATTTGAGATATCATTATAACTTTCTGTCCCTTCCGGCTCTCCGTAGGTTAATGTTTAAGCCCCACTGGTCGTCGGTCAAAGTTTGTTTCAACTGCAGCTGACTGCCTCAAATCGGCTCAGACTCCCACTTTTCTCCACAATGACAGCCCGGAACATTTCCAGATTTTGGGAATGGGGGAGAAAGATTATCTGTGTCGGGAGAAACTACGCAGACCACGCCAAAGAGATGAAGTACGCATTGCCCACAGTGCCAGTCGTGTTCCTTAAGCAACCTTCAGCCTATGTGAGGGAGGGCTCCCCCATCCTAATGCCCCTTTACACCAAAAACCTGCACCATGAGGTGGAGCTGGGGGTGGTGATCGGGAAAGGGGGCACTGCCATCCCTCAGGCTGGTGCCATGGAGCATGTGGCAGGTTATGCCCTGTGTTTGGACATGACAGCCCGGGACATCCAGAACGAGTGTAGATCTAAAGGTGATGCTCTTCTTCTTCTTTAATGAGGTTTACTGACAGTTGGCAAACAAGAAACTGGTGCTGACTAGACTGGACCACATTATTTGACGTGTCTCAGCTTTTTGCCAGATATCAGAGGAAAGTTAAGTGATCGTGTAATAGGGCTGGGTAGTACAACCTGAAAATAAAATCCCAGATTTTTTCAACAACACTCAGTTTACGATTTCAATTTATTTCTTCCCTCTCAAAAAAAGGAACTCCAAGTCACACAAAAATGACATGAATCAAGTTTTGCCTTTATGTTGTCAACACTATATTCCCCAACCAAACAGAATTTTCCTCCTAAAGGTAAAGTGTGTGTCACAAAATGTTGATTAAGCTGTTAAAATGTAGGCACGTTTGTCTACGTTAACACTGAAGGCTGAGGTATTTTCATATTATGTCAATATAAAACTGTCGGATCAAAATTTAATGTCATTTAAAAAAAAAAAAAAAAAACAAGCCTGTAAATGTCATTGTGCAAAACCTGCCAGGGCCTACCATTATGAAAACTGCAAATTTCAGTATTTATATCTAAAACATTGCAACAACTTACAATTGGAGTAAGTCAAGAAAAAAAAATCTTGTTTTTCAAGTTTTAAATCTTCTGTGAAAAATAATTTGAATTGATAAATTGAATTGATATATTGCCTAGCTTTATCTTGTAACCTTGCAAACTGTCATCAGATACAGTCAAGCCCAGAATTATTCATAGCCCTTGCAAATTTTGACTTTAAGTTGCTTTTTTCAACTAGGAAGTTTTTTGTTGTTTGGAAATGATGCAGGCTTCTCCCAAAAGATAATACGACGATGTACAAGAAGCACCATTGTGTAAAATATTGTTTATATTTGAAAAAAAAAGTGGCATGTCCAAAATTATTCATCCCCTTCTCAATAACCAATAGAAAAGCTTTTCAATCAATCAAACTTTATTTGTATAGCACTTTTCATACAAAATTTTGTAGCACAAAGTACTTTACATAAGAAATAAAGTAAAATAAGAATAAATGAAGTTAAAAGTAGAAAACTGAATACAATGAAAATATAAGACCCCACCCACCCTTGCAATCCACATACAACACACACACTTACTCAAACACACAAAAACATAAAAAGAGGACTGAGGAAATGCTATCTTGAATTAAAAATGAGGAAGCACAGGAGCTAGGACTAAAAGAGTAATTAAAATTCATGATAAGGAACTAGATTAAAAAATACTCTAGGGAATAGTAAGTGAATAAATAAATGATTAAAATAAAATGTAATTAATGAACATGGTAAAATGAGATAGCCTAACACCAGATGCGTAATAAAATCTGCTAAAGTAGATAATAAAAAGAAAATCAGTTAACAGAGAATAAAATTTCAAATAAGATATCTGAACTGAAATGAAGAAATAAAACAGATTAAAAGGAATAAAATAAATAAAAAGTCAATAAATAAATAAATAAATATAGTAAATATAATCAGCTAAAAGCCAGACTAAAAAGGTAGGTCTTGAGTTTGCTTTTAAAAATATGAAGATTAGGTGTTGCTCTCAGGTCTTCAGGTAGACTGTTCCACAGACTGGGGTCATAATAACGAAAAGAAGCTTTACTGTATGTACTGTATCAAACTTTGGGAACTGTTAAAGACCACTACCTGAAGACCTGAGGGCTCTACTGGGTTCGTAGGGTAAAAGCAAATTGGCTAAATAAGAGGGAGCAAGACCATTAAGAGATTTAAAAATTAATTAAAGCACCTTAAAATCAATTCTAAAAGATACAGGAAGCCAATGCAGAGATTTTAAAATCGGGGTGATGTGAGTCTCTGCATTAGCTTGAGAGAGAAACTGGTGCACTCTGAAAATGTTCCTTTAAACGATAAAACGATTTTTTTCGTAACATCTGTGATATGCAGGTCAAAGCTGAAGTCTGTATCAAATATCATACCAAGATTTTTGACCTGCTGACACAGACTAAGAGACAGTGCTCGGAGTTTGCTATCCAGTTTCTCTCTCTGACGACCTGTACCAATAACTAAAACCTGTGTTTTGTCCTGGTCGAGCTGAAGAAAGTTGTCTGCCATCCAGGACTTGATATCTAAAATACAGTTTAAAAGGGCATCAGTGGGCTCTGTGTCATCATTAATTGGCGATTACAGCAATCAAATGCTTCCTATAATTGCTGACCAGCTTTTTGCATGTCTCCGCTGGTATTTTTGCCCCTTCATCTTTTGCGATGAGGGCCTTCAGTGATTGGAGCACTAAGAACTGCCTCCTGCTGAACACCTCCAAGACCAAGGAGATAGGAGGTCTAATGCTGCATTCCAGAAAAGTGGGAAGTCGGAGTTTTCCAATCTCCGACCAGGAAAAGTGCATTGGAACATCACTCAAACTGAGAGGTCCTAGTCGCAAAGTCGGAGAAAAAATATCTACCCCAAATTCACCGAATTGCTTCAGTCTGACGTCACTTAACAATGGCGATGCCCATGGAGAGACAGACTGTGAATGGTAAAACACAGTTTACTAGATTATAAAAAAAAATATATATGTATCTATATTCATTTTTTTTATTACTAAATTATTTAGCTATAACTTCACGTAACACAATGTGATTTGTACTGACTTTGCACTGGAACACGAAGCTGGCAGCTGTAACCGGAGGTTACCATGGCAACAATAAACACAGGACTGTCCCGGTCACATCTGGTCAGTCAGTTATTTCCCTTAAAATACGCTATTGATGTTAAATTAAGTTTCTTTGTAACGCCATATAATTTATCCTCATACAGTGGATTAGCTTAATGAATTTTTAGATGATTTTACGTTTGACTTTCAGCAAGAATGTAATTAAAGAAGGCCGTTTACACTGTGTGTTATATACCCCATCTGTTGTTTTTTTTTTCCTTTATTTGATCGATTGCAAGAAGGCAAGTTTGCTGGAGGTCAAAACAGAAAAACAGCTTATTGCGATCAGCCATCTTTATTGTTTGCATTCTCCTGGAACGCTTTGAGGTCGGAACTGGTGCAATCCGAGCGGCATAAGTCCGACTTCCCACTTTTCTGGAATGCAGCATTAGCCCCCACTCCAGCCAGGTGTGCACCTTGACAACAAGCTGGACTGGTCTATGAACACAGATGCCCTGAACTGGAAGGGGCACAGCCGGCTCCTCTTCCTCATGAGGCTCAGGTCTTTATGCTGCATATGTTCTATCAGTCAGTGGTCTCCAGTGTTCTGGTCTATACTGCAGTCTGCTGGGGGGCAGCATGACTGATAGAAACACCAGGACAGGCTGGTGAAGAAGGCTGGCTCTGTGATTGGCAGGAGTTTGGACTCACTCGGGACTGTGGTGGACAGACGTACGCGCAGCACAGTGCAGGCCATCATGGACTACAGTTACCATCCTCTCCACAACATCCGGGGGAGAGAGAGAAGCAGCAGCAGTGGGAGACTCTTCTCACTGCACTACAGGACTGAGAGGTTCAGGAGGGCCTTTGTTACCACAGTCAACAGAATGAACAAAGGCAGCAGATCATGACCTGGACTGTCTATTACCACTACTGTTGCCACTGGATACCCAAATTTCCCCAAGGGGATTAATAAAGTATTTCTCATTCGATCTGATAATGTGGTGTGGCTGCTCAATTACAGCAAAAATCATAGATTCAATTTTTTTGGTCTTGTCCACTGGAGTCACATCTGTATGTATTTTTTTTATTGTAATTTTAAATGATTGTCTAACTACTACTGTTTAATTCCTTCAGGTCTGCCCTGGACCCTCGCCAAAGCGTTCAACACTTCCTGTCCGATCAGCGAGTTCATCCCCAAAGAGCGCATCCCCGACCCGGGCAGCGTGAAGCTGTGGCTGAAGGTGAATGACCAGCTGAAGCAGAGCGGCTGCACCTCCCAGATGATTTTCTCCATCCCATATCTCATCAGCTACATCAGCGACTTCATCACCCTGGAGGAGGGGGACCTTATCCTCACCGGGACCCCCGAAGGAGTCTCAGCAGTGCAGGAGCACGATGAGCTGCAGGCTGGGATTGAGGATGTTATCACCATGAGCTTCAGAGTGGACAGAAAAGAGCATTAGTGCAGCAGAAAGAGAGAAATGATAAGAAACCAAACACGGTTTGGTTTGGGTTTGTTCAGGTCAGATATTTTTAAGTATTCATGTGGACCAGCAGGTGGCGGTGCTGTGCCACCGGGACTGTAATTCTTCCCCACAAAACTTGAATAGACGTTGAACCAACAGAAATTTGCAACACAACAGCTCTAAGATCTAGCTCACTGTATAATCTCTACACTTTACAAAGATAACCACTCATCACCAGATGCCACTTTCTTTTATTACAATAAATTCAGTAGAAGAATGATTTATTTTCACCCTAAGATACACAGTGATTAGGGCTGGGTAATACATCATTTAAATCAATACATTCAAATTACTTTCTGCAGAAGATTTAAAAATTAAAAATCATAATTGTTTTCTAGACTTACTGCAATTGTAAGTTGTTGCAATGTTTAAATACTGAAAATTAACAGTTTTTGTGATGGTCGGCCCTGTCAGCTTTTGCACAAGCACATGTTTAAGTTTGTATCTGTTTTTTTTTTAAATGAGAGTAAACTCTGATAAGAGAGTTTCATGTTAATATGCAGTGAGAATAGCTCAGCTATCTGCCTACGTTTGAACTACATAATCAACATTTTATGACATGGACTTTAGCTTAAGAGGGAAATTCTGTTTGGATTGGGAATACATTTTGATAACATAAAGGCAAAACATGATTAATGCATTTTTTTTTGTCAGAGGTTTTTTTTTTCAAGAAATAATTAATTAAAATCGTAAATTGAGAGTTGTGGGAAAAATCAGGGATTTTATCTTTAGGCCATATCGCCCATCCCTAGCAGTGATTGTTCTTTTGATGCAATAGTGTGAGTTAAGTATTAGCTGAAAGTAAAATCAGCTATTCCTCAAAAAACTTGGACATCCGGAGTGTCACTTCATATTTCATTAGAATTTAAAATAATAATGTTAGTTGCTTTTAATCACAGATGCAATCACACACTGAACTCATTACACCATATACATTACAAACAAATTTTACAACACAGTTTATTCAGTTTTTTTTAATTTTCACATTAAATACATAAAACTGGAGGCAATTAGAGACCCAGGACCCACTATCACCTCTTTAGTAACAAATTGTTGAGAAAAATCATGAGGCATCTTGACCTATGACCTCCAAAATCTGATCATTTCATCCTTGAGTAGAAGCAGATGATTGTGCAAAATTGGAAGAAATTCTCCTTAAGCATCAATATGTAATAAAATTTCAGATAGTTTTTAGTCCATGTTGCCCAGCCCTATGTAGGTCCTGGTTACAACAGCTGCTACAAACGGAACATGTTTTATGGACTTAAATCCATCTATTTATCTCAGAAAGGAAATATCTGATTTCTATTTTTGATGTTATAAAAGAAAAACTAGTCATTAAGGGGGCAATCTGCTTCAACGGCCGTTATTACAGCGACAACCACTGACGTATGTCAGTTCAGTAAAAATCAGTCAAAATCATCAGTTAACACGGTCACTTTTATAATCATAACAAAGAAATACTGACTCTAAACCATTAACGTCAGTGCTGTTCTTAAGTGTTATGCTTGATTGTTTAGCTGCCTCAGTATCGATCTTTCTTTACGGTCATGGTGGAGATTGAGTAAAAAGGTGCTGAAGATCTCAAACACTAACCAGCTCTATTTACAAGACAGCTCTTTCTTTAAGAAACCACACGATGCAAACATTTTTTTTTTAATTCTTTATTCCACAATGTAATTTACATTACAGAACAAACAGGAAAAAAAAAGAAACTCACATTTCCATTTACAAAAACTTTTCTTGCATCTGAACAAAGCAAGCTTTCAAAATATATTAAGAGGTAAATAAGACATTTTCATTTACATGAACAAAATGCATTTAACTTTCAAAAAAAAAAAAGTTTGCACTTGTAACAGGACAGTAAACAGGATTAAAACAAAAATAAAAATAAACACAATAGTAGGGGTTAATGACTCAACTAAGGGGCTTAAGCGTTGCCACATTACACAGGATTGTAGCTTAAAAAACAAGAGACTTTGACAAGGTTTCATATAAATCGCATAAAGACTGATTTACTTCAGACAGTATCTTTAAGGATGATAAATAATTTTTAATTTCATTTTTAAAACAAATTATAGAGGGTTTGCTTTTTTTCCATTTATTTAGATGTATATGATACTTCCCCATAATGAAAATTATGTTCACCATTTTAGAAATATTCTTTAGCAGACCATCCATATAAACCATCACCTGAAGCTTATTAAACAAAGAACTGTTAATATCAATATTCAGCCAGCTATAAACATCTTTCCAGAAAAGCTGTGTGATCGAACAAGAAAAGAACAAGTGTTCAATTGTTTCACACGATGCAAACATATTTATTTGTGCATAAGGCTACACAAGCTAGCATGTTTTTATGCTAGTAAAACCGTTTACGTACCAAATTTGTTGGCTGTAGCAGCTCCGAGCAGAGTGCTCCTACTAGAGACCTGAATAACATAACAACAGCAGCTATAACCTTATCATCATGTTGGGATAAACCAGAAAAGTTTGGTTCTGTTTTAGTTCCGCCTCCGCCCCCTCTTCAACTTTGACATGCTAGGTACGGCTAATCGAGTATGGTAGCATAGAGCGAGTAAAATCAATTAAATATGTGAGGAAATTAATTATCCACGCAACTACAAACTGAATTAAGTTGAGAGACGATGTATTAATTATATAAAAGGTTTAATTTCGGGTTTACCTTCGATAAAATCCAAAAATTCAGCTTATTTGAGGTATCAGTTTGACTTTTCTGTCCCTTCCGGCTCTCCGTAGGTTAATGTTTAAGCCTCACCGGTCGTCGGTCAAAGTTTGTTTCAAATACAGCTGACTGCCTCAAATCGGCTCAAACTTCCACTTTTTTCCACAATGACAGCCCGGAACATTTCCAGATTTTGGGAATGGGGGAGAAAGATAATCTGCGTCGGGAGAAACTACGCAGACCACGCCAAAGAGTTGAAGAACGCGATTCCCACAGAGCCCGTCCTGTTCCTAAAGCCACCTTCAGCCTATGTGAGGGAGGGCTCTCCCATCCTGGTGCCCCTGTACAGCAGCAACCTGCACCATGAGGTGGAGCTGGGGGTCGTGATCGGGAAAGGGGGCACTGCCATCCCTCAGGCTACAGCCATGGAGCATGTGGCAGGTTATGCCCTGTGTTTGGACATGACAGCCCGGGACATCCAGGACGAGTGTAAATCTAAAGGTGATGCTCTTCTTCTTCTTCTTCTTCAATGAGGTTTACTGACAGTTGGCAAACAAGAAACTGGTGCTGACTGGACTGGACCACATTATGTAACGTGTCTCAGCTTTTTGCCAGATATCAGGGGAAAGTTAAGTGATTTGTAACCTTGCAAACTGTCATCAGATGGATCCATCAGCTTCAAGCAGGAATGAATTGTTCCCGGTCAGAAAATGACCGGGCTTTTTCGTGTCCTTTGAGGGCAAATAGGCAGTAGCTAGGAGTGTGGTTAAGTTTTTCTGAAAACAAGAAGTGGAGTAACAGCAAGATTTTGTGCAAGTGCAGCAGCACCTGCAAATCTTTTTGTGGCAGGTTGCATTTTCTAGTGGCATTTGCCCTCTTGCCTGGTGGCATGTGCATAATGGTACATGGGAAAAACATGTAAGTTTATGCATAACTACGCCACACATTTTCAATGGGGGACAGGTCTGGACTACAGGCAGGCCAGTCTAGTACCCGCACTCTTTTACTACGAAGCCACGCTGTTGTAACACGTGCAGAATGTGGCTTGGCATTGTCTTGCTGAAATAAGCAGGGGCATCCATGAAAAAGACGTTGCTTGGATGGCAACATATGTTGCTCCAAAACCTTTATGTACCTTTCAGCATTAATGGTGCCTTCACAGATGTGTAAGTTACCCATGCCTTGGGCACTAATACACCCCCATACCATCACAGATGCTGGCTGTTGAACTTTGCACCTATAACAGTCCGGCTGGTTCTTTTCCTCTTTGGTCTGGAGGACATGACGACCACACTTTCCAAAAACAATTTGAAATGTGGACTCGTCAGACCACAGAACACTTTTCCACTTTGCATCAGTCCATCTTAGATGAGCTCGGGCCCAGCGAAGCCGGCGGCGTTTCTGGGTGTTGTTGATAAATGGCTTTCGCTTTGCATAGTAGAGTTTTAACTTGCACTCACAGATGTAGCGACGAACTGTAGTTACTGACAGTGGTTTTCTGAAGTGTTCCTGAGCCCATGTGGCGATATCCTTTACACAGTGATGCCGGTTTTTGATGCAGTACCGCCTGAGGGATCGAAGGTCACGGGCATTCAATGTTGGTTTTCGGCCTTGCCGCTTACGTGCAGTAATTTCTCCAGATTCTCTGAACCTTTTGATGATATTACGGACCGTAGATGATGAAATCCCTAAGTTCCTTGCAATAGCTCATTGAGAAATGTTGTTCTTAAACTGTTCGACAATTTGCTCACGCATTTGTTCACAAAGTGGTGACCCTCGCCCCATCCTTGTTTGTGAATGACTGGCCATTTCAGGGAAGCTGCTTTTATACCAAATCATGGCACCCACCTGTTCTCAATTAGCCTGTTCACCTGTGGGATGTTCCAAATAAGTGTTTGATGAGCATTCCTCAACTTTCTCAGTCTTTTTTGACACTTGAAAGCACTCAGAGAGCACAAACTTCTGCCGAGGTAGCCTGCATATTGCTGTTACATCTGAAAGCAATAGTTCCATGATAAAGTTATCATCATAATATGATTCCTTGACCCTGAAACCCCACACCTAGCACTCAGAATCATGTTGATATCATTATTAGACAGTTATTGAGCAAAAACAATCGTTTATTTGCTGATGGGGGTTTTCTGGATCACCACCAAAATCTAATCAATTCTAAGTTGGGACATTAACACCATCTCTTGAAAATTTCAGCAAAATCCGTCCAGTAGTTTTTGCATTATCTTGCTAACAAGTGAACAAAGATACAGGCAAACAAACATACAACGACAAAAACATAACCTCCTTGGCAGAGGTAATAATAGCATCTGTCAGGGCCTTCAGTAACTGGAGCACTAAGAACTGCCTCCTGCCGAACACCTCCAAGACCAAAGAGATGGTCATTGACTTTAGGAGGTCTAAACCCCCGCTCCAGCCACTCACAATCAGAGGGGAGGTCATTGAAGGGGTGCAAACATTTAAGTACTTAAGTGTGCACATTGACAACAAGCTGGACTGGTCTATTAACATAGATGCCCTGTACCGGAAGGGTCAGAGCCGGTTCTTCTTCCTCAGGAGGCTCAGGTCTTTATGCTGCATATGTTCTATCACCAGGAGACTGGACAGGCTGGTGAAGAAGGCTGGCTCTGCTGGCACTGGATACCCAGATTTCCCCAAGGGGATTAATAAAGTAATTCTCTTTCTATCTGATAATGTGGTGTGGCTGCTCAATTACAGCCAAAAATCATAGATTCAATTATTTTGGTCAATATCCACTTGTCCACTGGAGTCACATCTGTATGTATTTTTTTATTGTAATTTTATATGATTGTCTAACTACTACTGTTTAATTTCTCCAGGTCTGCCCTGGACCCTCGCCAAAGCGTTCAACACTTCCTGTCCGATCAGCGAGTTCATCCCCAAAGAGCGCATCCCCGACCCGGGCAGCGTGAAGCTGTGGCTGAAGGTGAACGACCAGCTGAAGCAGAGCGGCTGCACCTCCCAGATGATTTTCTCCATCCCGTATCTCATCAGCTACATCAGCGACTTCATCACCCTGGAGGAGGGGGACCTTATCCTCACCGGGACCCCCAAAGGAGTCTCAGCAGTGCAGGAGCACGATGAGCTGCAGGCTGGGATTGAGGATGTTATCACCATGAGCTTCAGAGTGGACAGAAAAGAGCATTAGTGCAGCAGAAAGAGAGAAATGATAAGAAACCAAACACGGTCTCATTTTTTTCTGTTGGGTTTGTTCAGGTCAGATGTTTTAAGTATTCATGTGGACCAGCAGGTGGCAGTGCTGTGCCACTGGGACTGTAATTCTTTTCCACAAAACTTCAACAGAAGTTGAACTGATGGATCGTTGCAGCACAACAGCACTAAGATCCACCTCACCGTACAATATTTACACTTTACAAAGACAACCACTCATCACCAGATGCCACTTTATTTTATTACAATAAATTCAGTAAAAGAATGATTTATTACCTCCGCCAACGAGTTTATGTTTTTGCCCGCGTCTATCTGTCTGTCTGTCTGTTTGTCTGTTTGTTTGTGTTCAAAATAACTTGGAAATTTCAAAATGGATTTGGATGAAATTTTCAGGAATTGTCGGGAATGGGATATGGAAGAACTGATTAAATTTTGGGGGTGATCTGGATCACTGTCTGGATCCAGGAATTTTTTAAAGGATTCTTTAACATTGCCAGATAGGACCATTTTCGCCAAAGTGGACCGAAGCTGCTTGGCAGAGGTCTGCACTCTCTGAGTGCTTTTCTAGTTTTCACTCTTAGATACACAGTGATTAGGGCTGAGCAATGCATCATTTAAATCAATAAATTCAAATTATTTTCTGCAAAAGATTTAAAAATTAAAAATCTGCATTTTTTTTCTTGCCTTACTTCAATTGTAAGCTGTTGCAATGTTTAAATACTGAAAATTAGCATTTTTTATGATGGTTGGCCCTGTCAGCTTTTGCACAAGCACGTATTTAGGCTTGTATCTGTTTTTTAATTGAGATCAGAGAGTTCAGTGTTAATACAGTGAAAATAACTCAACTTTCAGTGTTTATGTAGACAAATCTGCCTACGTTTGAACTGCATAATCAACATTCACATCAACAATCAACATGGACTTTAGCAGTAAGAGGGAAATTCTGTTTGGATTGGGGATATATTTTGATAGCATAACGGCATAACAGCCCTAGCAGTGATTGTTCTTTTGATGCAAAAGTGTGAATTAAGTATTAGCCGAAAGTAAAATCAGCTATTCCTCAAAAAACGTGGACATCTGGAGTGTTACTTCATATTTCAGTAGAATTTTAAAAAATAATAATTTTAGTTGCGTTTAATCACAGATGCAATCATGCACTAAACTCATTACACCATATACATCACAAACAAGTTTTACAACACAGTTTATTCAGTTTTTAAATTTTCACAATAAATACATAAGACTGGAGGCAGTTAGAGACCCAGGACCCACTATCACCTCTTTAGTAACAAATTGTTAAGAAAAATCATGAGGCATCTTGACCTATGACCTCCAAAATCTGATCATTTCATCCTTAAGTAGAAGCAGATGATTGTGCAAACTTGGAAGAAATTCTCCTAAAGCATCAATATGTAATCCAGTCAAAAGCAAGGGTGAACATGAGGCTTCATGACCTTTGACCTCCAAAAATCTACCCTTTTATCCTTAGCTCTAAGTTTATGCAAAGAACCATAAACCAAAGAAATTTATGGGAAGATACAGAATTTTCATGTCAATGGCAGTTTTCTTCATATTTACGTTTTATTCATTTCTATGGAATTGGCTGGTGGGATGCATTAAATAGTGATGAGGGGATGCATGTGGCCCCAGGGCCAATATCATGACCACCTCCACCTGACTGGTCTGTGGCTTTACAGCCCCATACACAACAAACTGTGATACTCTGTGTACTCTGACACCTTCCATCAGAACCAGCATCAACTTCTTCAGCAGTTTCAGCTACAGGAGCTCTTCTGTAGGATTTGGTTCACCTCTGTTCCTTTCAAGGACCACTGAAGACCGGGAACACCCCACAAGAACACCCCACAAGACCTGCAGTTTTGGAGATGCTCTGACTCAGTCGTCTAGCCAACATACTTTGGCTTTTGTCAAACTCACTCAAATCCTCACACTTGTCCATTTTTCCTGCTTCTAACATCAGCTTTGAGGATGAAATGTTCACTTGCTGCCTGATATATCCACCCCACGAACTGGTGCTATGATGTCGCCTGATCGGTGTACGAATGCTCATCAATGCTGCTGTGCATCAGATTCTATTCCACTAGAATTTTATAAAACAGACCCCCCATTTGCGGCCACCTTAAAGCAGCACTGTCACCCACTTTTGGGTCCTAAATCATCAGCTGAGAACCACAAGTCAAACTCACCCAGAGGACGTCCCCTCCTCACACTGCTTGATGTAACTTTGGCATTTCAGGCTGTCTCCCTCCATCATAACCACATTCTTCCGGCTCTGTCTAACATCTGTTCCAGGTTCAATTACATTTCTCCCACAGGCCTCTCTGTTTTCAGGATCAATCAGAGCTTCCATCAACCTGTCCCGGGACCTTTCTGCTGTAACCTGAGTCTGTGCACATCATCCCGCTGCACCTTTAGGCACGTTATCTCCCAGACACACAGGACCCAGCGCCTGGGCCTTCAGGGGGACTCAGAGGTTATACGTGTCCATCATTACAGCAGTTATGACAGATTCAATTAGATTTGGGATTTGTGAGGTTGTAGCTGCAGCCCCTAACAGTGTGGGAGCGGTGCAGACAGTCATGGCGTGTGCTCACAGGTGTTGTGCTTTTATAAGGTATGAATCACACCGTTCATTGTCCCCATGTGACTGAAGGTGGTACACTCTCACAGGTTTCTACAATGGCTTCAAAGAATCACGCTCTGATCTGGTTTAGCGTTCAATATGAGAAGCTGTCATCCAGCGGGAGTTTGGGAAGGGAGAGTTGAAGCTTTCCAGGGACCAAAATCTTCAGGTGTCACTGATTCTGATACTGACGTCAGCGAGGAAATCAAACCCGCTGGTGAAAAGGAGAGGTGTGAATTTTATTGTAAACAAAGATTTTAGACTCATGAGAAAGACACATGCTGTACTTTGCTTTGTGAAAAGGAAACCTATGTTTTTGTACTGTTCATTTTATATCATGAATCTGATGAACAACTTTGACTGCCACATTAAAGAGCTCATATTCTGCCCTTTTTGTCATGAAACATGACTCAGAAAGGGCGGACACAAATGCGCAACACAGGTAAAAGGCAAAAGGTTTAATCCTAATTCAGGCAGGAGTTCGGTACATGAGAGGGCAGTCAGAAAAGGCAACAGGATGAAAAACGTAAAACGTGGCAAGGTCGAAATACGGACTAGGCAATACACGGCTATGACTATGAATATGAATGCTGGAATGAAGACTATGAAGCCATCTGGCAACAAGACTGAGAGACACAGGGTTAAAATACAAGAGGTAATGAGGAGTGATAAGAAACAGGTGGGTGACAATCAGGAGGCAGGTGTGAAGACGGAGGCAGGACAGACAGGAACACGATCCTGAAACAGAGACAGAGGTTAGTTTCCAAATAAAACAGGGAAGACAAGACATGCACAAAAAAATCTGCAAAAAGCTTGACCAACATGACACTAAAAGCTGTGTTCACCCCAAATGCAACTTGGCGACTGAGATTGCATCGCCCACTGAAGTCGTGTCACCTATTCATAAAATAGCTCATTTTTTCACCATCGCCGCTCAAGTTTCACTGCGATCATATCACATCATGTTTGTATGTATTAACTGACATTATACCAACTGTATCCTTTTCACTCACCTACCAACCATAAAACACTGCAGCTGATGCAGATGAGGAGGGACAGGACTGCAGAGAACTGCCACTACTGTTGAATAATAATAATGTCCTCACTAAGTAATGTTCCCACATGGACATGGATTGTCATTCAATGTGATCCAGAACAAAAACCGTTGCTGTGGGAGTCGTCGCACAGATTTTATTATTTACATAATGTCAGCTGGTACATTCATGATGAATTGTTTGCCAAGCTTGTTTGACACTGACTGTAACACAAACTCTTGTGACAAACTACTTCAGTGAGTTAAGGTCAGAACAATCCATCTCTCTGAAGGCCAGAAGGTCAAATCTTTCAAATTCACACAGAAACACAGGCTGGAACATGTATTGTACTGATTGTTTGAATTCTGCTGGAAAAAAATTATCTGAGCAGATTATTTAAAATAAAGGAAGTCTAGCCAAAGCGGTCATCATGTCAGAAAATCTCAGTTTCAAAAGCCTCTTTTCAGTTATTTAGTGGTGCACAGTGGCTCCAGTGTACTGAACTTAAATGTTTGGGAAAATTTTGAAAACTCCCATTTTTGGCAGATTAAAGCACCGGCCCTTGACATGAAATTTATTGCAGGGTCCAACATGTGAAAATGATTTACAATTTGGCCAAGCATGCGTGTGTGTTCAGAAAAAGGCCGTTTATGAAGCCTGGCTCTTTATGCTGCAGACAGCACTGCGGTGTGGCCGCTCTAAAAAAACACCAACACACAAAACTGCAGGAGGGACTGAGTCAGACTGGACACATACACTCAAGACAGACACCCACAAGCCCTGGACAGTTACTTTATTGTTGTTTTTGTGAGACAGAGAGGTCACAATCTTGTGTTTGTAATTTTGCAAATTTGATCATCATTCAAATATCTGGTTGAGCACATTAGTAGTTACAGTGCATTTGATAATAACTTCTTTGTGAAATGGATGGTTGAAGATTAACACCATGGAGCAATAAAGACCTTGTTTGTGATTTTTATAGCCCAAACTGGAGAACTGTAAAATAGTAAATGGGGTTTCAAGCAATTGAAACTAAACCGTGCATGAAGGCCAGGTGTGAGCGTCAGACTGAGAGATTGTGTGCAGTATTTAGTTTAAAGATACAGGTGTGAGGCAGAGTGGGAGGTTCACCATGGGAAATGTATTTCCTGAACATTTACATGAGATTTGTTAGGACTTAAATTGGCATCTGATTCAAGCATGCATCTAACTAACAGAAATGTGCAGCCAGGGGTCCTGTCCAGATTTCTGACCTCATTAAAAGATTTCAAAAACCGACGCCCCTCCACCAATACAACAATCAACCCAGTGATACTGATATGACCACACCGCCATACACAAATGACAGATTAAATACCTTCCATAATGTTATCAGAATTGTTTTAATTATTTGTTATTCCTTGAAGTACCCAAGTTTTAGCAGGAGAGGAGTGAGGATTTAACCTTGCGGTGTCATTAGATCCACCTGTTCCCATGTCTGTAATCAGGCAGATTCATCTTACAAAGCCCCAAACTGGAAGGACTGTGCTCAGTCTGCAGAGACACTGACCAATTGGCAACCTTTGAGGAGGGGGAGGCAAAGCTTGTGAACATCATGAATGTGAAAATGCGACTACAAGCTTGTAAACAATGGCTGCCTGTACAAAGATTAGCAAGGATGCTACCAGCTTTAGTAGCAGTGTCATCAGAACTTGTAAACTGAAAGCATTTTCAATGCAAAGTTTATTTTAGCCCCTGCCCAGACAGACTTCAGCAAGAGCTTAAGTTTTAAACTTTACCTTACTCTGCAGCAGTAGTGCTCGCCTAAATATCGTCTTATTGGCTCATGATAAATGTGACTGACAGGGCGATTGTCCACTCACCATAAGTTTGAAAGGTCCTGCCCTCCTAGTACACTTTCCATTGGCTGTTGCCTCAATGGAGTGGTGAAATATATCCTATATCCATTAAACTGTCCATCTGGTGTGTCAGGATAGTGACAGATAGATAGATACATAGATAGATAGATAGATAGTCTTTGTCTGTCCCAAATGGTAACAGAAATTCTTCTTTGACTGGGCTCACATAGAACAACAACACAATGCCATTCAGACACATTCAACAATAAAACGCAAATGAAACCCCCTTTGTGGAAAATTAAACCATACATGGCTGGGAAGCGAGGGGGACTGTTAAAACAACGACTGACTGAAAGGAGTTCCACAAAGTGCAGCGTCTATTTCAGGGTGTTAATGATAATGCACTCTTTCTTTGGCCACATAAAAAAGGTCTGAGCTGAAAACTGAACGATTTGGTTTACACTCAGGTATACATACAAGGCTCGTGGTCAAGTGTGCGACTTTGTGATAAAACACATGAACATGAGCACATACTCTTCTTTCCTCCTATCACTGAGGTAGGACATAAAAATGACTGGTACACAAATGCTGTGATCAGCAGACTAGAACCTCAGTGTTTGAAAAAGAGAGATACTTATTTGATTACATGATTATATATTCACATGACTACATGCCTTCACGTTTTTTTGTGGCATCAAATCAGGTACCAATATAATCTGATTTTAAACAGCTATCACAAAATTATGATATTTATGACTATTTGAATGAACCAAACTTAGTGTAACAACCCGAAAACTCAACTACTGTTTTTATCAAACCTTCAAAGTTATGTAAGCTTTATTAAACATACACCATTTTAGCGTTTTAACAATCTAAAAGCATCTGGAAGGTTTAAACTTTTCTTTCAGTAAAGGGAAATTTAAGAGTTAAGAGAGACTGTTTTTATCTTTAGTTGTACAATGATAGATCTAAATAAGTGAAAATCAATTAAACAAACTAACAAAAGCTCTAACTGTCGAGGCTTCACTGCCCCTGTAGGTGATAAATTCCCACTTTCCCCCCATCACATGCCCATGTGTTCAAACCCTCCAATAACAGATGGAAGTTTCCAGAACATTTCCATTTTGAGACTGTGGTTTTACTTCCATCCATTTGACGACAGCATTTCATTTCATACCTCATCAACCAAGTGCAAGCTTCTCTATAAACTCAGTTTTCCAATCAGGGCACAATCAGCTGAGTGGAGTCGGTCTTTTGTCAGCTTTAGTGAATAAATAGAAGCACTGAGACGTGTCCAGAAAAACAAAGTTGTAAAACTCTTTTGTATAAGCTCTCACCCCCATATCCCTTAAAAGTTTCTAAATTCGAGTTGTTAACATGAGACTTTAGAAATTCCCAAAACCAATATGAGCCCCTCATCAATAAAAGCTGGAATCACACTTTATCAGAGGCTGTGAGGTCCAAACCACAACGACCGAGGAAAATACCAGAACATTTTAAAGGGACGGCACCAGATGTGTTCAATTCTTGGAGAAGGCTTTCCTAATACATTATTGTTTTGACTTGTTAACCTTTATATAGACAGGACAGTGGCTAAAGTGGGAAACTGGGGAGAGAGAGAGAGAGTGGAATGACATGCTGGAAGGGAGTCACAGGCCAGACTTGAACCACCCACATCGGGGACCACAGTCTCTGTTTGTGGAGTGTGCTAATGTAATAGGGGTGTGTGGTGGTCTGGATCTTGCTATGAAATATGTAATGTAATACAGGGATGGTAATATAGTTTACAACTAATTGCGATCCACTAAGCAGGGTGATATTTCATTATTTTTGTCACCAAGTAGCAATTTCTTTGAACACTTGTGAAGTAATAAAAAGCAAAATATTACATAAATAAAAGCAGTTTCTACTAAGTGTTGCTACTTCCACCAAGCTAACAACGTCTTTGTTGGTGTTTGTCCATTTATTTGTCTGTCTTTATGAATGTGAGCAAGTTAACTCACAGAGTTCTCCATTTTTTATTAATTTTTCAGGGACTATTGGTCACACATTGGTCACAAGGAAGAAGTGATTCGATATTGTTTAGGATGCAGATCAGAAATTATTATTTTTTAACTTCGTCACAGAGAAGTTTTCAACATTTTCAAGAATGACTCAGCTAACAGTGTCAAAAAATTGCTTTCTGGTTTGAGCTCTCAGAGCACCTCTAGTTTCTGTCACTGGGACAGACACTTATTTTTCTTGCAGGGACAAAACTTTACTAAAAATATTAGTGCTCATTTCTGACATTGGTGGCTGAGTTTTTCTATAAATGTGCAAAACTGCCATATTGTGCAGTGTGTACAAATATTTTAAAAGATTCCTGGATCTGTATCTGGACTTGGATCACAACCAAAATCGTATCACTTCCTCCTTGTGCCATGACCAATTTTCCCTGTGAAATCATCAAAATCCATTGAGAAATTTTCTAGTTATCTTGTTCACAGATGGACGGACAGATAGACTAACAAACAAACAAAAAAACAAACACTTGAAAATAAGGTACTGTAATAACTAGAAGTGCTCCAAGTGCAACAAAACCTCTACAGAAAATTCAATCAATTTCCACTGATTAATTTTTGAGTCATTTTTCTCAGACAGACAGAAAAACAAGACAAAAAAATATATTTGTTTGCAAAAACATAACCTCCTTTGCAAAGGAAATAACAATAAATCTAATAAAGGGAGGGAGAGTCAAATTACAGCATATCTGCGGCTGAACTACAAAACAAATGTCCCAAAGTTTTAGAGATTCCTCATTAGTGAAATATCAGTATTGCACAGTAAATGATTGATACGGTACACGGTATAGGCCAAAGCCCTGGTGTTTAGTACTACTTTTATAATAGCTCTTTTTTTTAGGATCACATTGTCCTTAGTAAGAATTTAAAGTCAAACAATGTCTAAATTACACAAATTGGTTGGCAGATATTGGACATGTGTTGGCACAGGACTTCTCACTTTTTACCAGTTTTACCCAGTCATCCAGATATTGCCAACATATTCATGTAATTTCTTTGGTGTGAGTTGTCTTGCTTTGTGGCTCCTCGTTTGGAAACCACTCGAACACACTAATTCTACTTTTATCTGCCGTGTGGATGTTACCGCTCTTTTCGTTCAGCACAGCCGCGGTCAGAGCGGTCTATCCCTCCCTCTGTGGGAGTGTTTCTGATTAGTCTGCCATGTGCCCATTATTCTCGAAATAAGACTCACCACAGAAAATACACAGCCCTCATCACGCCTAATCTTTAACAGCCACACAGGCCGGAAACTCCATCCACATTTTCACCCATGCAAACAAATCCACAACAGTTGGAAAGAGGGCAGGCGGTAAATTGTGGGCTATCATTAAAAACTGCAAGTTCGATGAAGCTTAACAAATCACTGTCTCATGAAAATGTTTAGAGTTTGACGGATTGATAACCTATTGTTCTTGCTGTCATTGTCATATTGAGAAAGTGTCGTGTCCAGAAAACTTATGACAACCCATTAAGGCAGAATATGTAGGATTTTTGGCTCTTAAATGTAAAAATTCAAATTGACTAAAACTATGTTTTATGTTTAGTGAAGAGGAAAAACGTAACCTCCCTGCAGCAAGTACAGTTTTTTATTGTTTAAATTCACATTAGCTTTAAATTCACAAGAGTTTACTGCCTAGTGAGTTGCTGAGATTATCCAGTCGGGTTGTAAAATTACAAATGACTATTGTGAGCATGAGACAGCATCACAATAGAACGCTGGGATTTTACAGCCATGTGTCAGGAAGATGGCGATTGGGACGAAATGGCAGACCCGGGTTTCTTTTCCCTATTCCCGAGCAATAACCACAAGATTGCAAATGATTAATAGGGATGGGTAAAGAAACACTAACAGAAAGCTTCCAGTCAATAAGCTTTTGTTGGATTCATAATGTTGAACTAAAACTACTGCTGCCATCCAAACTTCAAACTAAAGACTTTGGGAGGTTTATAAGCTACACTCCTCAAATAAAACAAAGACCACTTGGTTAAGTTATGGAGAGATCTAAAAAAGCTGGTTCTGAATGATCATCTCCTTAAATACTTTCTTCTAGATGTTTGTGTTTCCTAACTTGCATGATTAAAAGTGCTTAAACTTGCTTTTTCACATTCAACTCCACAACAAGAAACACAGAGATGTGTTCACTGTCTCCCCTGAAGCGACAATGAGTCAGCACAGAGCACTGCAGCCCAGGAGTATATATCAGTTCCTCACACCTGGTCTTAATTGAGGCTGATCACCCACACACTCCTGATTCTGATCTGAGCAGAGTCTCAGTGTACGGCAAACTACACACACCTGAGGCTGCTCTGCATAACTCCTAGTGTGGGGCAAATGCGTGGATCCTCACACCATGCATGTTCAGAATAATCTGAAATTACATTGTTGTAAATTCACAGTAAATTGCTGTGAATTCATAGTAATCTGGAGATATTTTACAGCACTTAACTGTGATTTTACAGTGATAATATGTCTGGGTCACTCTTATGTTGTAATGTGACTGTATTATACTATATAATACTATATTATGCTTTTATATGGTATAATGGACTTGACCTTATATAGCATTTCTAGTCTTTTGACTACTCAAAGCAGCTTCACACCGCAGGTCACATCTTACCATTCACACCCATTCACTCTCATGTTCACTCACTGATGTTAATCATCAGTATCAACTTACACTTTCATGCCCTTTCATGCCCTTTTACATGCCACTGATGCAGCAGTGGGAGCAACGTGGGGTTAAGTGTCTTGCCCAAGGACACATTGCCATGTGTTGCCTGGAGCTGGGCTTGAACCTGCAACCTCCCGATCACTGACCAAGTGCACTATCTAACTGCTGGTTGCAGTTAACCTTGTGCAGCAGCTGGACCAGCCTGATTCAATGTTTCTAATCATGCAGATCCATCTCGCCAAGCTCCAATCTACAATGTTTGTGCTCGGCCCAAAGCGGGACGGCCCAGTCAGAGTCTTTTAGAGCAGGAAGAGGTGAGAGAGACAAGCGAGACAACAGCAGGAAGTGACCACACTTACAAAGATAAGCATAGATGCTAACACCTTCAGTCGCAGTTTTATCAGATTTTGACTTCATGTCTTTATCAAAAGAAAAACGAATATCGGCACTACTAACTTCTCTATAGTAAGGATATTTTCTACTTCTGACATGTTTTGACCTGAGTTGTTTTACAAAGTGTCTCATGTTCTACAACGCAATAGTGCCTGCCTTCTGCATTATCTGATTGGCCTGTAATAAATGTTGATTGACAGAACGATCGTCCAATCCCCTGCTGGATGCTTCTGAAAGGTTCTGCCCTCCCAAAACACTTTAATGGGCTCTTACCCAGATGGATTAGTGAAATATTTTGAACGGTCCATCTGGTGTGTCAGGTTAGTGAAACCACAACAAATTACTGTAATTTACATAAATTCTATACAATACCTGGTGGCACAGTGGCACAGCAGGTATAGTGCAACATGCTTTACAGTGAAGGTTGCAGGTTCGAACCCTGTGTCTGTCAGGGCCTCTCTGTGTGGAGTTTGCATGTTCTCCCTGTGTGCGTGGTTTCTCTCCAGGTACTCCAGTTTCCTCCCACAGACCAAAAACATGCACATTAGGTTGACTGGGGACTCTAAATTGCCTATAGGTATGGGTGTGAGTGTGAATGGTTGCCTGTCTCTCTATGTGGCCTTGGTATTGGCTGGGGCCCAACGTCAGCTGGGATAGGCTCCAGCCCCCTACGACCCTGAAAAGGATAAGCAGTATTTATATGTATAATACTTTACTGTGAAATCACTGTTTTACAGTGTGCAAATCCCCTTAAATAGCCAATTTCAAATATTTTAGTCATTCAGATCACTCCATTCTCCCTTCCATCACTCCTCCCTCTTTCTTGCTCACTTCAGTTAAATTTCTCACATCATTACATGTTTTTAGTGACAACTGTACATTATGTCGGGCGTCCTGCTGATTTAATGAAACCTAACGAGTGGGCAGAGCCGCCAACACGGAAACTAACGTCTTCTCCAGATGGCAGAGTGGGAAATCATTTATCTTTAAAAGGTTGATGCTGGGTTAGTACGGCGAGAAGGCGACAATCACTTTGACTGTGAATACTGAGTCCTAAAAGATGGTAATGATGAGGTGAGCCAGGCAGGTTTGAATTTTAGAAAAGAGCACTAAAGCTAATGCCAGGCGTAAAATACTGAGGGGGGACTGTGACTGAAATACTGACAGGGAATGAGCGAGGCTGAACAATATGGACCAAAGAATTATATCATAAAATTCCCCTTAGTTTACATCTGGATATTTTTCAGTAAATAAAATGGTTGTAACATTACCAAAATTAGAATATCTAATCTATATGAGCAAAAATCAAAAATATTCAGCCCAGTTTGATACCATGGCTTTGAAAACAGACTTACAGTATTACAGCAGGTTGACATAGACATATCTGTGTGTCAGGATGATTAAAGAGGCACGACAGCTTAAATTTTGGTTCTGAACCAAAAATCTGCAGATTGTAAAAAAAAAAGTGTTTTTCCCATTACTACTTTTGGCATAAATGTCCCATGATGGCAATATTTTTTCTTATGTTTGGTGATGAAAACTGGTCCAAAAGATAATTTTCACTGCCAAGTAAGAAAAATCCTCCTCTTAGTTGTTAGGTGTAACAGATATCAGCAATAAATATGAATGACAAAGCAGACAAACATCTGAAATTGATATCTGTTCACCCCTTACTCATTTGCCGGTGACTAATGTTGGTTAAAAAGGCAGACATCAGACAATACCGAGAAGATTAACAGAAAAGAATGAAACCAGTGGAGCCGCTCTTACATTTCAGAAAAGACTTTACTTCACGACGCATAATGGAGTCAGAGTTCAGATTTTATACACATCATTGTGCTTTACACATGGAGCTTCAAATGAAAACAGTCATTTTAACATTTGGTCAGCAGACACTGATGTAGTTTAACAGGGACACATATCTACAAATGGAATGTATGTATGTGGTTTCTTATTGTTTAATATTTACATCTGAGGTATCTTTGGTATAGCAACTGGAATCTACCGATAAATGTCCTGCAACATCAAAGACATGAAGCACTTTAAGCGTTAAATAATATAAAAATACAAATAGGAATGCAATCAAAGCAGCACTGCTTATGATTAACAAGAAATAGTGGTTTATCATGAAGTATGACATTTTTTATAATGTCTTGTCCATAAAAAATGTTCCATTTATGTCCATAATGTCATGTAATAAATACATTTCTCTTATAAAAGAAAAACAAATGTTTTATATCTTAATCAAAAGATACTATAAATACCAGCTTATTCCAGAAATAAAAAAACGATAATTCAAAGTCATAATGTTTTTTGCTTTTCCTTTCAGTTGTGTTTTTGTTTTCTGCATAAAAATAAGTCATTGGCCATTTCTGAAACCGCCTACATACTAACGTACAGTATCTGGAAGTAGTTTGTAGTATGGCTGCCAAAAGGCTGTTATTCTACAGAATGCTGGACCCAGCCGAGCTGATTCTTCTTTTTGTTTTCTGCAGAGTGGCAATTATCGTACCGGGTGCATTACTGCCACCTACTGAGCTAACTGAGCAACTATTGCAATACAATAGAAAAAATATTTGAAACAATTGTTTAAATAATCCTTTTTTTTTTCGTCAAATGAACAAGGCTGTGTGCTTTTCCTCCTGCATCCTGCATTTAAGATGATTTCTGATTCTGTGGCCTGTTGCACCAGCTCTAATTTGAGTTCTGGTGTTAAGTCTGGCCTAAACGCTACGTTTAAACTAGTAAAGTTCTAAATTCAGTTGTGCCTTAGCTTGGTTGCTTTGCAGAGAGGTAAGGTTGATCTTAACTAGTAGAGTGTGAAATTCAAAATAAGCCAAATGTTGTGGCAGATATGACATTTTACTTTAATTTGTCCAACCAGTAAAAAGCTCTTTTCAATTTTTATCGTGCAGTCTCTGAATTCCAAGGTAAATGAAATGAACTGCATCTAAGTACAGACTAATGGATGGAATAACTCTGCCATTAATGGAAATATAGTGTCAAAAATCTATCAAAAACGTATCAAAATTATGTCAAAATAATATGGCAAGAGATAACTGAAGTTTACAGCTTTTATCCAAAGACAGAGCAACATAAAAACAGTGACAACATACAGTTGAATCAACAACAATGTGGGCTAATTTGATAGTGTTTTTTTCTGAATGGCTAAAATTATTTCTACTGATGGAAAACAAAAGTGAGACCAGAGAATTGATTGAATTTTAGAGGGATGTTATTGATGACAAAGACAACAGGGGGACACCAAAAAGTCTTTGAGACCCTCATCCCCCCCTTCATCCTTCAAGTTCTCCCACCTTTATGAATGATACACCATGGCAACCAAATTTTATGGTGGACTTTACACCTACTTGAAGAAATAATCTATGCCTTCTTTGAAAAGTAGAGTGTAAACTTCATTGTGATTAAGAACTTTTGGTCAAACTAGGAAGCATTTGAACCTACGCACAGCTACTGGTCTTGAAAACAAAAGTAAATAGTTGCTCAGCTATTGGCCAGCAGTGCTAAACAAGCATCAATTTATGGTGTCAAAAACCACATTGGTGAGTGATTTATTTGGATTTTCATAGTTTTCACAGGGAAAAATTCACATAATGTTTAACATCTGTGTAAAAATTTGAAAGATGTCAGTTTGCAGAGATTTGATTCACTTTATTGTGATATAAATGTAACAGAAATAATGCTAATAGTGAGTTTGCCGCCATGGAAGTAAGTTGTGGCTATTTGACATTTTGACCCCTGACCTGTTGATACTTTGCATTGTGGGGAAACAGTGTGTTTGGTAGACTGGTCTGATGAATACAGCAAATCTTTCCTGAAGTAGTACATCTGTGTGTTTCTGGCATACTGCAAATTTTGCAAATGTTTGCATACTGCAATAAACACTTTGGCAAAACCAGTACGTACTGCTACTGTAGTATGCGGTTTCGAAAACAGACATCACTTTAACAGTTTCAGATGTAAGCCATGTAATTTGTTGATAATTTTGCAGCATCTCCACCATGTCTGCTTCTCCTCCATGACAGGGTGGGAGTTCAGGTGCTGCACGTCATGTCGAATCCTCTGAGGCAGAAGGCAGTTTTAGTTTTTCTCTCCCATCCCTGAGAAAGTTTATACTTTGAAGCATCGCAGTCTTTGCTCCATCAGTCTTTTTGAGGCCATTAGAAGAGTCATCACCATTAATCCCACCCAAAGTCTTGTCCACTCATCTGGTAAAACTGGTGGTTGAATGGCCTGTAGAAGTCCCTGAGTCTCTGCAGGACCTCATTGGGGATGTTTGGATGAGGTCTTCCCTTCGACTTCCCAAGGCAGCGGGGTCTGCTGCTCCCCTCGGGCTTCTTCAGGCACGGGAAGCCTTTGGTCTGATTGAAATAAAAGTGTTTGTCTGATACGACTCTTTTCAGGCCCAAGAAATCCTGAACTCGACCCATCTCCCCAGCCGGGTCAGACACCAGCCGCTCACCGCTTACAAACAGGAAGTGAGACAGGGGGAAGTGCTGGAGCCAGTTCTCCAGGTGCTTGGCGTAGAGGCCGATTCGTACGGCGCTCCATGTGGTGTCGATCAGACCGCTGGTGGAGTTTTTTAAAGCCAGGTTCTGAAAGGAGGGAAGGCCTGGGTTTTTGGACAGAGTCTGAGTATAGTCAGAAACAGCCCGCGTCACAGGATCCCGGACCACCACGATGAGCTTCGTTTGGCAGTTCATGGTGCAGACTCGGCCTGGAGCCTCCTTTGTCACAAAGTAGCTGGGGGTCTTCTCCATGGTGATCTGACCGTCAAGTGTCCGAGGCATAAGAGTCCTGAAAGAGAAGAAGAGAATTCAGACTTTTTAAGGCTGTGTTTGCTGAAAAAAGCAGTAAAGATAAAGTTGACTGACAACCTTTACCATCTGGAAGCCCCAAATGTTACTGATATAAATCCAACATACTCGGAGCTCAGCAGAGACTGAGGTGAGAAGGCGTTAAAGGCCTTGGCCTATCAATTTGTGCAACTGGTCCACCCTAAAGAACTGGAAGAGAACAAGCTTTCATGACCATTATTTTTAATGTGATTGACCACCTGAGAGTATTGATGCAAAATACTGTTTTTTTTCGCTGACAGCTGATACTGTTTGCCGATATTTCCACTCTCATTATCGCCAATATCAATATTGTTTGTCAAAAGCCCAAAGCTTCTCCTCTACTAAAGCTCACCTGTTCCATTCATGGTGAGTCTTTTTGTGTTAGAAATTAAATGATTGTTGATTTATGGGTCTTTGCTAAAAACAAACAGATTTTGCATTAGCCCATTAAGGCAGCATCTATGCAATATTTAACAATATTGCATATCGTGTTTAGAGTCAAAGAGGGCTGAAGCCTTTTCCAGATGTTATTGAGCAGAAATAGTTGGTAGCAAATCCCAGGGCTGACATATAGACAGAGAAAAAACCTGATACAGTGACACCCAGGGACTTGATGTAAAGGAGTGTTCTCAAGACATCCAAAATTCAAGGTGCAACAAGAAGGTGCTATGACATTTTTTACCTTCATTTCAATTAGGGATGCACAATATTTGTGTTTTTTTGTTGAAACCAGATATGTTGATATTTCCAAACTCATTACACATACTGATACAAGTATTTTTGTCCATAGCACAAAGCCTAACATGACACATTTGATGGACCATTCAATATATTTCTCTAGTCCATTTGGCAACAGCCAGTAGAAAGTGTTTGGGGTGGGCAGAACCTGTCAAAAGCACAAGGCAGCATAGGACAATCTTCACATTCATTCCAGGCCAGCTGGATAATGTAGTAGGAGGGGCAATAAAAGTACAAAAAGTGAGCCAGATGCTTATAGTGTTATTTAATTTCCAGTTAAGAAAGAAATATAGTCCAGACTTGATTGAATTGTGACTGAGGCTGTTAGCATCCATTCCAATCTCTATCAGAGCAGTCGCTTCCTGCTGTCATCTTGCTTGTAGCTCCAACCTCTTCCTGCTTGAAAAGACTCTAACTGGGCCATGCTGCATCTGGCCGAGCACAATCGTTGTAGATTGGAGCTTGGCAAGATGGATGACTGATTACAGACATTGAAGCAGGCGGATACAGCTGCACTGCAAGGTTACACAAGGCTCCTCTCAACTGAAAATGATCTGGTCCCTCTGTGCAGAGAGTCTGTTTGTGTTGAACTAAGAAAAACATTTTATTATTAAAAAAATGACACTTAAAAGTGGATGGTGGAGACTATGGCCAAATTGTCTAACAGTTAAGCTAAACTACTAGCTGTAAATAGCGGCAAAACTGACAGTCAACTTTTTAGGCAATCATCTGCTGATACTGATATTGTTTCAATAATATGCAGCCCTAATTTCAATGTGACATGTTATAGGATGCACACAAAGTAAGGTCCAAAGAGCTGTAAAGAATAAAGTGGTGCAAGAAAAGAACATCAAATCCAACATATCAGCTCACCACCAATGTATGAGGGCAACATGTGAATCTTAAGCATGTCTGATACCTCCGATTTGTTTGAGATTCCCTATTCAACTGTTTGGAGCATAGTTTTTTCAATATAGATCTCTGATAAAAACAAAGGTGCATTATCTAAAGTGATGCTGAGGAGGGTAAAGTGAGCCAAAGTCAATCTGTGGCTGAAATAACCAAATGTACTTCAAAGCTTCATGGAGTTAAAAATGATGGTTTCATCACTTTGAGCAGCCCCTACATTCTGTTAGGTCACTAAATATTTACACATGAAGGATGAATAAAACAGTTTTGTATTGAACTTCCTGTCACACTTTTCCATCATATTTCGTGAAACTGCTCCATTAATGTTCGGTTCAGACTTTAAAAGCACCAACACCTATTCAGCCGTTCATCATTACAGACTTTTAGAGGAAAAGACGTCAAGCGATAATGTAAGCACATTATAAACACAAAACATTAAAGCCACCCCCAAAATCTGTGATTAAAGCCTCTTCCACCAAAGTGTGTTTATGTACGAGGGCCCCGGGTGCCCATCAGAGCCTCACTGTAAGGCCTCAAAACATCCACTCATGTTCGCCTGATGAGTCAAAACCACAAAGCCTCAAGAACCACTTAACAGCTATTTCCTACACCACCCCCTCCCCTTCTTCCTGCAGGAGCAAAGCGGACCCCCCCTCAGTACCCTCTTCTCCCCCCATGGGTTTCTACAACAACCCAAACAGACCAAAATCTGCAGGAAGTGGAACCAGGAGGGTAAAGTGCTGAGCTCGGCTGCTGTGATCAACATGTGGCTGCAATGTGGAGAGGTGATGAGATGGATTATTGTCTATGTTACTCTTGAGATCAAATTTTCATGTCATTTAGTTTTACACTGACATAAAATGTACATCCCTGTCCATAAATGTCCTCTAACCGCTAATCCTTACCACCTGTTATATATGCTTGGACCTTTCTTGTAGGCCCAATATCTCAAGAACAGTTTAACAGTTTTTCTTCAAACTTTGCAAAAAAGTCCACCTTGACATCGGACTGAACTGATCAAATTTTGAAAGCCACAGGTCAAAAGTCAAGGACACTGGGTGGCATATTCATCCCTTGCTTGTGACTAGATTTTCTTCAGATCTTTCACAAACTTTCTCTGAGTCTCTGATTAAGAAAGGGACTTATATAATTTTGAAAGTCAAGGCTAAGCTCATTGGTTACTATCTTAATCTCAAAAGCCCTATTGTGCACACAAAGCACAGAGCTTGTTGGTGTGCAGTGCAGGTGTCTTTCCTATTTGCACCTGTTACAGTTGTCTTACTTACACTGAATGCTCATGGTCTTCAAATATCAAATAAACTTTTACTTCCATTAGCGCCAAGGTGTGTATTTGTCTTAAGTAGCTTTAACACCTAAACTGTCTTGTCCAGACCAAAGAAACTCTGGTTTTTGAAAGTTTGTTTGATTTGGTCTGGTGTGAGAGCTCACACAAACAACTCCAGGAACAGGGGTCTCCATACCAAAGAAGGACCAAACAAGGCTTGACTTTGGTCGAATAAAACAACAGTAAGCAACAATTTCAAGCAGAGTGCAGCTAACATTCGCATTAGTAGCACCGCCAGCCTCCGGTTCTCTTAACAGGTTAAAATCTACAAGTCCACGTGGTCATGGTACAACACTATTCCAGCTGGTAGGAACAAAGACCAGGGCTACAGCCCCAACTAGTGGTAGGCAGTGTTAATTTTGTTGACTAATTATTTTCGTCATAGTTTTCGTCAACAACCTTTTTTCCCCTGACAAAAACTAGACAAGTGCACATGGACAAAAACTAAAACTAAATCAACTGACATTTTTGTCAACAAATAAAAACTAGACTGAAATGTTTGACAGAGACGAAATCCAATCAGACCTGATTTGGTCATGTAGAAAATAGGGACAAGTTAGGAATATATCCAATCACAGCTACTTTGGTTGTGTGGAAAGGTTGGATGAGTTAAGAGGGACATCCAGTCACAACTAGCCTAGCTTGGTGGTGGTGGGATCCAAGTGTAAAACATGACTTCAGAAATTCAAGGAAACATAAAAAATGCCTGACACTGTATACTTCATATTTTAGCCGACTAAATTTGCAGTAGATGTCGTCGACTAAAATGTTGTGGAATTTCATCAACTAAAACTAGACTAAAATTGAAACAATTTAGATGACTAGAATTATAACTAAAATTAAATTAAAAAGTGCTGTCAAAATTTACAGTGGTGGCAGGAGGCTATATTACACAACATTTGAAAGCTTTTGGTCTGCTAGGCAAAGTGTAGTGCTAAAGCAAACCAAACCAAGAGAAAAAAGAAAAAAAATTGCGACTTCACCACCGAACCAAACTGAATTAATAAAAAAGAGCCCATGTTATGTTTTATTAAATTTTAAGTGTTCTTTGGTGTGTTAAACATGTCTCCTCTGCGTAAAAGAGTACTTTAATGAACAAGACAAAATGTCTGCAGCATCAGGACCTCTCCCTCTCCCCCTCTTTAGGGTGCCAGCAGCTGCCTGTAATGTCTTGTTCCCCCAGACCCTTAAATAGACCTACCAGTGTGACATCAGCAGTGAAAGCCCATTGTCTCACAGTTTCATGCCTAGTGCAGAGCAGAGACCACAGAATGAATGCAGAGTTGTTGACAACATAACTGAACACTTACCACAGAGCAGACTGGGACCCCGTGGGGAAGGGGACCTTAAAGGGGCAGGAGCTCTAACACAGAAAATAAAGCACTATCAGGGATACTAAGAATATGAAAAGTAGACGTTTATCCAACAAAGGTGATAGTGAGCATATTTTAGAAGTGATCAAAATGAGTTAGGTTATGGGAAAAATATGACTTATTTAATTTGCACATCAATAAGCCTGTGTACTTGTTTAAAATCTAAGATCAAAATAGTTTAAATATTTGTATTTCAATGCCCTAATACCAGTGATAGCAAAAATCCACAGACCCCCTTCTTGATCCATCACTGTTTTTATCATCTGACACTTGTTCACCTCAAGGCAGCATAAATCCACCAGCCAGTAGTTTTAGTCTCTTTTGAACTTGTGTTGTTCAGTTTTATTTCTTCTAACTGTGTGCACCTGCTGTCCTATAAACTGTAAGTCCTGCCTGTGGTCACACACACTGCTCTCATTGTAGCTCAGTCTGGCACACAGGAACTGTGGGTAATGTGGAATTTAACAGATCTGCTGTTGGTTTGTGTACATCAAACACTGAAAGACTTCATGAAGCAGAACCGTGGTGGGTTTTGATTTCAGAAACAAATTGTTTAACATAAGATTCAGACAATGAACAATGTAAGAAACAAGAAAATCTGTTGTTCATGTCACAGTTTTCCTGGAAACAAAGACCTTTCATGTGGTTTTGGATGAGACTAACAAGTGATGAATCTGCATGCTCTTTTGTTTAAAGTATAAAACTTTAATAACAATAATATGTTCAGAAGAAAAAAATCAATGCTGGAATTTCAAAAAGTTTTAGGGTCAATCCCAATCGTACCCCTTAGCCCTTGGTTTTGCGTGTTCATGTCTAGTGAAAGAGTATCCCAATTCTCCATAAGGTTAAGGGGAAGGGCTACACAGAACTTGAAACAAAGACAAACCGGGACCTCACTTGAAAGGAAGGTGCATGAGAAATTTCCCATGTTACTCTGCACCTGCTGACAAGATGGCAGAGCGGAGACCAAAGGAAGCACAGATATGCAAGTAATTAAGCATAATTATTGACTTTCATAGGAATGATACTCGTGTTTTTTTCAGATACTCAATCCTTTGCAACTCAAGGTAAAAACATAAATATTAACCATGTAACCAAGTAGTTGGTTCCTTTCTACATTGTACCTGGCACTGTCACAAAGTGAGGCCTTTCTGGCATGATATCTGTTCTACTTTAACCAGGATCACAGGAGTTAGTGTTCCACTGGACCCAGAACTGTGTTTATTGGGGAACTTTACACGTCTTGACGGTTCTCTAAACAATGCACAACTCAAATTTACGGAGGTTGCTCTATGTGTGGCCAGGAGGTATGTTGCAGTGTCATGGAAATCTGATTCCCCTCTTTTTATTGGCAGGTGGTCTTTTGAGATGAATAGTTGCATCCCCTTGGAAAAAATAACATATTGTCTCAGAAATCGATACAACACGTTTTTGAAAATTTGGCAGCCATATTTAGACCATATCGGTACATCTCTTACTACAAGTACTTAATATAGTTGTTTGTATTACTTTGCACACTGACTGTAGGTTTTTTTTGTTTTTTTTTTTGTTTTTTTTTGTTTTTTGTTTCGGGGGGGCTCTTTGTTAAGGTAAGGAAGTTCACTCTTTACGCCTTACCTCATGTTATGTCCATATACTGTTGGTATATTGATATGTTTGTATATAATGCAAAATCGAAAATAAAATAATAAAAAAAAAACCATGTAACCAAGTGGATAACGAATTGTTGCATCTGCCTATGACACAGCCAGCGAGCGGCGCTGGTTGATGACGTAACAGGAATCGAGTGGCGTCTCGTTTCTTAGGGGCATCTTTTCACCCCTTCCCCTTGGCCCTCAAAACAGAGGGCTAAGGGGAAGGGGTAGACAAAAGGGTAAGACAAAGGGGGAGAGCTAGGGGGTACAATTGGGACTGACCCTAACTTTTGACATTCAAGGGAGGTTTTCTGTACTCTACAACTATACACTGTGATCAATAAAGCTACTACTATTTACTATTTTTGCATTAGTAGTGATGGTTGGTGCATTATTCTTCAGTTTCTCACAGATGGAAAGAGCCAAGCCTAAACAGGCTGTTTTAAATTTATAATAACTGATCTAAGAATTGAGTCTGCTGTGCTTTGACACCTACCAAAGAGTTACTATATAGCATTATGTCCAGTTTTTAGCACCCAGTTGTCCATCCATCCATCCATTTTCTATACCGTTTATCCATTTCGGGGTCATAGGTGGGGCTGGAGCCTATCCCAGCTGACACTGGGCGAGGGGCGGGGTATACCCTGAGTTGGTTGCCAGCCGATCACAGGGCTCAATAGAGAGACAGACAATCATTCATCCTCATACCCACTCAAGCACGGGAAAGACAAGCAAACTCCACACAGAGAGGCCCTGACTGACACAGGAATCGAACTGGCGACCTTATTGCTGTGAGGCATGTGCACTACCTGCTACACCATCGTGAAGCCCCACCCAGTTGTCAAAGGCTGGTTGTTAAATACATATCACTAGTCCATCTGGTGTGCCAGGTTGTTGGCATCTTTCCTAGGGTACCAAATTGGTTAGGGCCGACTCTGGTGAACCATGACTTCTGTCAATCACTTCCACAACAGAAGTGAATGGAAGAGAATACAGGCTTGGTTCAGGCTGAAAAAGTCATTAAGAAGATTATTATTATTCTTTTTATTGTCTTTTAACAAAGTTGGACCTTTTGGACGTATGTCTTATAAAGAGAAATGCTGACACTGTAGGAAGGAATTCAATAAAAATGCACTTTTCCATCCAGTATTTCACCAAAAGAAGATGGAAATGATGTACAAAGAATCCTTTTTTGGGGCATGAACAGCAGCTTTAGACTTCAGGTTGTCCCTCTGAAAGACAAGGTAGATCTTGTTGTTGACAGAGTAGAAAACAGAAATCCTACCCCTCCCTAATTTTAATTGGTCGCTTAAGGGAAAGCAACACTGTTCAGCATATCAGGGTTTGAAAAGTTCAACTAGTTTCAAATGTTATGAGCACATCAACAAGAACACAGCTGATCTGCATCTAGAATGTTCACTGCTTGACTGACACAGACTGTGAAAAAAGTTTTTTATAAAGTATATAGTATGGAGCAGTTGTTCTTAATCACCTTGCCTGCTGACTTGTGAGGAGTGACCCTGAGCGAGTTTTAAGTTTCCTCTTTCACTCAAAGTTCAGACATTTCAATCCACTCCCATTAAATGATCCCCATAATAAAAGACCATTAATTGATTACCATCCAACTCCAGGAGCTGCAAATGGCCTATCAGTGCCTGTCTGTCCTGTTTATCTGAGTCTGATCAATACGTCTGTCTCTATTTGACTGATTGTTTGTCTATGAGTGTGTGTGCGTGTGCTTTAACACATATACAGCCCACAGAGGTGTCAGTGTTTACCGATGACAGTCTGAGCATCTCTGCCCTCTCCGCACTCTCAGGTTTGTCCTTCACTTCTTCACACAGGTGTCACTTCAGTAATTGTCCATTAGTTGTCTCTCCATATTCATGAATACTTAATGAGTTGTGGTTTTCTCTGCCCTCTCTCCTCAGGTCCCTCTCTGCCACCATCACAATCATCAGAGGATCAATAGTCGCCGTTTTCTGTCATAAATCTGATCCGACATGTCAGGGGGAGCTGTAAGCAGGTCAATGATGATTAATTTCATGTCAGTTTTGTCATATATGTAAATCTGTATTATTATGTATGTCTCACAAACACAGAGCTCTCTTTTAGTGGAAAGTATTGAGCTACAACTTCATGGTTTTGTGCCTCGAAAAGGGATACAACTGCTTTACAATGACAGTACAAGAAGGGCTGGTGGGTTTTTGTGGCAGAGCGATTGTCAGAAATGTTCTTCCTTTAGTGGTGTTACTGCATGTTTTGTAATAAAATCTGAGGTCACAGTGGCCTTGACCTTTGTCTGCCAAAATCCAGGCTATTGATCTGGATAGGGCCAGTGTGATAGGGCAACTTTGAGGTGGTGCCCCACAAAACCAGTTGCAGGATTATCTGAAGTAAGCCCTGTGCCATTTCCAAACTACAGGTCATATCTATATAAATAGGGACATCAGAGACAGGCCGCAAACTGGACATACCAAGAAGACAACACTCGAAAGGACTGTTTCCTCATCCTGTCAGGTGTATCCACACAAGAACTGGATTGATTTTTATGGTAGAGTCAGATATGAATATGACACCCTGTGACCTTGACACTTGGCTAACTACTTTATTCCTGAATCACTGTAAAAATCTATGCAGAGTTTGAAGATCAAATCAAATAATTTTAGAGATTTGGGGTTTAAAAGACTGGTTTGGATAAGCAGTAGGACAGAGAGACAGACAACACATCTAAAATGCCTCTTGCCCCAGCTATAACTGTCCAAAGTTATAAAAAGGCCTTTAGGTTCACAACATTTAAGGTCAAATCAGCAAAAGTTACTTTAGGGCACTGACATGTTTCTATTTAGCCCACTTTTGGAAAGACTTGCTGATGAGCCACATTACCCAGAACTCCCTGCTGCTTCGAGGATGTTGCACATTTCTCCCCTGAAGTGATGAAGCCTTGATTACACCGCTGATATGTTCATGGCAGTCTGGATCAGAAGATTAAATACTAACAGAGGAAATAAGGATGTGGGCAAGAGACTTCCTGCCTCAGAGATTACGAGCCCTCCTGCTGAAGACCTGCAGCTACATCCCCAACAGAGTACCAACAAAAGGCTTTCTGCTCAGAAAGTAGCAGAAAAACAACACTTACACTCTACCGATCATGTAATAGTCATACAAAAAAGGGGTCCCAAGTTGCATGGGTTATTATGTTTTCATTTTTTAAGACCACCTGAGCTAAAGACAGTCCTTTTGCATAGAGGAAATCATTTCTAGCTGAGACCAAATTAAAGAGGCAGTGGAAAAACAAGGGCTGTAAAACAAGATGGAGAGCAAACAACAAACTGATTAAAAACATCTCCAAACAGGATTTATAGGAGGAGCCTGAGGGCCACATACAGGCCATCAGGCTGACAGGATGGGTGTAGGAGCCTTCATTTGAGCTTTAATGCTTTGTTGAAACTTGAACATTATTCAAAGATTTCTAGAAATTTTCAGGACTTGCTTAAACTCCATAAGTTGGCTGCTGACTCAAGTACTTCACAAAAAGAGTCTTTCACTGCTGAAGAGGAGGGAGTCTCATGAAGCTGAAGGACAATGTTTTAAAAATGAGGATGAACATGGCTGTCAAAGCGACCGCATTTAACGCTTTAACAAAAGTATTTAATTCAACACACAAAGTTGCAGCGTTGCATCTTTGTATAGTGGAGAAACACAGCATCTAAACTTAAGAAGAGCTTGTGATGCATACAGATTTGAAGTTTGTGGCCATTTTCAGGACATTCAGTTTTGCAGTTTTTCAGGTGTTTCTTGTATTTTGAGGCCTGAAATATTTCAAGGCTAGTCTCTTAAAACACAGCTTTACTAGACAAATCTACATACTACAGCCGAACTGAATTGCATGCCTGGATTAGTTTGAATTATGATTAATTTGACGTACTCTTTCATGTGTTAGACCAATGTAAATCACTGTTAGCACTGCTGCTACTTTATATTAAGCTTGCTAGCTTGCTTCAGCATTCTGTTTATGTTATTGTTTACGTCAGTTTCAGTCAGTTGAGCCTGCTTTACAGCAGACTGTAAATGCACGAGCGATGGAGTAGTAGCAGGCCTGTGGCTAACATGTTAGTGGTGAAGAAATACTTTAATATAGACAGCAAAAATAGTCCAACAGCCTCCTGCAGAGTCTGCAAATACTGTTTTACATGGAGCTAGCACTAGAGAAGCCTTAAAGGTCCCATCTCCTGTGTTTGTGTTTGACTGTTTACATCATGTCTTGAGTGTTTATTAATCAAGGATTAAGGATCAGATGCAGCTCTTTTTCCCTCCCTTTTGGAAACGCTCTGATCTGAGGGAGCAGGGAGTCTATAGGAGGCTATGATAATGCGCTCTGCACTGATTGGCTGCCCAAATGATGTCTGATGGGGGGAGGGGAGAGGGGATTTTCAGAACAGTCATGGTATCTGCCACTGACGAGCAGGGAAAACTCATGTAGGTGGAGACTGTACTGCTATGACATCATAAACTCCAAGAAGAAAAATACAGCATGTTTTCTGGGGCATTTTCTTTAAAGAGGAATAGAGCATTTCTCTGTGAACTTAGAGTGGAGGGTGTCACAACAACATTAAAAGCTAAGAAAACTGATTTCCCAGGACATGGGACCTTTAAATACAACCACTTCTATGCAAAATTTTTAATCAAAACATGAAACAGAATAATGAGCAAAAAAGTCAAACAAATATCCAGTCAAGGATATTGTAGTATTGTCAGTATTGTCAGAGACAAATATTTGAAAACTTTGGATAGGAATCAGGGACCAAAACAGCTGATTGGGACATACTGACATCAGATTTGGATTGAACATACAGAAATCAAATTATTTTTAACACTCTCATTGGATTCTCAGTAAAGACGAAATCACTGTTGGCTTTTTCGTTTTTCAGAATGTGACAGAACAGCCTGAGTGAACTACAGTTGGCATAATTTTGACTACAAGAGAACATAAACACAGCACTGTCTCTGTTATCGTGACCCTGAACCTTCCTCACACTGAAGGAGTCATCATTGTCTGCAGGATAATAGAGTCAAATGCCGCCGTACTGTCTACACGCTCTTTGTCTGAGAAGAAACCTGAGTAAAGAGTCATGGAGGCTTATGCTGTCGTAAATACACAATTATCATGTATTAAAAATGTAGCCTGAGGAGGATCTTGAAACATATGAAAGTCTGAACATTAAAAGAAAAATGTCAGGGCTCACACATCAAGAACTCTGAACAGTTAGAAGTGACGCCTGGAGGTGATTTTTTGACACATTAGGAACAGAGAGAAAGATTAAATGGTTTGATAAAGCTAGGAAAGGCAAAAATGATTCCTCACACACGCAGATTTGAGATATATTGTTGGTGAATTATTTTCTAATGAAATATGATGCAGTAATGGAGGAAGAAGAGTCATTTCACATCAGGAGGTTAGCCTGAGTGCTTCGCTTTCACAGAAATTTACATTATCATACTTGGTGGTTTGCAGCAGGGCGCAAAAACAAGACTGAAAGATACCGAAGAATGACTTTCTAGACGAGTAGTGTAAGTTGAGACTGGAGATACACTTAAGAGACTGATGGCTACACTTAATGGGTGGGCCTCAGTATTTTTTCTCGTTGGTTTCTTTTTATTTAACTCTTTGTTTCATGTAATGAACCACCACATTTTCATGTTGTTCTTTAGATATACCTTACTATCTTATCAAAATATAATAAGCCAGTTTATCCACTCCCTGGATAATCTGTTGCAGTAGAATTAACTTTTACACCCATTTGTCTACAGTAAAACAAGAATATCTAAAAGCTGAATACTTTTTCTTTTCATAGGCAAAATCACTGACTTTTTACTTAGGAGAGGATGTTCTGAATATTAATTACTTTAAGAAGATCCAATTCAAACAACCAATTCAACCTGAAATTAAATCCTTTTATTTTCATTTATTCATAACATATTATTATTATTTTGATGACTCTGAATAGGTGGGCCATCTGTTAATGTTAGCTGGCCTTTGGCACATCCAGGCTCATCCATAAATCCACCCCTGAATACATCCAAGGGCTGTCACCTTGGACTTGATATTTTGAATACTAAATCAAGCATGGGGGTAAAAATTCATATACGAACTGTAATTACACATTCAAATGTAAAATATAAAGCTCTGCAGCAAATTAGGGCTCCTGGGGAAATGAACTGCCTGATTCAGCAGAGGGCACTTCCTCTCGTTGCTCCTTCAACGACACGAAGTACACCTCGAGAAAATGGAGGACAGGCAAAGTCACACAGTGGAAGCACTTTGGGCTCCACACACTGCTGATGGCAACATAAACGAAGACCGAGCTGTGTGGGCAAAGCAGCTGGCCAACTCCTCATCCACAGCAAATCCACAGGCCCCTTTGTCTGCATTCCACCCACTGCAGGCCAGAAGATCCTTTAATGCTCAGTGCTCAGCCTTGTGTGACTGTGCCCTCCTCGGCAGGATCACCACCAGAGGCACGGAAAAAGCCACCAAGGACAGGAGTGCAAGATCCATATGCAAAGAAAATCGTAAAGTGATCGAATGGAAATGCCTCATATTTGTGAGTGGGGGTGTTGTATGCTAAAAAAAACAGCTGAGTTTGATTTTTGGAAAAAAGTGACAGCCCTACTATATCTTTCCTGAAACAAACTGTAATTTTTTCACACACTTCTTTTCTTCGGCTAAAACAACAAGTCAGAAACCTCCCAAAGTTTTTATGGCCGTCCCTTAATGCACCACAAATTATTTCAGTCTCAGACATATGGGGTGTGACTCAGTCCCTATAACACCACCAAGACCGGACTCCAGCCAAAACCGAACACCACCATTAAAACACAATACAGCTCCATACCACTTCCTGGTCTGCTACACCAATCAGCCGTGTTTGGCTTCATCATTAACGGGCTCGAGGCTCGAAGCAGAACGAGGTGTTTGGAAAATCACCCTCGCTCTGGAGAAATGGGGCACAAGTCAACTTTCACTGCTTTAAATGTTAAAAATACAGACTGACATGGTTTATGTTTGAATACTAAAGTGATATACCTGAAAGAATAAAACAAAAATTAAATCTAAACTACTTGTGTGATTGACTTTTGAGCTGACAGAGCACTTCTTATGTTCATTTTTAAAATCTATCTCTAAGGACCCAGTTGATCTCTCCTTGCCCTTGTGTTTCTGTCCTCAAATGATTTACACCAAACTTTAACAGCAATCCAATCAGCCATGGCCTTTGGTGTCATGACTGTAGGTCGGCTAATTGACAAGCTTTCAAAATATTGATGGGACTTCTGTGTATGGGCATTTTCCTCCAATTGGATCTTTAATAAATCAAACATACATTGAGAGACATTTTATTTATGATTAGGAATTATAGAAATGAGCCTCCATGTGCATCTTTTTCAGCTTATTTTTGAGGCAATAACAACAACAGCTAAACCAAGAAACAGAAAACAGACTTATTTCATGTATTAGTCATTCCAACACATCATGGTGACAAAGCTGTGACGGTCAGAACCATTGAACCATAAAAGAGTTGAGGGTTTTTGTTTCCTGCGGTGGCTCTTAAGTCTCATATGAAACCCATCACTACATGAAGTCCCCTAAAAGCCATAAAGGAGAACAAAGATTCATTAAATCTTTGCCTCATTTAAAATTTGGCCTCTCTATTCCAGTAAATGGTTCGGATGCACACATGCAAACAAGAAAGAAGGGTTTAAATGGAGAAAAAGAGAGGGGACGGAGTGACAGCATCAGATAAAAGAGACGGAAAACATGAACAAATGAGGTCAAAGTTTGTCTCAGACAATGATTCTGGAAAAATATGAGTCAAGACTCCAGTATAGAGCTTGTAAAATGTATAAGCATCATACATATATATGAGGTTGTGGTTACTTAAAGCAGCCAGTTCCCAACCATTTTTCCTCCTAGTCGTACCCGAGGTTGCAGTTAGACTACATAATTCTTTTTGTCAGTTACAACAGTCACTGTGTCAGATTAGGCGACCATAGAACCGTAAAATCATGCTCTGACTGGTCTTTTGTTTTTGGTCACTATGATACACTACTCGATACAAAACCACAGCTTTTGATGGCAAATGAGTCCTGAAATCCCAATTTTGACAACCTCAAAGCTGACAGAGCCTCGTGCCCCCTTGAGACCCTCTAGCCCTTGGGCTTTTACAGAGTTTAAACCAATCTCAGCAGAAGTGACCTGATTTATTGAATAACTGATCATGCAGAATTAAAGCATTCAGTATGCACAAATAGGCAAGCCTTCTGTTTTCGTGATTTTCTGAGGGAGGGACACACAGGAGACATGCATCTCTGACTTGATAACATGCTCATTGAAATGACACCATGCCTGGCTGCTGCTATTATTATCAGTAATGATAATAATCAGTAATGATAATAATAACTAGGAAGCACTCAGAGAGCGCAAACCTCCGTCATCATAGCTCACATATTGCTGTTACATCTCTCAGCAATAGTCCCATGATAAAGTTACCATCATAATATGATTCCTTGATGCTGAAAACCAACACCTAGCACTCAGAATCATGTTGATATCATTATTAGTTAGACAGTTATTGAGGAAAAACAGTTGTTCCCTAATGACAGTTATCTGCATCACCACCAAAATCTAATCATTCTTAAGTTCGGCCATTACCAACATCTCCTGAAAATGTCAGCAAAATCTGTCCAATAGTTTTTGCGTAATCTTGCAAACAAACAAAGCACAAGAGTTTAAGCACAAAAGGAAGTAACAAACAAAAAGCACAAACATACATATGGCTAATTAACCAAACACAATAAGAACCAAGAGAAAAGACGATCAATTCTGATGGGAGGGAAACAATTTTAAGGAATATGAGGAAAACCTAAGACCCCAAATTGGGCACAATCCAGACCCAGGTGCCCAATGTGGTCTGTAACAGCCCCAACCCATAGAGCTAGAAACACAAGAGGCCACACCGCACAGGTGACTACACCCCAAAGAAGGTGCAAGACAACACCCTGGAGCAGTCCTCTATGGCAATCAAGGCCCACCATATTCCCAAAACCATACCAAGCAGCCTGACCTGGACCACCCATCCCTACTCCCTGGGTCCCCAGCTCCCTCCTCCCTCCCTACAATAAGAACCTGTTCTTTTGTCATAAGACGTAGAAGTAGAATGCATCCAGTGTGAAACAGCTCTTAAACTCGGCATTGCATGCACATTTAAGCCCTAAAGTCCAGTTTGTGAGTGCCTTGTGTGCTGTGCTCAAGCATGGTACACTTCCCTGATTTCGAAGAGCTGCTGAATTTGTCTGATTCAATATTCTTTTTCAGGCTGATCCATCTTGCAAAGCTTCAAGTTAGAACAACAGAGCTTGGTCTGCTGAGTCACTGGCCAATCAACGTCCTTTGAGGAGAAAGAGGAGAAGCTACGAGTGTAAAAAAAAATGGAGAAGGGGACTGCAGGCCTGTAAAGAAAATGAGTTTATGAAGTGTTAAGTTGGATGGATGCTCTCCACTTCAGCAGCAGTTTTATCAGAGATGGACTAAACAGCTCTGACTAACATGGTCAGGCACTGCCTCTACATGACATGAAACAATAAAAACATAAATCAATCAAGGTCATAGGATTACAGCATAATGATTAAGAATTTTCTGACTTGTGTATCGATTCCAGCTGAAGGATGCAAAGGTCAAAGAGCAAGGGAGGGTCAATAAATTAATAATAAAATGGAAGTTGATGGTGCCTTAGTAAGATTAAATGAATGATCCAGAGACATATTTACATCCATGTGTTTACGGAAATTTGATCCTGTTGACCTGAAAGCTGCAAATGAAATGACGGAAACTTCGAGGAGATAAAATGTCGAAGATCAGGAGACGTTTCTCAGAGCCTGTCACACACAGAGGCCCTCAGTGTGTGTTTGCAGATGTGACAGTAGGCTGACTCTCCGCTCACTGACAGGCGGGTGAAGGAGGACTCGCTGGTTCCACATGGATGAGATCTCACTGTCTTATTCTCCCTCGTGTAAAGAGTAGACTTTGTGTTTGGGTCACTGCAGATGACAGCAAACAGATTTCTGTCTCGGCCTTGGTGACAACATGAGGAATCATCTTACAGTGATTTCACTCAGATCATATTACTGCACCTCTCTCTCTTATTGTTGTCTTAATCCTTCAGTATCACCTGTTTCTGAGCAGGTTTACAGACAGTCAGATAAAAAACTGGTTCCTGGTGGATTTGTACCTGTACAAGGGAAACAAATAGGGATGCGTGATATTGGATTCTAATTGCTATCTTTTATCTATTTTATTTCTATGCCTGATATTCCCACTGCTATACTGTGTAAAAGAGCAACTGAACAAAGGAATTTCCCCTTGGGGATTAATGAACTATTTCTAATTTTGATTCTGATACTGAAATTATCCTCTTGATATATAAAAGTAGACATTTAGTTATGATTAGGTTAATTATTATGATACCTTTCTACTAGGAATGCACAACCTTGCATATTTGTCCATATCCGATATGCCAATAATTCCAAACTCATCATCGCCAATACCATTAATGCCAATATTATTAATCAAGAGCACAAAGTAAACTTAAACTGACCTGTTTCTGTTATGTTTACAGTCCATTAATGTTAGAAATAGAAATAAAACAAGAAAGACAACATTTTATTCATTATCAAACATACTCTTGATTTGTAAAAGTGGACAATCAGTGATGATGTAGTAAACCGTTATGGTACATTTGTGCTTTTTGCTGATATGATAGCAAAATATGGAATATTTATGGCCCATTTGCTTGGCTAAAATACCGTCTGTAACTATAGGCAGATATGTTCATATTAGCTTATACCACTAATCAACTTTATAGGCAATTATCTGCCGATACTGATATTCTTCTGATAATATTGTCCATCCCTATTTTCTACATTCCCAAACAGTAAAGTCTGAAGTAAATCCCTGTAATTGTTCTTGAGACATCATGCTACCTGGCAAGGGATGATCATAAGGCCTAATGACCTTTGACCTTGTCCCTTTAAATGTAATCAATTCATTGGATATTTTGAATGAACTCCTCAAAGTGGTGTTTGGATATGATGTTTGTGAGTAAGGGCAAGCAAGTAGGGCCCAGAAAGTTATGACCCATGACCCCTGACATGTAATCAAGTTACCCTTCAGTCAGAGTGAGCAATTGTGACTGAGTCTGACTGTTACCACTAAAAGCATCCGCAGATATAATGGTCACATGCAGGGAATCATCATGAAATCCAGTGGTCTTTAGCCTTAAAATCTATTTAATTCAGCAACTAATGGAAGAGTTGATCAAGTCCCATGGTTAAGTGTTACAAATAAAATACAAGTAAACTGTAACTGTGAGGAACATAAGTTTATTTACGGAGAATTGACTTTCAGTATCTGCTATAATAAGAAATACCAGCATATCAGATATCTTCAATAATCCAATATCATGCATCTTTAATTTCAGCCCGTAGTTTGACTTTTACAGACCATGTTTGAGTGGCTGCATGAAGCAAAACTGCAGCATTAAAGCATCACAACTTTACTCCAGCAGTGTTAATTAAAACACTCATAAAACATGCCCTGAAAACAGCAGATCTACCTCAGGTATTCAGACTTTAAGACATCCTTTAACATGAAAGACAGTTTCAGGAGGTTAAGCTAGACGAGAAAGTGATGAGAGGGTAGGATGTAAGGAGTGAGGAGAAGGGGAAAGGATGAAAAATGTGGTGAAGAAAGACTGCACAGAGGAAGATGTATGAATTGCGTGTGTCTGTTTATGAGAAAATATAGAGGAGGCTTCAAAGCAAACTAAAATCATTAGGTATGAGGAGTTTCCAGGTGCCATACTGTGTATTTACCCTTATCACACAACCTGGAGGCTTCAATGGAGGTTAAGTTCAAAAGATGATAATGCATTTATTGCTTTTACGCATGCAACACTTCTTTTTGTAAAAGTCTGAGGTAGTTTTCTGACTCATGATGAAGTCTGTGAACTAAGTACAGAAACTAGTAGAACATCTGGAGATGATCAGGACCAGCTCCATCCAACGGGGTCATAACTAATCTTAAATTAGAGCTCTGATCTGCACAAATAAGCTGCTGTCAGAGACAAACTGAACATTTTATAAGCCTAAAACCATTAATTAGTCTCTGTGCAGCTTTAACTGAGCATCGATTAACTGTATCAAGCAGGTTTAATGTGATTTGAGTGTCCTGCTCAGAACAAGCTTTGAATGTTAACACAGGGCGTGATGTTGAGGTGTATTAATGGTGTTTCAATGACTGTCAGGATGATGAAGTGTTCCTCAGAGATCTATGCCTGCCTTTCGATCTACAGTGCAGGGAGGATATCTGTGTTTTACTGATCTGAAGTTATCAGACAGTCTGAACGTCTGCACAGGTGGCATCAGCTCTTCAGGATGGGTGAAATGACCCAAAGGCTTCACCAAGGGCCCACATATGCAAAAATGTAAGATGACTGGTCCACTTTGACATACCTACTTTTAGTGTAGTATTGTTAGTAAAGGTTGTTTTCCAAGGTTTAGATATGCAGTAGGGGTGCGGGCTAGTACAAATTTATTGTAAGTGAATTTAGTGGGGATGGGTTGATTTATTGTATCAACAGTACAATTTCCGAACAAATTTTTAATATAAAATTTTTTTAACCATCAAAGCTCTTGTGTAGACCCTTTATTTGCTTACATTTTAGTTGCAAAGAGAGAAAAAATGCATAAAAATGTACTTTGTGCTGTACTTACTTACCATGACAGTACTGCTGACAGTGAACCAAACCACATAATAAGTTGTGGTCTGATTTAAATTGTAAGTCTAACCTTCTAAAAAGTCCAAGGTCATGACTATGTGTCAGCGCATTCAAAGGTTATAACCATTTTGCTGTAGGAATAGCCTCATGGTCACCAGCGTGCCATTTCGGAAACACACAGACAAAGTCTAAAAAAATAGGTTAAAATTTTTTTGATTTTTTTTCAATTAAATTTTGTATTCGAGTAGGAAAGACTTTGTGCTCTGGTTTTATTTTGTTTTCAACTTAGTAGGATCAAGTGACAGTCATCTGCAAGCAGTTGTAGAGAAAAAAAATAGGTGTGAAAAATCGCCTTATTTTTTATGTATTCAAGCTGCCACAAGTCAGCTGTAGTAGCACCTACAGTTATTCTGATTATTGTGAAAAAGAAACTTCAGAATGTTTTCTTACATGAGACCAGCATCATGCATGTACCCCAAAGGGCTCAAGAGCAATAATCGTTTTACTTTGGGTGAGTGTTGGATAGGCGTTTCTTGGAAGATTTGACCAGACCAGAAAAAACAGCCTCACAGCTTTCTATTGCTGCCTTCAATTATTGTCCCCAGTCTGATTCTGCAGGGCCTTGGTCAGCCCATGTATAAAAAAAACAGCATGCACATCCAAAGATGTGAAGTTTTGTGTCCCATCCCGTCATCAGACATGAACAACTGAGGAGACGCACCTCCATTCAACTTTGGGGTCACCTGATAAGTCATGTGATGTGTAGCATCATCATGAAACATGAAAAATTATACACAAAAGTGAAAAATGCCATCAAAGCAGTAACCTGATCAGCCCTACCACTGGACTGGCTGCAGAGGATGGACACTGACAGCTCACCCTCAACTTTCAGACTCAAAACAAGAGCAAACTACCAAACTTTATGAGTGTTGGTATTTGAAGCTGATTAGCCCAAAATTCTGGCTTTGAGATGGAGAAGATGGAAAAGAGGTTCTCACTGTAGCATCTAGAGTCAACGCAGGTTTTGTGTAGTTTTATACTTAAAGTAGGGTAATTATGAGGCTTTTGGTGGTGCCATTTATTGCTACCAATTTCGCTCACGGTATCTGAGCATGCGCATGAAAGTCAGAGTCTTCAGGTCTCTGGTCCTACCAGTCCTGTTATATTCCTGCAAAGCCTGGACATTGACTAGTGGCCAGAGATGCTGGCTGAACTCCTTCATGACTTTTTCCCTTTGACACATTTTTGGATGTTGTTGGCAGGATCATGTGTCCAATGCTGATGCACTCAGGAGGACAGGAATAGGAAAGGTCAGCAGCTGGATACAGGAGATGCACCTATGCACCTGGTGCGCTTTCCTGACCTGATCCAGCTCACCATATACTGGGTGCCCCGAACCAGACCACATGAGCATCATGGAGGGGACAGCTCAAAGGATACCTGAAGGGTTGGAACATGGGGCTGGAATAGGTCTGGATGAAGGCTAAAAAGAGGCCGGAGAAGCACAGGGAACAAGTTGACACAGCAAAGTGTGGAACCGGCATATGCTAGCTGACCTGACCTGATTGCCCAGCATCCATATCTCTGGCCCCTCTTGGACAAAGCAGGCTAGTTGATTTATTGGCAATCACATTTACTGGTGCCATGGGCCTCCAGCAACGTTACTTCAAAAAATGCTGAACTAGCTCTTTAAGACAGGAGGTGCTCAAAAACTTTTGGAACCACAAGTTAGGAATGCACAATATTGGATTTTGTCAATATCTGAAATGCCAAAATTTTTTAATTCATTATCGCCGATACCAATAACAATACTGATATTTCTGGTCAAGAGCACAAGCTCTGTACTTAACAAAAATGGACTTGTTTCTTTCAGTGTTACAGTATATATTTTTGCAAGGAACAGATGTAAAACAGGAAAAACAGCATTTAAGAGAAGGTGCATCAATGTTGTACATTCATGTAATTTGCTGATATTCCAGCCAATACTTGGCCAACATGTGTGGCCGATATATCAGCTATAAATATCAGCAAAAATTTCAACATTGGCCGATACCGATACTTAACTTATTAGGCTCATATCGTCCTACACCGATATCAAACCGATAATATCGTGCATCCCTGCCACAAATTGAAACATGATAGGTGAAGCTCAGATTCTGAGTTATAAGGCAAATGGCTCCCCTGCTTTTTAACATAAAGACTTAAAACTTCCTTTGTTGTAAAACTCGGTGAAAAGCAGCCCTCACTTATGTCCTTGGTTTTGACAGTGTGTTTCTGTGTGTGTGTCTGTGTGTGTGTGTGTGAGCCTCTCACCTGTACCACTCCAGCCCTCTGTCATAAAACCTGTCGAAGAAGTGCGGCTCGGCTCCCACCGCCCTAACGTCCGGATGGATGCGTAGAAACTCCAGCAGAGCCCGAGTCCCTCCCTTCTTCACTCCGATTATAATCGCCTGCGGGAACCTTTTAGTCCCGAAGGAGTTGGACACGGGCATGCCGCTGCTCGGTGCGCCCTCAGGACGCAGCTGTCCCGGAGCGTCCACCTGCTCTGCGTCCGCGGAGGGTGCCGCTCCTGCCGCTGCTGCAGTGCGGTTCGCGTCCTGCAGGAAACGAGCCGGAGGTCGCAGGTCGTCCAGGACGCGGCGATGATCGTCCAGAATGTCATAGTCCAGAGTCTGCTGGGTGTCTAGAGTCCTGGGAGCGGAGTGGCAGAATCCTGTGAGGCAGTAGAAGAAGTATGTGAAGATCAGGAGCATGGTAAGGAACACGGAGACTTTGGAGAGCACCTTTCCAAAGTTAAGCCGGACTCTGTATCCGCTACATCCCATGAGGTGATCTCCTGCTCGGTGCCAAAGAGCCAAAACGAGGACAGCATGCTTCTTCTTCCTGCATGGATCTGAGATGAGCTGCTGAATTTATCTCCAGGTACCTGTTGCGCAAAAGTCGAAGCATCACTCTGGACTTCATAATCTTCGTCTCTTTTTCTTCTGTAGAAACTAAATGAATCCTCTCTTGTTGGAGTTAGTTCTTCTCTTTGGCAGAAGTTTATCTTCAGTCAGATGAGACTCCAGTCTGCTCCATCTGTGCGCTCTGAGCTCCTCTGATCTCCCATTCAAGGTTTCTCCTCTGTTTCATCTACGCCCTCCTCTTACTCCACCCTCCCTCATTATACTACACACATAAACATGTCCACATGTCCTCAGGCTGCAGTAGCTGCTGCTGTTTATTTTGTTTTGGCACACATTTAACTTTATTTGAATCTGTAAGGATTTATGGATGATTAAAGCTCGTGAAAGGAGATTTTAGAAGCTAAGAAACGGATGAAAATTTTACTGATTCCTCAGTATAATGTAAAAAAGGAAAAGACCAACACTTACATGATCAGAAGCTTTTAATTTACATCCTACTTTTCAAACAGGGCAACATGGTGGTGCAGCGGGTGGTGCTCGTGCTTCAAAGAAGGTTGCTGGTTCAAACCCCATATCAGTCAGGGCCTTTCTGTGTGGAGTTTGTCTGTTCTCCTTGTGCATGTGGGGTTCTCTCCAGGCACTCTGGCTTCACATCCAGATTGCCCTTATGCATGAGTGTGAGCGTGAATGGTTGTCTGTCTCTCTATGTGACCTTGGGATTGGCTGGCGACTGGTTAAGGGTGTACCACGCCTCTCGCTCAAAGTCAGCTGGGATAGGCTCCAGTCCCACAACCGTGAAAGGGATAAGTGGCATAGAGAATATATAAACACATATAGACATCATGTTTTCCCGTTGCAGGAGTGCAGCCAAGAACAAAATGCTGTTCACTCTATTTCATTATGTTTGTTTGTTATATTTTTACTTTTAGATGGCCCTAAAAGATCCAACTCATAAGACCCAGGGTCCAATAATTCAACTTGTCAGAAAAAAACCCAAATTTATTATAAATTTCCTTCTTGGGATTTTACATTTCATCTTAAGACACCTTAAAAATTAAATGAGGCTTGTCTCATTGGCAGATATTTTTATTTATTACAAGAAACTCAGGCCTTGTTTTTAGTTTTATATCTTAAAATAACATGTTAGACCAGATATTTCAGGATATTGTGGCTTAGAAAGTTTTTTACTTGAAATTGGACAAATACTCTTGCTTAGATCTGAGTTTTTACGGTGATAAATACGCTGCAGGAGGAAGGACACGTTCGGCTGTGCTGAGTTGCAAAGTAGTGCCTAAACAAAGAGGCTTGGTCGTGGAAAAGTAAGGTGTTGTAAATAATCCATTTACAGTGGGTAATCACCCTGTACAGTTTTTGTGTCTTGGTTTCACCCAAAGTTCTTTTACTTCTGCTGAGCTGGTGGCACTATTTGCAGCAATGTATAGGCCTGGCTTCTGTGCCAACTTTACTGCACAGATAGAGAGCTGAAGAGCTGAGTCAGTGACCTTGTTGTCAGGCAGTAGCAGTGCTTAAGCAGCTCTTCTATTGACAAGTATCACAGATTAGTCACTCCAAAAATACTGACCTCTCACTGCAGATGGATTATTTCAACAAAATCTCATGTTAGAAAAGGGTTTATTTTGTGTTTTCCATCTGTAATGTGACTTATGCAGCTGTCTTTAGTCTTAATTTCACTTTTGAGACATGAAGAAATAAATTTGACTGCTTAATTCTGAGCTACAGGCACACGAGTGTTGTACAAATGTAAGCTGAACCCACAGAGGAAAAGCGTCTTTGCCCCTTTGAACCCGTGTGATAGATGTCTCGTCAGCTCCGTGAATGAGAGACGCCTCGAGGACGTCCACCCTAAACCCTGTGTACTCTCTCTGCACCCTGAGAGCAACACTGAACCGACACAAACAGACGACACGGTGACAAGGCTACAACACAAACCTGCTCAACAAAAGGCCTGAAGTGAGGAGGGGGGGGCATAAATCCAGCATCTGAGTCCGAGGGTGTCGTCTTCAGGGCTGTGCAGGAAGGATCCACTCTGGGATATCTCCCCCCTGACTCCGTGAACCTGGAGCAGGTGTAGAGTTTCTTCTGGCAGGGAGACGGAGTTCAGACTTTGAACTTGACGAACACGCCGAGCAGCTGTTTGAAAGGATGAGGGGATGGAAAGAGAGCGGTGGTGGGTGGGGGGCTGAGATAATCCGTCTGAGAAAAAGGTGCACAGATGATCACACACCCCGAGGACACTGTGGATCAGACGGAGACAATCAAAAGGGCTCTACTCAAACAGAGGTGAAGATAGTTGTTGTGGAAAAAACTGGTCACAGTTGAGGTAGTAATTCATCATCTTAAAGGGATATTGCAGTATTTTTAAAGTTGGGTTGTATGAGGTACTTGTCAACAGTCAGTGAAGTGGCTGAAAAGGCTCCAGCAGTGCTGTACCTTTAAGGAGGACAAGCTGGAGAGTACTAGTAATGCCTCTTTCCACTGAGTGGTCTGGTTTGGTTCAGTACAGTTCAGTACAGTTTGGAGCGGTAAACCCTGATCGTGTCTTGGTTTCCACCACCAGCTTTACCTTTTCTTAAGGGTAGGGATGTGAGCCGGGAGGAGAGGGCTGCTCCAGCTACGTAATGCGTGACATCAGAGCAATGCCACACAGTGAAGTGGACTGAGGTAGAGTGAGATTGTAAACAAAGATAAGATAAGATATCCTTTATTAGTCCCACAGGGGGAAATTCCAAAATATACAGCAGCTGCAGGATAAAGGAGAAGTACTGAAAGATAAGGTAATTACAAATCAAATACAGTAATGAAAAAATAGGAATAATTTTTTTTTTTTTTAAAGTGTAAAAAAGTATATACTATAAAGTCAGTGGCATATTTACAGTCCTGATGTACATGTTTGTTGTTTGACAGATGGTTATGTACATGTTGATATTTTACAGGATGAGATTTGAGATATTATAATATAATATCTCAAATCTGGTGGCTATGTACATGTTTGGTATTTTGTGGTGAAACATTTTAGGTATCACATATAAATATAAATGTGGTTTATTGCACACTGGAGAGGTTTTTGTTATAAAGTCTGACAGCTGCAGGAAGGAAGGACCTGTGATACCTCTCTGTCACACACTTCGGGTGGAGCATCCTGTCACTCACGGAGCTCCTTAGTGCAGTGAGTGTGTGTTGGAGGGGGTGGGAGTCTTTGTCCATCATGGAGGACAGCTTGGTTGTAGTCCTACTCTCCACCACCTCCTCCACCGGTTCCAGAGGGCATCCCAGGACTGAGCTGGCCTTCTTTATCAGTTTATCCAGTCTCTTCCTGTCAGGCTGCTGTGATGCTGCTCCCCCAGCAGACCACTCCATAGAAGACTGCCGAGGCCACAACAGAGTCATAGAAGGTCTTCAGGAGTGCCCCCTGCACCCCAAAAGACCTCAGCCTCCTCAGCAGATAGAGTCTGCTCTGTCCTCTTTTATAAAGTGCGGTAGTGTTATGAGTCCAGTCCAGTTTATTGTTTAGATGAACACCCAGGTACTTATAAGATGTCACCATCTCAATGTCCCTTCCCTGAATGTTCACTGGTGATGGGGGGGGAGTGGGGGCGCCTGCGGAAGTCCACAACCAACTCCTTGGTCTTATCAGAGTTGATGTGCAGGTGGTTCTGCTGGCACCAGTCCACAAAGTCCTGGATAAGTTCTCTATACGACTGGTCGTCCCCATCTGTGATGAGGCCAACGAATGGCAGAGTCATCAGAGAACTTCTGGAGGTGGCAGGTGGGTGAAAAGTCTGCAGTATAGAGGGTGCTTTATTTTCCTCTAGGAAGTCTCTGTGTTTGACTCTATTTTACGATGCAGCCAATGGGCGTGTTCTTCCACCCGTGCACATTGATTTTGCTGATCTGCTCTTTTGTTCTGTGGACTCAAGAAGACTCAATGGCAGAGGAAGCTAATACTGAACCAAATATCAGTGATTCTGACTCAAGTGACAAAGATTGCTATTTTTTATTGTGGATGCAGGAGCTCATCTTTACGAACTGGAGTAAAAATTCAGCAGGTGGAATCAATGCGCACAGGCGGAACAACACGGCTATTTGCTGAATCGAAAATAGTGCCAAACACAGAGACCTCCTGATGGAAAAATAAAATGTTCTGAAATTTTCGTACATCCGACCAACATAGTGGTTATGTCTCATTTTACACAGAATTCACATAATTACACAAATCAGCAGCAGTGTACTTTACCGGTAGTCTCAGCTTGTTCTTCATGAAAGGTACGTCATTGCTTGGAGCCCTTTCAGCCACTTCACCAACTGTTGTCAAGTACCAGATACAACTCAACCTCAAAAATACTGAAATGTCCTTTAACTCTCTTAGTTCTCCTGAGATTTTCGCAGGTTGTTTACATATGCCATATTGTAGTCTTACACATGGCCTCATGTGCTGAGAATCATATGAAAAGAAGGCTGTTTTAGATTTTTGGGGCCATGTTTGCCTTGATAGAAGACACACGGTGGATAGAGTCAGAAGGCGGCAAGACAGCAGAGTAAGACATGTGGGGCAACAAGCTGGACTTAAACCCAGGGCATGGACAACAAGCAAACCCTTAATGCTTGGAAAGTGCACAATTTAAACCACTTAGCCAAAACATTGGCACACATACCTGGTCTTGAAGTCATGCAAACGTGCGCATCAGCAGTCACTCATGCATTTTGTTGAAACCGTGATCTTTCACAAGATCAGCATAATTTTAAAGAAACAAGCTTAAAGAAGACTTTAAATGTAAGGATGGGGATACGACAAACAAATATCCTAAATGCTGGAATTTCATTGTGAGAAAACTTCTAAATCTCGGAAAAACACGTTCCCTCCCTCCTCTGAGATGTCCAACTTCTATGAATATAATGGCTGCTCAATCAAAAGTCTGCGGATACTGACATGACCCAGTCAAATATAGAATAATGATATGTTTTGATGCACAAACAGCCATTGTAAATCCATCCATGGAGAGGCCAGCCCTGACACTGAGGTAATTCACAGCTTTGGGAGCGACTTTGTGCTGCTGAAGTGTCAGGATGAGGTCAGGATCCCTGCATTTGCTTTGATCAGACATTTTATTTGCTTTTCCTCTTGTTAATTGCTTGAGCCGGAGTTACACTGACAGGTCTGGATGCAGGAATATAAACAGAAAGATTAAAGCAACAAGGCTGAGAGCAGCAGTGTTGGAGAAACAGATATGAGCTCTGAACTGTGAGTGAAGGATTACGTTGGATGTATCTCTGCTGATGTTCTGCATGCACACATCTTTATCTTTGTCCACATTTAAATTCATGTAAAGATTTTTACGTATGCAATGTGTGCAGCCCGGACTTCATTTTACTCAGGCTATAGCCCAACAGGTGTGCTGCTGCATCTCTGTGTTTCAGCTCAGATAGACGATTTCCATAGCTGGAGGCCTCTGATGACGGTCTGTACATGTGTCAGCCATTACAGCAAGATTACCAATCGTCCTCAGCCAAAGCAGATTGTTCCACTCTCGTGTTGTTGCTGCCAGGATGAGGAAGAAAGCTGTCGGCCATTTGTGATAGCCGCAAGATACCCGGCAGAGTCTTCTAAAGCTTCATGACACATCTTTGAAACCACCACCGCTGCCACTGCCCAGGAGATACTCATGAGACACGGCTGCAGTTTCCGAAAAGCAGCCTTATTATCTTGTCTGGAGGGAACATCAGTAATGTCCACATTAAAATGGTGTTTTTCCAGAGTCTTTTGTGGCCATTTTGGATTAAATGGCAGTTCAAGG